>OU343216.1:15360033-15433547 GCA_910596185.1 Chrysanthemum makinoi | reverse complement strand
GGAAGGAATGTTGACCTTTGAAGACGGGGTCAAGATAATAGAAATGCTAGTAAGAGTGGAAGTGATCGTCGGAACCAAGGTAACAATAACCAGTACAGCAAGGATCGGTCACTTCGAGGATCAAATCAGAGTCGTGCTCGGGATCTTCTAGTCAATGGAGACGGTGAGGTTTTGCCTCCCCTATTTGTACTACTTGTGGAAAGGCTCATTAGAGGCGGTGTTTCAGGCCACGGTGGTTGTTTTGCTTGTGGATCCACTTCTTCAAGATTAAAGATTGTCCTAAGAAGAACCGGTGATTCACGGAAACTACATCAAGCCGACTACTCTTTGGGCGTGTCTATGCTACTACTTGTGTAACTGGTGGAGGCGAGTACCATTCGGACTCACTTTTCATTGATGATTATCTTTGTCTTAGTTTTATTTGATACGGTGCCACACTCCATTATATCTATCACATTTGCTAAGAAACTTAATATGAAGCCCAAACTGTTAACAAATCATTTATCGATTTCCTACAAGAACCACGTGATCATTGATCATAAATAGGTTAAGTGTCCTCTTACGTTTTGATGATCGTATTAAACTTTGCAAATCGTATCCTCGATATGGTGACTTTGATATCATTCTAGGCATGGATTGGTTGGCTTACCATAGAGCTTCAATTGCACGCCATGCTAGAGCGGTGATCTTTGGAGGCGTAAAACATCAGTGCGTTTATCATGGTTCTCAACCTCTTAAATCACATTAAGCTCATTTCCGCTATGAAGGCCGCGGATCATGATTGCTCATGGGTGCCAAGGTTTTCTAGCATCTGTTAAGGACACATCTCTGGAGAGTCCTAACATTGAAAATCTTTCGGTTGTTTGCGAATTTACCGATGTTTTTCCCGATGAACTCCATGGACTTCCCCATTTCGAGAAGTTGAGTTTAGCATTGAGTTAATTCACGGTCTTGAACCGATTTGAAGGCTCCGTATCATGGCACAGTAGAACTGAAGGAGTTGAAGGAACGGCTGCAGAGATGATAGAAAGTGGATTTATTAAGCTGATGTTTCTCCATGGGGTGCTGTTTTGTTTGTGAAGAAGAAGGATGGAAGCATCGTCATGTATCGACTCTGAAGTAGACAATCGTATTACAATTAAGTAACGTTATCCTTTGCCGTATTGATGATTTGTTTGATCAAGTACCAAGGAGCTAAGTTCTTTTCGAAGATTGACTTGAGGTGCAGTTATCATGATTCGTGTGAAGGAGCAAGATGTTCCTAAGACCCGGCGTTTACGTACCGGATATGGTCATTCACGAATTCCTCGTTATGCCTTTTGGTTTGACCAATCGCTTCTTTGTGTTTATGGACACGATGAATCGTGTTTTCCATGAGTTTCTCGACAAGTTCGTTATTGTTCGCCGGCGACATTTTAGTTTACTCAAGTTTGAAGAAGAGCATGAAGAACTTCTCGGATAGTTTTAGAGATTTTGAGGAAGAAGAAGTTTATGCACGCAATTTTCAAAGTGCGAATTTTGGTTAAGACAAAGTAACTTTCCTTGGTCATATTGTATCGGTGATGATATCACCATGGATCCGTCTAAAGTTGAGGCTATCACAAATGGCCAAGACCTACTGACGATGGCCGAGGTCGAGGGTTTTCTTGGACTTGCTGGTTACTCTGAGTTTGTTGAAGGTTTCTCTCGCTTAGCTCTACCCTAACCCAAGCGATGAGGAAAGGTGAAAAGTTTGTATGGGCGGAAGATGAGCGAGAAGAGTTTTGAAGAGTTGAAGCGAGAGTTGGTGTGACTCCCTATTGACTCTCCCAACTAGTTAGGAGGATTTCAAATTTATAGTGATGATGCATCTAGAAAGGATTAGGTTGTGTTTTTGATGCAACATGGAAGGTAATAGCTTATGCTGGCTGACTAAAACCTTATGAGGAGAATTACCCAACTCACTGACCTTGAGTTAGGCTGCTGATGGTGTTAGCGTTGAAGATCTGGAGACATTACTTGTATGGAGTGTGATATATTCACTTGATCATAAGAGTCTCAAGTATATTTTCACGAGGAAGGAACTTAACATGAGACAAAGAAGATGGTTAGAACTTCTTAGGATTACGACACCAACATTGATACCATCCGGGTAAGGCTAGCGTGGTTGTGGCCTTAGCCGAATCGGGCATTCTTGCAGTATCAAGATTGAGCCTAGGATTTTCGCGTGACTTAGAGTTTGGATGTTGAGTTGTGTGTCTGAGGTTTTGATGGATCTTGGGCTAGTATGAAGGTGGAGTCGAACCTTATCTTGCAATTAAAGAGGCTTAGAAAGATGACGGCAAAATTTGTGGGCGTGGTGCAAAATGTTGAAGAAGGTAAGCGAGGCGGAGTTTAAGGTTGATAATGGCGGTATTGTATGGCATGGAGATAGGCTTTGTGTTCCCAATGATGCACTGCCATTGAGAAGGTTATGACTAAAGCTCATAGTTCTCCTTTCACTATCCATCCACAGTTCTACCAAGATGTATAGGGATTTGAAGCAATACTTTTGGTGGAATGGCATGAAGCAAGATGTGGCGACGTTTGTGTCGAAGTGTATGATTTGTCGTGAGGTTAGATCTCGAACATCAAAGGGCTAGTGGATTGTTCTGACCATTGGATATTCCGACATGGAAGTGGGATAAGATATCTATGGATTTTGTGGTTGGACTACCTCTTTTCGGAAGAAGCATGATGCGATTTGGGTAGTTGTTGATCGACTAACCAAATCTGCTCATTCTTACCAATCGAAGGGATTATGGTATTGGTAAATTGGCGAGAGATTTTTCAAAAGAGATCGTTAGACTTCATGGTACTCCGGCATCTATTGTGTCTGACAGAGATCCGCGTTTTACTTCTCGTTTCTTGAAAGGTTTGCAGAAAGCTTGGAGTACTCGACTTAATTTTGATGCGGCATTTCATCCTCAAACGGATGGTCAGTCAGAGAGGACTATACAGACCTTAGAGGATATGCTAAGGGCTTGTGCTTTAGAATGGACTGGCGGTTGGGATGAATATTTATGTTTAGTAGAGTTTGCATACAACAACGGTTGGCATGCTAGCATTAAGGCGGCACCGTTTGAACTTCTTTATGGAAGGAAATGTAGATCACCTATTTCTTTGGGATGAACTAGGTGAGCGTTTGATTGAAGGTCGGAAATGATTGGATCACTAATGAAAGTAGGCTGTGGCTAGAGAAAAGTTGAAGGAAGCTAGGTCTCGTCAGAAAAGTTATGCCGACAAGCATCGTCGTAATTTAGAATTTCGGGTTGGAGATCGTGTATTTTTGAAAGTTTCGCCGTTTAGAGGTGTGAAACGTTTTGGAATCAAGGGCAAGCTCGGTCCTCGATTTATCGGACCGTTTGAAATTCTAGAGCATTATAGGAGGAAGTTTAGTATCGATTAGCACTTCCGCCTCAGTTATCGCATGTTCATTACGTTTTCCATGTATCACTCCTAAGGATACAACTATCATCCGATTACCGTTGCTTCTTATCCGTTTGATCAAATTCAATCCGATATGTCTTTATCTGAAGAACCGGAAGCTATTCTGGAAAGGCAAGAAAGAGTTATGAGAAATAAAGTCATTCCATTCGTTAAGATTCTTTGGAAAAATCATCCGGAACGTGAGGCTACTTGGAAAGCAGTCGATCGCGAGCTAGTTATCCTCATTTCTTTGAATAGTTTGGTATGTTTTCGTTTTCGTTTTCGTTTTCATTTTCATTTCGTTTCATTTCAATTTTAGAGGCGAAAATTTTTTCTTTAGAGGGAAGAATTGTAAAACCTAAAAATCTAAAACACGATTAAAGACTAAAATACCCTTGGAATCGAAATTTATAAAATCGTAAAAATACGTTTATATCATTTAACGAATTTAAATACTTAACTTGCGAATAAATAAAACCTAACTAAAATATATTACGTGATCGATTTTGAGTGACGAAGGTTGGGCGTTTAAGTAAATAACTTGGGTCGTGTTTGTTTGTTTTCGATGGACCTTAGGCGAAGCCCATATGTGTCGTGTGTTTGGTGTGTTAGGTTGGGCCAAACCGAACAAAGATCTCCCAACCTAAATCAAATACAACTACTATATATACAACACATAATCACAAGATTGGAACCCTAGTTTTATTATTGCCTCTTTTCTTTTCTTTTGCTCTTGCTCGGCCGATTATCAAACACCTTTGGTGTCGAGATTTTTGCTCAACCAAGTCAAGGTATAACCTATTCTCGTCTTTGTTTGATGTACCTTGCGTTTGTATATTGTTATATGTTATGTTTTTGTCGAGTTTGTTGTTTTGTTTGTGACCGAACCGAATGGAAACCAAAACAAGGAAACCCTAATGATTAAACCTTACAAGTATTTAAGAGTTATGTACGTAATATGTAATATTGAATCTGGTCATGGCTATGTCGAGTTAATAAGGGCCGAACCATATGTAACTATAACCGAACCATGCATAACATTCGAATAAGGTATAAAACATGATAACTTGAATGAGTTAAGTATGTAAATGAGCTAGGACTTGCGTAAAACCTATTAGCCGAAAACCCTAATTTGAACCGAACCATGTATAAGGTTTGAAAGTGCATTAAGTAAGTAAAGGTCATGTTAATGTAAACCCTAGTTTTGATATGTTGTCGAGTATGGTATGCCAAACCCTAATGGTGTAAGCGTGTAATTAATACGAGTAATAAGTAACTAGTATGTCACATAAAATCATAAGCGTATATGGTGAAACATAAAAGGAAAGATTATTTTTATGACGTGTTAGGTTAAGTAACGAGTCATTAAAAGGCGTAACATGTAAGTTCATGCATATTAATGAGATATTAAAGAATAGAAACCCTAGAACATAAATGAGAGTCGATTAGGGTTTTGAAGCTAAGTATATTAAATCGTTATTTTATGTGTGAGTTATGACGTTTAAACTATTTTCACATTTAACCCTAAACTTTAATTAATGACATAATGAACCCTAATCTACGATGTTAATTATAAAACACTTAAGTCTCATTTAATTATAAAACCCTAAAGTATTAAGATCATTAAATATACTAAGTATGAACGCCAAATATTAAAAGATCATTTCGACGATTATGGAATCATAAATAACATGTACGACCGTTAATGTGTATAGGTTCTGTGAAGAAGGAATAATCCTTTGCTTTCCATGTTTCTTCTTTTCGACCATTTGCTTTGGAATAAGGTGCGGATATTACGACCTTTTCATTAAGGTTTCTTATAATGTTTTCGTTGGTTTGCTTTCATATTAGGATTTCCTAAGCCTTTGCTATGAACCCTAATGTGTTTATTTGAGTCATTGCTTATCGAACTTTGATTTGAATCATAAAACATTGATTTTGAACTATATGATATGAAGACTTTGATTTTGAAAACATGATTTAACGTTTGATAAAATATGATCTATGTCAATTATGACATTCTATTTGACCTAAGATAGTTTGACACCCGAGCCAATTATTAACTAGTCATGGGGTTTCCATGTCCGTGTCGATAATGCACTTGACATGACTCTAGGGCACTAGAGTGAAGTTACGCCACGTCCCTTATCTGTTATTTGTTATGACCTCAAGTTATATTATATTATCAATGTATGTTTGTGGGGCGTATGGGTGCATCCTAGATCTTTTATATGTTATATATTATATGTTATATGCTATATGTTATCTGATGATTGATGTTGCGTGCATGCGTCCTTCATAACTCTGGTAGGTCTCCCCTACAAATGTTGCCTTATGTGAATATGATTATGTTTATGATATGGCATATGTATTTGGGCTCGAGGTAGTTATCTATAAAACTTATTCTTTATCTGATTTATCTTTTGAGATGATTATGATTTTGCTATCTTTCTTTCACTATATTTAGTATTGGATTTCTTGTTTACGTATTCGTTTTGCTTGTATATCCATTCACTTTGGCTTTTGAAGCTCGGCCGCACTTTTCTTTTTCCGGCAGTATCTAAGCATTGAGCTGGTATTGCTTTGGGATGAGTGCTGTGTGGACTTACCTTAGAGATTTTAGCTTTGATCTTATGATGCCATTTAGACTTTACATTTTAGACATTTCTTTTGGAGTTATTTTTCCGCTGGGACCTATGTATTGAAGTCATTTGACTTGGATTATTTCAATATTTATGTTGAGATTTCTTTTGGATATTTATGTTTGCTTTGATATGACACCATTACTTGTGATTCCTTTACCCTTGTCGGGTCGGGGCGTTACATTGATTTTCCAAATGATTTTTCAATTGGTTTCGAGAAGGAAAGAACAATACCAAAAGACCGACCAATTTACTTTATGCATGGTGTTATAAGGATGGTTAGAATAGGTATTCGTTCCCAATCCCGCCTTGAGCCGGAGGGGATCTACCGGACAATCCACTAGATAGGTAGAGTCCTTAGGTATATTGAGAAAAGGAGAAAAGTGAGAAATGGGAAGAGTCGGTGAGATTGAGCTAGTCTTGGAATAAACCCAACAAGGTTCTAGTAATGAAGTCTCGGTAAGCATTGAAGGGGTTGAAGAATGAAAAGAATTGAATGTGAAAAGGGTGAAAAGAAATAGCCCTCCAATAATTCAACCTTAGAAACCGGGTTCAATACATATGCTACTGGTGGTTACTCAGGTAACACTAGTATTGAAGACAAGACATCATGGACCCAGTGATGCACTGCACTAAACTTCCCAAGCTACTTAAGTTCCTCTTAAAAGGGCTTGTTTCATTCTCACGGGGAACCGACATTATCTATCTACTTTCTCTTAGAGATTGTTGATATTGAAGAAGGAGACCCTCTCCCTAGTCTCCGGCATAGGAACCAAATGTGCACTATTGAGTCTAGAGCAAAGAGATCATCCACAATATCTCATTAGGACACAGAATTAATGAAAACTTGCTGTTTCACACAATGTCAGAACATCCGAGTGATATGTAAATATTCACGATGAAGATGGAAATCCTTCTAGAGCCAACATCAAACAAGCTCTTGGTGGGTGACATGTCAGATCTTGCAAAAGATCAAGCTTGTGACAACTGGATAGAAACGATGGGCGATTCAATCTTGAATCAACCTTGGTCCAGGAAATGAATTGGCGGATACCTTTGAAAAACCGTTCGTTTTCTTAAAGTTATTTTCCATAGCACATCGATGTGTATTAATGTTTCAAAATTAAAGGGTATTTATGATTGATAATTGATTTTCCATAAAACCTTCGTTGTATTGCAAAACCCTTTATATTAAATACACGATTGTTTTCAAATCATTTTCATCAATCAGTGAATCTCAATTCGCTGGTTCACTCACTTCGTGTTGTCTTCTTTGAGGACGTTAGGTTTGAGAACGATTAGAGCACCGCTGGAAACCCTGTCAAGGAGATTCTTCGGAATTATGCCGATCACGGGAAGTACTTGTGCTGATCAACGGAGAACCGTGGGCCGTGTACCTCAATTCAACGAAAGTGGTCAAAGACACTTTCGTATGTTTTATTGCTAACTGTTGTTTTGCAGGTACATTTGGACGGTTGCAGCTGATCGATATTGAGAAGTTAATTCATAGCCGCATGCTCATAGCATCCACACTTAATTAAAGAAATCATGACAAGTGCTAATATACATAACAGCTCACGATAGATGCAAATATCATGAACCGAAAGCTTTCGCTACTCTGATGAAAAGATGTCATGATCCAGAAAGTGTGAGCATGTCGGTCCGAAAGTCACAACTTCACATGATGACAACACAACAAAGGGTGATCCGAGAGATTTCGTGGCTGATGATCTCAATGAAAGCTCGAAGATCATCATGATGTGGATCAGTTCAAAGACCTCCACTGAAAGTACAAAACTATGCGGACTATGAAGAGTCACTGCTAAAGCACAAAGATTACAGAAGTGAAGAATTGAAGTCCACGAGCTTGGAACTAAAGACAAAGAAAGAATGCTAGGATGCAAAATGTATTTCATGGGGTGACCTCCCTTAGGGGGAGATTGTTAGGATTCAGAAAATCCATAGTGAAGAGTCGGTCACCCCAACTATTATCTAGCATCAGTTAGCTCGTTGACATATCGTTATTTACGTGTTTATTAGTGTAGTTTAGTTTAGTGCAATACCGTGGAGGAAGGACGGGTCTTTACCCACTGTATGCCTGATCCACAGCCCGTCAGGAGGGCGTTTAGTTTGTAACTATAAAAGCCCCTTCCATCCTTGGAAGGGGTGGCACTCTCAATCTAACCTTTCTTTTTTGTTTAACTTTCTCTCTCTAGTTTCATCCTCTCCTCTCTTCATCTCTCTAAAACCATGGCTTTCTTGTATCATCATCATCCAAGGCCACCCGAATCATCATAACACAATATATGTAAGATCCTACATAAAACATGTATGTTTTATATAAGGTATGTTATTGTGTTATAAAGTAGCATCAAATATACATGTTTATTTTCATAGTAGTATGTATCTAGAAAACATACATGTGGTCAAACATGTATGTTCTTTTCTTATATATACAAGTAAGTAAACAGAAACATGTATATGTTAAGCAATAAACATACATGTTTATTTTCATAGCAGCATGTATCTACTATCTAGAAAACATACATGTGTACAAACATGTATGTTTTTTATATATACTAGTATGTAAAAGAAACATGCATGTGTTAAGTAATTTGTGCATACATTGATAGTTGTTTAAATATGTAAACTTTAAAATCTTGTAAAAAATGGAGGTTTAAACCATGTATGTTGTTAAATATATATTGATATGAATAGAAAACATGTACGTTTAAACCATGTATGTTTTTAGCTGTATACTTATAAAGACTAGTATATAAAAATACACATGTATGTGTTAAGTAACTATTGTTTGGAAACATGGATGTTTTGCTAACATGTACTTGTTTTTTAACATGTGTATAACTTGAAACGTGTTTTATAAGGTATGAAACATGGGTTTTTTTATTAACTTATATGGTTTTAACATATGTGTTTGGGTAAATCGTATGTTGCAAATCTAAACATTTATGTGCTTAACATGGGTTGTGAACATTTAACCACCCAAGAACATTCATGTTCAATGAAAACACATGTAAAAAATTAAAGGTAAAAATGATATCAATATAAATACAAGTTAATGTAAAATAAACACGCATATTTTACCAAAAAAAGAGTAACAAACACTGTTGTAAAATAATTATAGTTGAGTTACAAAAAAAAATGATATTGCGTCTCATCTTTCTCGTCTTTTGCATCTTCATTAGATTCATCATCTTGGTCATCTTCATCAAGTTCCACATCTTCATCAAATTGGTCATATTCCTCATCTACCTCGTCTTCCTCATCTTCCTCGTCCAATAATGTGGCCTTAGTAGCGTACACCTTGTATATGTTATATGCTTCTTCAAATTTTGCAAAAATATCACCCTTTTTAGGCTTTTCATCCATAGAAACTTTTCGAACCCAATATTTGTGTCCACTTGGTGTGGGAATAAACTCCAGGTCAATGTCATACACATCGACGTTATTAGCATCTACAAAAAGACATAACAAATGAATTAAAACTCCGGATCAATGTCATGCATGAATGGATACAGGAAAAGAATACATACAAACAATATCAACATGGGTTTTAGTGGTTGTATCAACTCTAACTTACTTTAACATGCATGCATATGATGAATAACATTTTCATTACAATGATAAATAATACACGATAAAATCAATGTGAGTTTTTATAAAGTATTGAACATACAACGGTTAATATTAAAATGATGAATTACAGTACACATCACGGCTTTATCAGTTTAACATGATAAACATACTATAATGAATTAATTCGCACGGTCAATTTGTAATGAATAAACTACTATTAATATTAAAACAACTATATATAACTTTAATACCATAATACAAAGTGTTTGATTAACATGTTAAAAGGGAAAAATATGGAAAAAAACAAACCAATTGTTCTGTCATGAGCTTGTGGCATAGTCCATATCAATTACATGCTCCGATAATACAAGTGTTCCATTATTTTGTTCTTGTTCTTCGTATGTAGCAACTTGTTCTTGAACAATATGAACCATGTTGTTTCTTGATAAGCAGTTTACAATTGTGCATTTGATATGATGTTTAAATTGAATTAGGGTTTGATTGAAAACTAATATGATTGAAGATCAAGATCTAGGAAATAAAATAATAAAATTGAAACCGTAAATCATGTACAAGATCTATTGAAGAAGGTTTGATTGAAAACTAATATGATTGAAGATCAAGATCTGGGAAATAAAATAATAAAATTGAAACCGTAAATCATGTACAAGATCTATTGAAGAAGGTTTGATTGAAAACTAATATGATTGAAGATCAAGATCTGGGAAATAAAATAATAAAATTGAAACCGTAAATCATGTACAAGATCTATTGAAGAACAAGATCTGGAAAAAAAATGTTGAAGCAGTATTAAGATCAAGATGTGGAAAAAAATAGTGAAAATTAAACCGTATATTTTCCATTTTTGTAGCAAATTTTGAACTGGAAAATATCAGGTTTAATGAGATATATGGTAAATTACTTTAATGACCTAGCGTATTTAACTAAAAGAAATAAATTGAAATCAATTTACTAAATTCTGATTGGACAAAATGGGTTCTCGCGGTTCTACCTGTATAAAGTGGGTTCGAAAATAAAGTTTCTTTACTATATATATATATATATATATATATATATATATATATATATATATATATATATATATATATATATATATATATATATATATATATATATATATATATATATATAAGTATAAAAGGATAGTTATATAAAACCGAAAACCGATAGTAACGCACTTGGAATATAAACAAACTAAAATACTCAATAAAATCATTATTTCCAAAAGATCACAACGGGGAACATTTCACTTATGCGTAAGTGAGGATCTTTGATAAATATCAAACTAAGTCGATGTAGCACATAAATTGAACGTAAAACGTTAAGCGCGCACAACACCCTATTGAATTGGATAATTCAATAATCTATTGAATAAGTATATTCAATGCTCTATTATTTTGGTCGCGAACCAAAGGTTTATCGCCTTCTGAGACTTGACATCTCATTTTTAGGTTTCGGTTTAGAACCTCCGCTACATCGTGCTTAACCTTATTGTGTTTGTTCATTTTCATCAAGGTGAGTTCATAGCCTCGCTTTTACCTTTATTTGCAAACCCCACGAGGGAGATGCATGCTCTAAACTAGAACTCAAGGTTTTTCATAATTGTTCGCTTCTTGATTATTGGAATTGCCTAAGTATTTAGCCATAAGTCCCTTGTATCATGAACCATTAGTCACCGCGAGTGAACGCAGATATCGTGAATAGTACTATGGGGAGTAACGACCCCGTCTTGGTTATAGGTAATAACCGGGGCGCACCATATTTGAATTGCATTAGGCAATTGGCTATTGATAACATCAAATTAGCCTGATCTTTTATTTATCAAATTCCCGTGTTTATAGCCTCATTTGTATTAATATGGTACTTAATTCGTTCATATTCGTTCATAATTGCATTTCAGGATAAATGAGGCGTTGGAGCGGAAAAGATGTGATATAAGGCCAAACATATGTTCTGAAGATTGATTTACGAGGGCCTATGATAATTATTTGTGAAGGTTACGCCGTAACTACTTAATAATGTTACGGCGTAAATATGATACTTTGAAGGTTACGGCGTAACAATAATTTAGTTACGCCGCAGAGTTAATTTCGGAGTGGATAATCATGAGCGGACGAAGGATTACGGCGTAAGCCAATAATTAGTTACGCCGTAATTAATTACTTGGGCGCAAAGTTTCGAAGGCTACGATGTAATTATAATTTAATTACGCCGTAATTAATTAAATGCGGCAAGTTTATATTAATTATATCCACTTCAAGGACCAAAGAATAAATGCTGAAGTACGTCGAGGGGCTGAATTGTTATAATATTTACACATTTACTTGTGTAAATAATAAAGAAATAAATGACAAGGACTTAAAATGAAAGTGTCGCAAGTTAAGGAGCTTAAGTGTAAAAATGCTAATAGTTATTAGTATAAATTGATTTCATTCATTGAAATCAAATCATCAATTTGGAGTACAGGTCTTGGACGAAAAGCAAAAGAAGATAAAAAGAGGCGTACGGCAATTAAAGGTGATTTGCCCCGGTACTTAACTAGGAGATCGATAGCTTTATCCTTGGCACGATATGTAATTGTTTTCTGACTCATAATATTATTTTGGTTTCATTATTTTTTATTATAATCTTGATTCTCAATATAATTTTTGGCGAATTAATTCTTATTGTGTACTATTTAATCGATTATTAATTTACTATTAGTCAATTAATTATCTGATATTATGTCTTTATTTATTTATTGTTTTATATGAGGATTTTATTTGTCATTCCACTAGGGTATTTTGGTGATGTGGAAATTAGGTCTTGGCCTAGTTTTGATTCTTTTTATTATTAATGCTTTTGCGTTATTAATTGTTTCTAGCATGCATAGTTTATTGGTAGCTACCCTTGTTTCAGTAGTTTTGAATGGCGGTAGAGGCTAGTTGCTTAGGAGATATGACCAACCGAGCCTAAGTGAGTAAGGCGGGAGACGGAATGGTAAGATATGACCAACTGACGACCCTTTCCACTTGTGCGATTTGACCAACTGATCACCTACTGTTTGGATGAACTTAAGAATTAGGGGGTGAGTGTCTAAGATGCTAGCGCCCGGGCACTCACTATTATAAATCTAGCATGTAGCGGAACTTAATGACTTCGCTTAGGGGACCAGGAACAACTGGAATTATGAGGGGACACCTGACTTCTCCAGTGGTGGCTCTTTGCTGATAGGTTAGGACGAACCCGACTAAATCTTTGTCCTCTCGACTGTGACCCCACTTGAAACAGGAATCTAGTGGACTTTTAGAACCCATGTAATGCGATAGTAAGCGTCGGCTCTTAATTACTGCTATTAGATTGCCGAATGATCCCGGGTGACCTGTTCATCTTGGTGAGGATTCTAAGAACATAGGGTAGGCGAATTGACCAAAGGAGTCTATCGACTCTTGCCACTTGTGGAAGAACTCGGTTTAAAAATTGCATCACTATCGTTCCCATTAGCTTATTTACCAAAGAACTAGCCCAATTGATCACGTGACACTTTAAATATTATCAATCCTTTCATTAAAACTTATTTATTTGACTAACTTAATTAATTAGACAGTTAGGAATCAACCGTTCTTAGGACCGGGTACACTGCCCGTTAGTGCATTAGGTAGGCCATAGGTAAACGAGTTACTATAAATGTAAAACCTGGTCAGTAAAACCTGCATCAAGTTTTTGGCGCCGCTGGAGTGACGGTCTTCATATTTTTGGATGTTTGATTGATATTCTTCTACAATTATGTCTTCTGTCTTGAGATTACGGCATAACCCATTCAATGGTTACGACGTAATCTATTCTCAGATCAAGTTACGACATAACATAGTAATAATTGTTACGGCGTAACCTGTTCTTATTATCTAACAGATTGCTATCAGACTGAAGTTACGTCGTAGTTGGTAATGGTATTACGCCATAACCAAGTATGAAACATCTGTAATTATATTATTATCCTCACTTGTTGTATATGAAATTATTTTACACATTTAATGCACTGGTAGTGTTTTTGTGCAGGTACAAGAAGAACAAGTGGAGGAAATCTCGACATCATCATAAGCCGAGATTAGTGAGCAATGGACATGATTGGAGACGTCCAATGGATGCCCATTGATAATGGTTGCAGGTGTCTAACTTAAAGACTCGGGAGGATAAAGAAAAGTGCTCGTCGGGAGACTACCCGTCCCTATCCTAGATTTAGTTTTCTATGTTTTTATTTCATAGACCTTTTTGGATATTTTTGTGGTTTTTAGGATTTGTAGTTGGTTTGGCATGTTTTGTTTATCTCGTTTGTAGGTAGAAAGACCAAAGATAGATGATAGGAGTTCCGAACTCCTCTTGAAATGTAGGAAGAAGTTGATTCTTTAGGCACAACAACATTAGAGAATAATTACGACGTAATAGGCCGATCCATTTACGCCGTAACTGGCAATAAGTAAGGCCATCTGCCCACTTCTACATAACTACGGCGTAACTAGGCTGATCTAGTTACGCCGTAATATCTTTGTTCCAGGTATCTTATTTCCTCAGGGTTTCTTATTACGCCGTAACTGGGCCAATCGAGTTACGCCGTAACCCCTTTCCTGGTACACATTTTATTAAGTCAACTCACCTACGCCGTAACTGGGCCGATCCAGTTACGCCGTAACTATCTTCTGATATGAAATTTTTTAATAAAAACAGTTTCAAAACATTTTCATAACCTTGTATTAGTAATTAAATGAACTTTGTGGGTGTGTTCCCTGTAAACCCTCACGAGACTCCACTCGTCCACTCGGGACACCGTGTAGTTTAAAAGGCTTGTTGTATGCGCTAAATGCAACCGTGATTCCTACGAAAGTGAGTTAGGTTTTATTTTGTTTTTATATGTCGTGCTATTTTTGCTTTTTATCCGGAATTATGCTTTTTGGTATTAGTTTTTCTTGCAGCAAAACAGGTTGAAGAATTAGTGAGCTATGATTGGTACGCAAGGGAACACTTTTTATTCGTCCTAGTTGAGTGCCATTGTGTTTGCAAGAAGAATTGATGTGAAGATGGATGTTGCTCGAGGAGGCACAATTGGAGCATGTTTTTAAACATGCATTATTAATCATACCGAGCAAATCCAGGGGAGTTTTTCGTTCATCTCTAACCCTTCCTATTTTTGAATTATGCTTAGTATGACCCAAGTGGGGAGAAGGGATTAGACATAGACACCCGCTTGATTCTTCTTGCCTTTATTTTTCTAGTTTTTGATAAAAAGTGTTTCACTAATAAAAGTTTGACATATTTTTCATTACTTAACTGGATTAATCTAGACTGGGCACACCTACCCTATATTTCCATTGTGTGAGGATAAGCCTTTCCGTTTTCCCCTTATACATAATTCCATAAAAATGAGTGTACCAGTGGCTGTAGTAGACTTTAGAACTTGGCCTTGCATATCTTTTCGAGACCATTATCATGAGCATTACACTGAGGTAACTTGGTGTGATTGGTGCAGCTAGGATTTAAGGAAATTTTAGGATTAAACTCAAATAGCCCATATATGAATTGTGTTTATTGACTTTTCACATCGATCAGTCAATCCCCCTGTTAAACCCTTTTTGTTGCACTCACCATTAGTGCAAGATACCCCTAGATACACCCTTCAGAGCCTTTCCTTTCATTTTGTTCACTAATATATTTTGTTTCGCTACACCTATCGCCTAGCCTACCCTGAAGTTTCCTTATGTCGATGGTCCGGGCGCTGTTGGTTAATTTTGGTTCCACTAGTGAAAGTCGCTGGTTTGGAATAAAGGGTTTTGGAAGAAAATCAGGTTTAGATGATAGTTGATCGCAAGTGGGGGGATGCTTTTTATGTTCATATTGATTTTATTTTTATTCATGTATACCTTGTCTTGCATCAAAAACAAAAATAAAAAAAAGGAAAAAAAGGAAAAAAAATGAATGAAAAAAAGAAAATATCAAAAAAAAAAAAAAGAAAAAAAAAGAAGAAGAATGCAAGCAAGAGTTTATTAGTTTGTTTATAGGTTATCTAATAATAATCAGCTTATGTGTCGTATTGTGTTAAGTATTCTCGCCTTGTTCAATTAGGCGCAAATTTTTACAAATCCGTTTTGTCTTACGGACAAAGTTCGAAACCCGAACATTTCTATCTCGCCTTTCAAATTTTAATCAATATTCGTACAATGGGGGCATTGTACATTTGAAGTTGGGGGATGGGAGATAGAAATGGTTGATTTTTGTCGAGTTATGTGTTAAAAGTACCAAAATTTTAATTTTTTTTATATAACACATACCTTTTTTTCATTGATGATGAAGGCCGAGTTAATGCACTTTATTTGCCTAGTTTATGGTGATTATGAGGGACTACGCTACATTTTATATGCATTGACTCGTGTGTTGAAGACCCCTTGACTCTTGACCCTCGATTTTTGCTATGGGATTGAATGCAACTAGTGGTGGGGCAACTGTGGACTTAGGAATCTATTTTTTTCGTGTCTTTTTGTTTACACCCATTAAATGTATTCACATGTCTTATCCTATCCTTAGTCATAAATCGAGTTTAGGTGAGGAAGCGAGCAATCATTGGTGTCTTGGCCATGGATTTGGTCATGTATCATTGGTTTTGTCCCCTTCGCCGTAGCTCGTTAGTAATGACAAAATAACCCCATAAGCCTATGTTGTGTCAACCCATTGCGTTTTAGAATAGCTGTATCTATAGACTCTAGTGGTGGAGATTAGTATCTTTGCCAAGCTTATAATAGAATACCCGTCATGACTGAGCAATTGAGTGATCACCCAAAAAAAATTTTAAAACACGTGAATTATGAGAGAGAGTGTGATTTCAATTCCCTTTTCGTGAGGTGCTCGGTTTGGAATTTTCTAAGCTTAGGTGATTTTTAGACTCATATCTTCCAATTAATAATGTGAGATATCTTTTTAAGAATTATTTAAAGGGTCTACTTGAGGACAATTAGAATTCAAGTGGGGGGGATATTTGATAACATCAAATTAGCCTGATCTTTTATATATCAAATTCCTGTGTTTATTGCCTCATTTGTATTAATATGGTACTTAATTCGTTCATAATTGCATTTCAGGATAAATTGAGGCGTTGGAGCGGAAAAATGTGATATAAGGCCAAACATATGTTCAGAAGATTGATTTACGAGGGCCTATGGTAATTATTTGTGAAGGTTACGCCGTAACTACTTAATAATGTTACGGCGTAAATATGATGCTTTGAAGGATACGGCGTAACCATCTCTTATGGTTACGTCGTAATTATTTTGGGAAGGTTACGGCATAACATGAATTTAGTTACGCCGTAGAGTTAATTTCGGAGTGGATAATCATGAGCGGACGAAGGATTACGGCGTAACCCAATAATTAGTTACGCCGTAATTAATTACTTGGGCGCAAAGTTTCGAAAGCTACGGCGTAATTATAATTTAATTACGCCGTAATTAATTAAATGATGCAAGTTTATATTAATTATATCCATTTCAAGGACCAAAGAATAAATGCTGAAGTACGTCGAGGGGCTGAATTGTTATAATATTTACACATTTACTTGTGTAAATAATAAAGAAATAAATGACAAGGACTTAAAATGAAAGTGGCGCAAGTTAAGCAGCTTAAGTGTAAAAATGCTAATAGTTATTAGTATAAAAATTGATTTCATTCATTGAAATCAAATCATCAATTTGGAGTACAGGTCTTGGACGAAAAGCAAAAGAAGAGAAAAAGAGGCGTACGGCAATTAAAGGGGCAAATCCTTGGCATGATATGTAATTATTTTTTGACTCATAATATTATTTTGGTTTCGTTATTGTTTATTATAATCTTGATTCTCAATATAATTGTTGGCGAATTAATTCTTATTGTGTTCTATTTAATTGATTATTAATTTATTATTAGTCAATTAATTATCTGATGTTATGTCTTTGTTTATTTATTGTTTTATATGAGGATTTTATTTGTCATTCCGCTAGGGTATTTTGGTGATGTGAAAATTATGTCTTAGCCTAGTTTTGATTCTTTTTATTATTAATGCTTTTGCGTTATTAATTGTTTCTAGTGTATGCATGCATAGTTTATTTGTAGCTACCCTTGTTTCGGTAGTTTTGAATGGCGGTAGAGGCTAGTTGCTTAGGAGATATGACCAACAGACCCTAAGTGAGTAGACTGAGATGGGAAAGGTAAGATATGACCAACTGACGACCCTTTCTTCTTGTGCGATTTGACCAACTGATCACCTACCGTTTGGATGAACTTAAGAATTAGGGGGAGTGTCTAAGATGCTAGCACCCGGGTACTCACTATTATAAATCTAGCATGTAGCGGAACTTAATGACTTGGCTTAGGGGACCAGGAATAACTGGAATTATGAGGGGACACCTGAGTTCTCCAGTGGTGGCTCTTTGCTGATAGGTTAGGACGAACTGACCAAATGTTGTCCTCTCGACTTTGACCCCACTTGAAACAACATAATATAGCTCAAGTATGGCAATTATTCCAGACAGATAAATAACAACAACAAGTTGTACAATCATCATACCAAGTAGCATCATCAGTGGTAATACTAAGCAAAATTATAGCATGGTAACTAAACAGTTCAATAGGTACACACATAAGTCAAATCAACTTTTGTCAGCAAGGAATCATGGAATTGAATGTAAGCATGACAAACTAATTAGTCCGGTAGATATTAATTATTATGTTGAAACAACTACTAAGCAACCGGAAATACAAACAGGAGTATGATCATGGCGACGGATACGTCAGGTAATCACTTATTAGCATGGGAGATAGATAAATCAAGAAATCATACATCAACCTAGTAACAGCAGAATTTCATATTCATGTCATAGCACCATAACAAAGGATGTGATAATCTGAAAGCATAAGTTTGGTAACCACATGGAATGAAAGCATAGTAAAATCAAATAACTATAACCCCACATAGTTGTTGGATGGACTAGATAAGGATTCTGAGTAAACAAAAGGTCAAACGAGTAACTGAATGAAGGCATATGTATCAAATGAGCGAAAGATAACAAATCCAAGTGAATGACAAGTCATAAGCAAAAGGATCAGGTCAAGATGAGAACATAACGAAATACCAAAGAAAAAGGTGTCCAACATGCCACATGAAGAACACAACATACATATGAACACATAATCCAATGAAGTATAATGAATCACGAATAAAAGATGCCCACGAGCAGATAGTCCTATTTGTCCAACTGATAAGGTTTTAAAATGTACTTTTTTGAGGGGTCGTTTAAGCCCTTATTTGATCACTTTTGTATCCGTTATTACTTAATATCGTTCCTTTTCACTTTTTAGGTATCTTGAAGGCAAAATGCTGGAATGACACTTATTCGGACGAAAAGGCGCGGATATACGAAGAAAATGGCCAAAGTCAAGAATCGAGACACTCAGGCTGCTGGAACTGAAGGGGACGGCGTCAGGCACAAAACAGTGACGCCGTCGGACCACTTTTGTGACGGCTCAGTAGCCAAATTGCTTATTTACAAGTGACGGCTTTAGGTTTTAAAAGAGTAGGTCGTCGCAACTCAGACGACTTAGATTTGATCCAGAAGACGTCAGAGACTGAAGGGGACGGCGTTACAAGCATAAGGTGACGCCGTCGCAAGACTAACGTGGCCAAGACGAAACCCTAATGACGGCTACCTGACGGCGTCACAAATCAAAGGGTGACGCCGTCGCATATGTAATCTTATATATAGAATCCGAGATTTTTAGTTTTCAGTGTGTAGTCTTTTGGAGTAAAAACCTAAACCGAACCAAGGCTGTCTGTTACAGTATTTTAGGGTTCCATACCCTATCTTACATCAAGATAAGTGTTTTACTTCATTAATTCAATTATGTCTTCAATTACTTGTGTGTATGCTTGCATGTTTCTCATGTCTGGCTAATTTACTTGTGTGTTTGCTTAGGAGATATGAAACTTAATTATTGAATATTGATTGGTTGTCTCTTATCTTAATTGTTAATGATCTAGTATTGTGATAGATCATCCGTTGTGTAGTTAATGCTTGATTAATCTTTGTTGAACCTTAGCTTATAGTACCTAGAGTCATTGTAGGCTAAACCATCTGAATAGTACCTTAGAGTTAAAGTTTATAAATCCTAGAGATTTTGTAGTCATTAACCTTTGGTAGTTTCAAAGAGTTAGGGATAAACGCATACCCTACGACCTTTGACACACAACGCGATTAAGAATAAGGACGTGACAATTCAACCATCAATAGGAGATAATTAAAGAGTAATAAAACCTAAGTAAACACATCTTTAAATCATCATACGAGCACACAATAATTAGACATAGACTACATACACCTTAGTTTAGATAATTAGATAAGTAAAAGTAATCGGTAGAAATACCAACCCCCAATCCATACCCCGAGATTCGTACCTTTCTATTTCCTAAAAACATAAAAAAAAAGATAAAAAAATAATCTTCCTCAACCCCAACCTTAGCGTAGTAACTTCTCACTAGCATTCCTATTCCTCTAGAGAACGATATCAATTCCCGTGGCTTACCCTAATACTACACTACAACGATTAGGTTCACTACCTAGGGTGTTGAAAAACTTGCTCGACGAAAAGGAAGTTCCTTTTACCCCGAACGACGCGTGTAGCGTTATCAAGTTTTTGGCGCCGCTGCCAGGGAATAGTTATTGCTTAGGCTTGATTTATATCTCATTTAGGTCTACTCTCAAGATTCGTATCAAGTGAGATTTTTTCTTTTTATTAGCTTCCTTGTAGTCTATCCCCCTTCTTTGTGTCTTTGTTCGTAAAACTTTTCCATTGACTCTTCTGTTCACCATTATGGAGAACGCGAATCCACTATATCCGCGATTAGGTTTTTTCATAAAAAATTATGATATTCCTAAAGCGGATTATTCAAGATGGTGGGAAGAAAGTAACCAAGTCCATAAACCTTTTGAGGGTTTCACCATTCCATCAAGCCCACAAAATACCTCATCAAGTGAAACATATGCTTCGTTTGAGCCTTCACCTAGGATAGAATTTCGTGAACAACCTCCGTGTTTAGAAACTATTTTTAGTGAGGCCCTTAGGAGAACTGACCAAATTTGTGAAAATATTATGGTAAGCAACCAAGAATTAAACCATAAGTTGGATCAATTACTAGATTTGGTTTCATCACGACCTAAGGAAATAATACATGACGAGCATATAGATGATGTAGATGTGATTGAGGATAAGGTGAAAAGTCTAGACCCAGAAGGAATCCCACAAGTCCAACCATCATTTAAGGTATACACACCGCACGTGACTTACCTGGAAGTAGTAGAAGAGACTTTAGGAATCCCAATGGAGGTAGAACATTTGAACCAAACGCAACTAGAGAATATAGGTTTGAATACTTTTAGTCTCAGTCTTACTCTTAGTTCTAGGGAATTTCCTAGTGTTGATGAACCGGAACCTCAATCTTTATTTCCATCCCTAGATATACATCTAGGAGACAAAAGAGGAACCGACCCACCCATCAACCAATTTAGTCCGGGTAGTTTTAGGATGAAGGAAGCCATTCACACACCCCCTTCACCTCACGTGGCATATTTCCACCCTAAGGGTGTGTATCGCTACTATCACCCGCACTTAAACTTAAGTGTAGGGAAAACTTCCCCTTTATCTGTTAAATAAGGGTAGAGTCAGGCTCGTGACTCGAACAAAAACAAGCGCTTCTTGGGAGGCAACCCATGTGTATTTGTTTTTCATTTTTTATGTCGTATATCTTTTATTGATTGTTTATTCTCATGCTTGAATTTGTAAAAATGCTTTATTTTGTCTTTAACCTCGTCTTAATTACATATAAAGGTATTTTACATAAGGGATAAGTGTAGGGAGATTACACACGTTTTCAAAAGAACCGTGAACATGAGAATTACAATTAATTAAAAGATATACATGTGTGTTTGTTCAAGTCAAATGCTTATATCGAGTCATAATGGATGTTTTGTAGGAAATTTTTTCCAGATTTTAAAGATAAAAATTTTCCATAATTTTTTCCAGAAAATCACAGACCAGTTTCTGTCATGATAACCTGACGGCGTCAGGGTCGCAACCTGACGGCGTCAGGAGGAATTGAAACGCTTCTAACTTTTCTCGTTTTACGTGCTATTTATAAATTTTTGGAATTTTCCAGGTCTTAATTTTCCAGAAAATCTGCAAACATTCATTCCACAAGCATTATATCTTATTTAAGTCTGGAATTACATCTTGTTGTGATTTTTCTTTGTTCGGTTTGATGCGTTGGGTTGTTTATTTTCTTAAAGTGTGTAGGTTTTATTTATCAAGAAGAAGATACATAAGATTGGAAGGAGCTTTTCACGCAAACACTCTTCTTGAAAAAATATTTAACCACTACTTCACACGGATCCTACCGAGCTAATCAGGGGAGTATTAGTTTCTTTCATCTTTTATTACCTTCCGTTATCATAACTTTGATACTTTCGGGGAACATTGGGGACAATGTTCTGTTTAAGTGTAGGGAGGGAAAATAAAATGGGAACTTTTAAACTATGCTTATCTTTGAATATTTGCTTTGTCCAATTGCATTTGTGTAATAAACCATGAGAAATATCGGTTAGGGTAATTTTGGCACCAAATTTAAAATTTTTCATGACATATAGGAGTGGGCCATTAGTCTTAATAAAGCGTCTCATGGATAGGAAATTGCATGACTAGCACAAAAACCCTTTACCACCTAAATTCCACCCAAAAATGTGAGGATCGCCCTTAGATTAGTAGGAATTAAAGCATTTATCTTTAATGCTTAGAGTGTGAACCGGTAGTATAATAGATTCTAGAACTTTTTTTGTGATGCATCCTGAGATCGCTAGTAAGACTACACTTGTGTAGTTAGGAATAACTAAATGATAAGAGGCATTAGGATAACCCTTGTTCGATACCCGTAATATAATTACTTCTTCCACATCGTTTGAGTAATTCCCCCACACCTTTGCGTTGTACTCATCTTTAGTACACGATACCCCTAGTTAACCCCTCAGAGCGTATCCTTTTCGCGGTTCTCGTGACGTTTCGGTTTTCCAGAATATCAATGAAGAGCATTGTTTACACCCCATGTAGGATCGAATATATTATTGTTTTTGATGATTCGGGTGGTCTTGGATGATCAAAATACATGTTTGCCATTTTAGAGAGAGAAAGTAGAGAGAGATGGTGTTCTTGGTAGAGAGTTGGTTCAATAAAATGTAAAAGGTTAGATTGAGAAGCCACGCCCCTTCCATGGATGGAAGGGGTATTTGTAGTTA
Organism: Chrysanthemum makinoi; assembly: GCA_910596185.1. NCBI lineage: Eukaryota > Viridiplantae > Streptophyta > Magnoliopsida > Asterales > Asteraceae > Chrysanthemum > Chrysanthemum makinoi. Next base: position 15,410,503 of record OU343216.1, on the reverse strand, counting down.
CAGAATACACGACCTCCTATCGGCCTGTGGATCAGGCATATACAGTGGGTAAAGACCCGTCCTTCCTCCACGGTGTTACACTACGCTAAACTATGCTAATAATTAACTAACTAACTACTAAATAACGTAAATACCGACACGTCTACGAGCTAACATATGCTAGACCTTAATTGGGGTGACCGACACTTTAACATGGAATTTCCAATTCCTAACAATCTCCCCCTAAGGGAGGTCACCCCATGATTTACATTTTGAATCCTAGCATTCTTTCTTTGTCTTTGTTCTTGAGCTCGTAGACTTCAACTCTTCAATTCCGCAATCTTTGTGCTTTTGTAGCGATTCTTCAAAGTCCGCATAGTTTTGTACTTTCAGTGGAGGCCTTTAACTGATCCACATCTTTGTTGATCTTCGAGCTTTCATTGAGATCATCAGCCACAACAAATCTCTCTGGATCATCCATAGTTGTGTTGCCTTCATGTGATGTTGTGACTTTTGGACCGACATGCTCACACTTTCAGGATCATGACATCTTTCCATCAGAGTAGCGGAAGCTTTACTGGTTCATGATATTTGCAGTAGCGTAGCAGAAGCATAGTATAGAAATATCAGAGCCAGGTTATGTAGATATGCACCAGTCATGATTTCTTCAATTAAGTATGGATGCTGTGAGCATGCGGTTTTGGATTGACTCCTCAATTCGATCAGATGCAACCGTCCAAATGTACCTGCAAACAACAGTTAGCAATAAAACACACGAAAGTGTCTTTGATCACTTTCGTTGAATTGAGGTACATGGCCCACGGTTCCCCGTTGATCAGTACAAGTACTGCCTGTGATCAGGTAGGATTCCTAAGAATCTCCTTGACAGGGTTTCGCAGCTGCTCTAGCTGTTCTCAAACCGGAACGTCTCAAAGAAGACAAAAAGGAGTGAGTGAACCAGCGAATTGAGATTCACTGATTGATGAAAAATGATTTGAAAAACAATCGTGCATTGCTTAGAAGAAAGAGTTTTGCAATACGATGAAGGTTTTATGAGAAAGATCAATTTTCAATAAAAATACTTTTTGTATTAGAAAATTAGTACACATTCGATGTGCTAGAGAAAAGAAGAAATTTGCACATCGAACGGATTTTCCAAAAGTATTTTTTCAATCAGAGATGCTTTTTGTGTTTGAAAACATGAATACACATTCGATGTGCTAGAGAAAAGAAGAATTGCACACCGAACGGTTTTTTCAAAAGTATTCGTCAATTCATTTCCTGGACCAAGGTTGATTCAAGAATGAATCTCCCCATTGTTTTATCCAGTTGTCACACGCTTGATCTTACGAGAAGATCTCACATGTCACCCACCAAGAGCTTGTTTGATGTTGGTTCTAGAAGGATTTCCATCTTCATCGTGAATATTTTTACATATCACTCAGATGTTCTGGCAATATCACAAGGATAATGCGTAGGACTCTTAAAGCATTCTTACTTTCCACATTGTGTGAAACAGCAAGTCTTTATTAATATAGTGTCCTAATGAGATATTATGGATGATCTCTTGGCTCTAGACTCAATTGTGCACATTTGTTTCCTATGCCGGAGACTAGGGAGAGGGTCTCCTTCTTCAATATCAAAAATCTCTAAGAGAAAGTCGATAGATAATGTCGGTTCCCCGTGAGAATGAAACAAGCCCTTTAAAGAGGAACTTGAGTAGTTTGTGAAGTTTAGTGCAGTGCGTCACTGGGTCCATGACGTCTTGTCTTCAATACCAGTGTTACCTTAGTAACCACCAGTAGCATATGTATTGAACCCGGTTACTGCCCTAAGGTTGAATTATTGGAGGGCTATTTCTTTTCACCCTTTTTCACATTCAATTCTTTTTCATTCTTCAACCCTTTTAGTGCTTACCGAGACTTCATAACTAGAACCTTGTTGGGTTTATTCCAGTACTAGCTCTGTCTCAGTCGGCACTCTTCCCATTTCTCATTTTTCTCCTTTTTTCATCATACCTAAGGACTCTACACTATCTAGTGGATTGTCCCTGGGTAGATCCCTCCGGTTCTAGCGGATCATGGGAACTAATACCTAACCACACCATCCTTATAACTCCATACATAAATTAAAATGGTCGGTCTTTTGGTACAGTTCATTCTTCGTTGAAACCAATTGAAAAATCATTTGGAAAAACAATCAAGGTACTTGTGATACGAGATCAAAGCATTTTGTACCTTTATAGTTTTGATCATTTAGAAAACCTCCCCCTCAACATGTGCATATGATTTAGAAATTGTTTAGCACATGGAGGCAAGAGGACTTTGAAATATTTTCTTTGATCACAATTTTTATAGAAAAAAGCCATTTGATTTTCTTGGTAAAATTCTCCCCCTCAATATGTGCATAGGATAAGAGAAATCATTTTAACACATAGAGGCAAGAGTTCTTTTGAAGTACATCCATGATCACAAAAGCCATTAAGAAAAACATTTGCTCCCCCTCAATATGTGCTTCGAGATTCGAAAGCGTTTAGCACATATGAGAGAGCAGCCTGCACATTTTCATCAAAACGATCACCTTTTATCAAATTTCATTATTAAATCACAAATTCTCCCCCGATCAAAAATATCAAACCCTTTGAGATTTTGGATCCCAAGTGATTTAATAAGGTTTATAAAACATTGGAGAATGTGTGGCCAGGTTTAAATACTCAACATGTTTTTGGATAAATCCTCCTCCTCAACATGTGCATTGTATATTTGAAATCGTTTGGCACATGGAGGCAGGAGTGCCTTTAAAGGACTAAAACCAATTCCATTTAAATAGATAAGAGATTTAAATCACTATCTCTCCCCCGATAAAAAATATCAAACCTCTTGAGATTTGTGATCCCAATTGATTTAAATTATTTAGAAAATTTTAGGAGAAAGACGTGGCAAGATTTAATTTTGAAAAATCACAGATAAGGACCAATTTAAGACGTTAAAGATTGTTAGTGTCAGGTATGATAGTTTTAAGAGATCTTTAAGTAAAATAAAACAATTTCACAATCAAACAAGAACAGAAAAAATTTCATTTTGAAAGACCTTGATTCTAAAGAAAAACTCATACCATGACATAACATTAAATCTTTAGATCACCACTTATATTGTACAATCCGGACTTTAATGAAGAAATATCATTTGAAAATAATTTATTTTAAATCACTCTCCCCCTCAATCGATGACCGTAGTCGATGATTGAGTGACTTAGGTTTTGATAAAAGTGAAGTCCGGTGATTTTCAAAATTAAGTTCAATTTATTTTCAAAAACAATATTTTCCATTTTCAAAACAATTTAATCAAATTGTTTAACGAAAATGGTATAATCACAATTATCCTGCACAAAGATACGTTAGGTGGTTGAGCTGCTTCTGTTAATGTTGCTGCTGTAGGGCTTGGAAGAAAAACCGTCTGCTGATGCAGTGAGACTTCTTACATTGCATTTTAATGCCAACTTAGGTCAAATTTAAGCTCCGTTTCTTCAATCACTTAGAAGAAAAACCATCTGTTGATGTAGTGAGACCTCTTACGTTGCATTTATGCCAACTCTTCATAGAAGTCCAATTAAGCTTCGTTTCTTCATTTGTCAACCCAAGATATAGTTACCCTTTCCTTTTGGCATCCAATCATCTTCAATTGTGGGATCCGGATCGGGAACATTCTTATAACCAATATACCTGCATACGTTAGTGGACACAAACAGATATATGGTGGTCGACATCACCCAAACAGCAATCGACTAATGAAAGTCAATTCAACATAGAAAAACATTCAATCAGATCATATAAGGCATGGGAATTATGTGTTCATCAAACTCTAATCATCTAATCCTAACAATCATATCCTAGATTCCTAGTCCTTCAACATAGGTCAACATCTTTTTCAGTTAAGCACGTAGGATAATTAGATAAGTCTGTTAGATGATATAGATTTGAAAACATTCTCCCCCTCAATCAATGACTCATTTTATAAAAGATTTAAAAGCGCTGAAGTCATTGATTGAGTTTTCAAATTATACGAAAACTCTGAATCTGATTGATTTTTCAAGCAACTCATTTTCCACCATTTTGAAATACAACAAATATTTTTATGAAGAATTTTAGACGAAAAAACATTTGTGTAGGAATAGCAGTCTTTTTAACGACATGCTTTCCTTGTTAAGTTTTAGGATAAGTGCACGAAATATTTGAAAAATCGTTTAAGCGAAGCACTTTCCTTTTTTTTTTTTTTTTTTTTTGAAGAGCGAGTTGCTATATGAAATAATGGCAAACCATGGTTTAAGCACGGGTTACAGTCTGAAGTAACTACAAGCCAATTTTTGAGACATGTTTAGAAAAGAATATTTACACCTCTTGCTCGAACTTCATCTATGGTCCCGTGCCATTATTGAATGACATTTCTAAGACCGCAGATGTTATCGATACCAAAGACATGTCTTTGAAAAACAATATTTTTGGTCTTTTTCAAATTTTCTGATTTTTATGGCTTTTTGAAGATTTTATATTTTTCTATTTTCTTTTGTTGGTTTTATATTTTTGTATTTGGTTTTTAATAAATATATACAAAGATAGAGAAGATGATATAGTTAAAGAAGATGATGATACGAGTACCGAGATAAGGATATCGAGCAGACCCGTTGTAGAAGATAGAAGTCATCATCTCTTAAACATTCACCACCAAAGCTTCCGAGGCTCTTGCATTGAAGAAAGAAATTGAACCATCTGAAAGTGAGACTTTGGCAGCTTCCCTCCAAACCGAAAATCCTATAGCTGAGCAGATTCAAAGCTTTCTTTCAAGCTACCCTTGGCCAGGTGCACAAAGAAGCACACCATTGTCATAAATCCCACTGCTCCGGTTAAGAATAATCACCGTGATTCTTCGTTCGAGGTTATATCATCCAATAGAACAACAGCAACGTATCATCCCACATTTGAATAATCTTCTCAAATTCCTTTTCCACTGAAGTTTGAAGCAATCCATTCCAAAAGGTGTCAAGAGAACACTTCCCCCAAGTAGATGAATTGATGCAGTCAGTCTCTTAGACTAGAGCTCACGAACCCGAATACACATACCCGAAGACAAAGAAACTTATACCATCGAAGTAGCAGATTAAGTCCAATAGCCAAAGAATAACCCCGATGTATACTTTTCTCTCCCCCTGAAGAAAGTGTATGAAGCTCAAGAACCTGAAGTACCCGAATGCCCAAAGAGAGAAAAACCGATAACATTGAAGAAGCATGCCGAATCACTGATTATCTCTGCGGAGGACTATCTCTGCGGATTTCAACTCTGGAATAAGTGATTATATCTCTGAATCACTAATTAAGCACTCAAGTGAAGCAGCTGAGCATCCCCAATGTACACAATCCTCTCTCCCCTGATGATTGCGATAACATCGAAATCATCACACACTTGTGTACCTCTTTTTATCTTCAAAAACTTACTCTTCATCACTTCCCCCACGTCGTTGGAATAATACCACTAAAAGCCTTGATGAGTAAAACCTTGAGTTTCTCTGCGGTCAAGACATATGTTTTCCCGGGATATCTTCAATCACATAGAAGAGTTAAGTTCATCAAGTTTACTCGCCATGAGTCAAACCTTGAGTTTCTCTGCGGTAATAACATTTGTCTTCCCGGGATATCTTCAATCACTTAGAAGAATTAAGTTCATCAAGTTTACTCGCTTTGTGTTTATATGTGTGTCTCCTTCCCCCTTGTTGGTTTTGACACTTCAGAATCAGCAACTCTTTATAAGCCCATATACTTGAAATCTTTTGAGAAGAACATCATTAGCTCAGAAGTATCTGTGAGAATCAACTTGCTGAAGATTGTGAGCAAGTCTAATTGGGGATTAAATCAGACATTTCACCCTCCCCCAATTAGTGCCCTCCCCTAAACTGACAATCTATTTGATAAATGCCCAGATTAAGAAGAAGTCTTTGGATAATCAAATGCAACTCGTCTTTAGTCTTCTAACATGTATCAGAAAATGTAGAACAGACTGTAGACTCGACCTTCTTCAAGATTGTACAGTTGGGGAATAGATAGTTAACATCTTCAACTCACACCAACAAGCATCCCACCAAAAAGCATCCCAATTAACTTACATCTTGCAAATACCCTTAACTAAAATCCCTCCCAATCAAACAAGAACATAAATATGTTCATCAAGGAAATCAAAAATCAGGCCGCAACGAACACACAAGATGGTAACACCAAACTACCAATCACATCAAACAAGAACAGAGAGATTGTTCGGAATCATCATGTTGATGTATACGTGAAGCATTAACCGGAAGCACTTTGTCGATAAACTCACCAATCCGAGTGAAGATGTCAACTAACGGCTCTTAGAAGAACAACTCCATGTGAAGATGACCTAATAAGAAGAAGATCGGTTCTTACATGAGTTTGGAGCCGTTTGACCATATATTCTCAAAAATCAATCAACCATGCAGTAAATTCACACTTCTTCTCCCCCTCAAGAATTGCATACAGAGTTGTCATTCTTGATTAAATAAGTGAATATCTTCAACAAATGTAGTCTATTCACACTTCTCCCTCGCAAAATTAGCACAGGATGTCGCCATCGTCATTATAGTTGAGAAAGTGGAATCAGAAAACAATCAACAGTAGCCCGGTTCACTTTATGACTGAAGCGCATGGAAAAAGTATGAAGCATGTTGATGAGAATGGTCATAATAAGAAGATTTCTCTTTTTCAGAAGATAAAGCGCACTGACAAGTACACCTTTCTTTTCTTTAGCGAACGAGGCATGAACTGTTGTGTTCATACGTCATAATCTCTCTCTTTTCAACTCTCTTAGCAAAACATGTAATTATCACCATTATCATTCAGTAGGCTCTTTGTAGTGACAGCTGATGGAGAAAACCCAATTATGATGAATTTGACCACAAGTAAACTACCCCGAACTCGTGACTTAAACTTGTACATATGTAACAAAGAGCGGTGCCGATTTCCATTAGCATCTCTAAGTACTCTCTATGTACTCTATACTCTTCAACCAACCAACCATCAAGTATAAGACGTACATCACCTCTTGAAAATCCATAAGTAAATGTGACACTGAGCACTACAACGTAACTCCTTAAAGTGATAGTTATTTTTGTGGCAAAAAGAGCCCAATTCCCCCTCGTGGTAAAAGAAAAAAGACTCCCAAAAATAACTAGATTTCCAAGTCTTCATTTTTTATAATAAGCTCGAACAAGGATCTTGAAGAATCTTCATCCATCCATCCCCGATACCTTCAGATACTAAGTACACTCGCCCGTGATATTTCACTTCAACCTCAAATAAATAATAGTGAATTCACCCCGTTGTCACATCTTCTGGTTAAAAGCTCAACTCTAGCCTCCTTTAACGTTTTAAGTGAACTCTGATAATGGTTTCATCCCGACCATGGTGAAAAGCACAGAACCCCGTAAAACCAAGTAATAACCAAACTGCCATGACGAATTATCCAAACACACATCCAATTCATGAAGTACACCCTTTTATCTCTTCTTCGAAACAGAAACCGTAGCACCAGCATCAAAAAGATCCCGAAATACATTTTCCTTTCTCCAAGATGGTTCCATCAATACGGGATTTTACAACTCTGTGGTTTAAACCGAGAAATAGTTTCTTTCGCGGGATTTTACAAAACCAAGAATAAACCGTAAGAAAGCTCCGGAAATGCACTTTACTATTACCAGGATGTTTTCATTGTCACAGGATTTTACAAGTCTATGATTTAAACCGAGAAATAGTTTCTTACGCGGGATTTTACAAAATCAAGAAAAAACCGTAAACAATGTCAGCTTGAATGTGTTATAACAATTTTGGTTTCGGTGAATATCTGTTTTAGGGGAACATGCAGCGGTTCATCAACGGTTCAAAATCCAACATCATCAACCATCCAATCAACACTTTGGTAAACACATCATTCACGAATTCTGTCGGCTATTGTAGTGACCACATAGAGAAGTAAACCCGATATGCCAAACTTGATCATGAAGTGAAAATCCCCTGATTTGTTACTTAAACTTGTACTAATCCTTGTGAAGAAGAAACGGTGTACCCAATGTACAAAACCTCTTGACATTCTCAACTGAGTGAGACACCGAAGTGATAATTACGTTGTGGGTTAAGCGAGAAAGAATCACAACCGTAATTAAATGCCCAAGTCTCTATCACACTCTGTAAATGCCCGAACAAGTCATCTTCGAGGAATGGTAGAAAGAAGGAAGACGAAATAAGTGAACGTGCCCGGAAAACCTCACTTCAAATCCAAATAAGAAATACCGTTCAAACAACCCTGTAGTCAACTTTGTTCAACCATCAATTCAAGCCGAAACATAATATCTTTCGAGAAGCAGTAGAAACCAAAGTGTCAAACCTCATAACAAAATGAATCTCATCATCACACCAAATCATATCATTAAATCACATAAATTCGATCTCATATTGAGAAGCCCATCTGACCGTCATCCAATTCATCATATACATCATCGGCCTAATCCATCAAGAATAGCACCCGGTCCAAAAATAAATCGTACATATTAATTCAAGCATATATCCGGGTTTACTCTTTGACTTGCCACACATGATATCAAAAATGATTTTTGTCAACATAAGGCACAATCTGATAATATCATGTTATCTCTTAAATAAGAATATATCCCGTAAATGTATCCCTCCGTGAAAATATGTGAGACCAAATATACCACTCTTGTTTACCAAATAATCTTTATCCCTATTTTTCAAAAATGTGAAGAAACAAAATTTGGATGACATAAATAAGTGCAACACACAACCCATAACAGTCCATCGCGCACCAATTTCACTTCAGCCCAACATTGAGATAATCTCATAACAGCCCAAGTTACATTACACGGCCCAAACAATAGAAACACAATCCGATTGGCTCAAGCCCCAATTGATAATTCCACTTAAACTGCAAGTAATTCAAGTCTAAAGGTGACCCTATCCAAGCTTAAAGTGAATACTCATTCGTGGCCCATCAGTCCACACGCTTCTGATCCAGTTAACCCAAAATAATACTCGGTATAATCCATATCACATAAACCTTCATACCCTAATTTTAAGGAGTATATATAACCGTTACATCTCATACCAAACCCTAAAATCTCACATATCACCTAATCACAAACTATCTGCCTCTTTTTATCTCCTATCTTCTCTCAGTCCTTAACCCTAAAAATTATCTCCTGATAAAAACGCCTCCTTCACAAAACGTACATACAACAAAAATAAAGTAATCTACCTTAACTTGAACGCCTCTTTTATTCACACTCATTAACTCATATCTTCATAAGCCACAGGGATGGCTAATAGATGATGATTTGAACGACCTCGCCACAGGGTTGGCATGAGGTTTTGAGACTTGGTTCCACAAAAGACGATAAGGTAAGATTAATTAACGAATTTGTTTTTGTTGTTGTTGAGTCGAACGAAAGAAAAGATAGAAACACCATTGTTTCTCAAGCTTTTCTCAATAGGTTCGAATATTAAGTGAGGCATTGCAAAACAAATACCGATCGATGAGAAGCCTTTGTACTCATGTGAGGCCCTTGAGGTTTGATGTAATATTGAAAATCATGAGAATAAGTCTGAGATCATTTTGTTTTACATTTATCATTTGATTAATTTTGAACCGAATCAAAAAGGAGATTAAAACTTATATGTTTTGGTTTCTCTTTTGAAGTGTTCAGAAATTTTTTTTTGACAAATACTAGAGATCAATGATGAATAAGGTTACGTGATATAGATCATTTGAAGGTCTCGACATCTTATGATATACACGAACTTTAAAAACTGAGATCAATTGAGTATGAGTACGAGTCTTGTCCATTGTAATCGATGTTAAGAAATGGATGAATGATAGATGTTTTACATTGAGTTATGTGGAAAATTTGTTTTCTTGGTTAACAACTGCTTCTTTCTTAATCTTATCAAACAAGTCTCTACTTGTTCAATAAAAAGTTGCATTTTACTGAAATACTTTCTTGACAAGTCGCTAACATTTTTGTCAAATCGCTACCATTTTAGCTTATCAAATACAAGTTGCTACATCTTTAAAACACATCAAGTCGCTATTGACTTTATTTGACTCAATAGTCAAATAAGCTTCTCCAAAAAAAACTAGTATACAACTCGCTTTATGTTAAAGAACACAAGTCGCTAACTTAAGTGAACAAGTCGCTACCATAAATAATGAATCTAGACAACTTGTAAAGACAAGTCGCCACCGGTACATGAAACAAGTCGCTAGGTAGAATTTCTGACATTTTGCTCCGGCGAGTTATTCCGACCACTTTTCCGACCACCTTCATAATAAACCCAGAAAACTGGAGATATTTCATTTTGTCCATTTTGACCAAGAAAAGTGACCAGTATATTAAAAACCCATAAAACTGCATATGGACACAAGTTTGACCCGTTTGACCACAGAAAAGACAACACAAGTTTCATGGATATGGTGACAAAAAGTCTAAAAAGATATATCTGTATGGACAAAAATACTTGAGACAAAACAGATTGTATTCATGAAGAAACCAAGACTTTTTGAGACCAAAAAAATACACATAAGGTTGTTTTAAAAACTGATATAACTAAAAGGTAGATAGATAATTTTCCGACAAAAAGTTATATAAAATCAGTTAAAAGCAATATTCGAACCACAAAAAATCATCAAAACACACAAACCTTGGCTCTGGTACCATTTGTATGATCGAATATATTATTGTGTTTGATGATTCGGGTGGTCTTGGATGATCAAAATACATGTTAACCATTTTAGAGAGAGAAAGTAGAGAGATGGTGTTCTTGGTAGAGAGTTGGTTCAATAAAATGTAAAAGGTTAGATTGAGATGCCACACCCCTTCCATGGATGGAAGGGATATTTATAGTTACAGAATACACGACCTCCTATCGGCCTGTGGATCAGGCATACAGTGGGTAAAGACCCGTCCTTCCTCCACGGTGTTACACTACGCTAAACTATGCTAATAATTAACTAACTAACTACTAAATAACGTAAATACCGACACGTAAATACCCACCCCCAAATGTACACCCAAATCGCCTTAGCCTACCTTGTATGCACCCACTTTTAGTGCATTATTGTTATCACTCTAAACCCTTAGTTCAATTATCTAGTTGCTTGCATAAGTTGCTAAGTCGAGTCATATCCTTTGTACACAGTTTTGAGACTATTGGGACTCATGGAAAAAGTTAAATTTTATGAGATGACGGGAAGGGAACGTTAAATTCAAATTCCATTTATTTGCGTAATAATGTACTCCAAGTGTTTTGATCTTTTCAATTCGGGTCAAATTAGTGTTAGAGTAATAAAAACTCAAGTGTAGGAATGTGCCTATAAATCCCTATCATTTTGATATTATCGTAGAGGATGGTAGAGTAAAAGTGTATGAAAAAAAAATAGAAAAAGAGAAAAGAAAAAAAATAGAGTGTAAAAAAAAAAAAAAAAAACGGGTACCGTCCTACATCTATCTTTAATTTTTGTTTGTTTGTTTTAGTTATCTAGAGTCTAGAGTGTCGAGTCTTGGCTTAGCAACGCCATTCTTCGCATGCTTGTAACATAAAGATTTTTGACTTGCCACCACTAAATAGCCTATCTCACCAAACCCTTTGTTTCCCTACTGTAAGCCTAACATTACAACCCTTTAAAAGACCTCTTTGATAGTCTTTCCTAGGTGCTTACGCCAAAGCGATGGAGGTTTGATCTAGTCTCAAGCCTATGGTAATCTATGTACTAGGACCGGTTAATGAGTGTTTATCTTCCATATCCAACTTGTTATATTTCATATACACCCGAGAGATGAGAGTATCCAAACACCCCATGTGAGGTGCTAGTATGTAGTTTTCATGCTTGTTATGATTTTTGCGGGGCTTATATGTGTTGTGGATTGTTTTAAACCAATGCTTCATGACCCCTAACTTATAAATTAATTGGCTAAAAGCACATTTGCTTGAGGACAAGCAAATACCAAGTGTAGGAATATTTGACAAGATTTTAAAATGTACCTTTTTGAGGGGTCGTTTAAGCCCTTATTTGATCACTTTTGTATCCGTTATTACTTAATATCGTTCCTTTTCACTTTTTAGGTATCTTGAAGGCAAAATGCTGGAATGACACTTATTCGGACGAAAAGGCGCGAATATACGAATAAAATGGCCAAAGTCAAGAATCGAAACACTCAGGCTGCTGGAAGGCGAAGGGGGACGGCGTCGGCAAATCGTGACGCCGTCAGACCACTTTTGTGATGGCTCAGTAGCCAAATTTCTTATTTACAAGTGACGGCTTCAGGTTTTAAAAGAGTAGGTCGTCGCAACTGAGATGGCCTAGATTTGATCAGACGACGTCAGGAGAAGGGGACGGCGTCACAAGCATAAGGTGACGCCGTCGCAAGACTAACGTGGCCAAGACGAAACCCTAATGACGGCTACCTGACGGCGTCACAAATCAAAGGGTGGACGCCGTCGCATATGTAATCTTATATATAGAATCCGAATTTTTTAGTTTTAGTGTGTAGTCTTTTGGAGTAAAAATCTAAACCGAACCAAGGCTGTCTTGTACAATATTTTAGGGTTCCATACCCTATCTTACATCAAGATAAGTGTTTTACTTCATTAATTCAATTATGTCTTCAATTACTTGTGTGTATGCTTGCATGTTTCCCATGTCCGGCTAATTTACTTGTGTGTTTGCTTAGGAGATATGAAACTTAATTATTGAATATTGATTGGTTGTCTCTTATCTTAATTGTTAATGATCTAGTATTGTGATAGATCATCCATTGTGTAGTTAATGCTTGATTAATCTTTGTTGAACCTTAGCTTATAGTACCTAGAGTCATTTTAGGCTAAACCATCCGAAGAGTACCTTAGAGTTAAAGTTTATAAATCCTAGAGATTTTGTAGTCATTAACCTTAGGTAGTTTCAAAGAGTTAGGGATAAACGCATACCCTACGACCTTAGACACACAACGCGATTAAGAATAAGGACGTGACAATTCAACCCTCAATAGGAGATAATTAAGGAGTAATAAAACGTAAGTAAACACATCTTTATATCATCATACGAGCACACAATAATTAGACATAGACTACATACACCTTAGTTTAAATAATTAGATAAGTAGAAGTAATCGGTAGAAATACCAACCCCCAATCCATACCCCGAGATTCGTACCTTTCCATTTCCTAAAAACATAAAAAAAGATAAAAAACAATCTTCCTCAACCCCAACCTTAGCGTAGTAACTTCTCACTAGCATTCCTATTCACATAGAGAACGATATCAATTCCTGTGGCTTACCCTAATACTACACTACAACGATTAGGTTCACTTCCTAGGGTGTTGAAAAACTTGCTCGACATAAAGGAAGTTCCTTTGACCCCGAACGACGCGTGTAGTGTTATCACCAACATGCCACATGAAGGACACTATGTACATAAGGGTCCAGGGAGGGGAGACCTCACAAGTACCAAAGTGCGAGAGAGGGTGCAAGGCACGCATAGCCCAAACGCCAAATCCATACAAATCATATCAAATCATAAGCCTAGGATGCATCCATACGCCCCCCGTATATACATAAGGCAATATGTACCCTGTTTGCAAGGCAGATGTACACATGCAACATAAGGCGCCACAAATCACGTAATCATACAAATCATATCAAATCAAAATGGGAACGTTGGGGACTAATCACACCGCCCTAGATAGTGGCATGCCATTGGTGCCCTCAATGATATGGTCATGGTACCTCCGTGACTAGTTGGCTCGTAACTAAAGGGGCTGAAAATACAAATCATAATCATATCCAAATCATATCAAATCATAATTGTACAAACCATGGCGACCAAATCATATCATAACATATCATATCGAAGTCATAGCAAAATAAATCATATCAAAAGGAGTCATAGCATAAGAAGTCATATCAAAGGGATCACAACAAAGGATCATGGCAAACGAATCATAGCATATGAATCATAAGGAAAGGATCATAAATCAAAGGATCGAAAGGTCAAATGGTATCCCTAATGAAAAGGGAAAGAAATATGTACCTCAAACCGTAAGCAATCACCAAAATGTATAAGTAACCAAAGGCTACTTCTTCCTCCGCGGATCTACACGAATAATGATCGTTCGAGTTTTAGAAACCATTTCATATTCATAATTGTTCATATTTAGGGTTTTATTCCATTTTTAGAAACTTTTCATATTTAGCAGGTTTCCATAATTAGCAGGTTTCCATATTTAGTAACTTTCTCGAATTAGATAGCTTTCTGAATTAAGTAACTTTCCAATATTAGTAACTTTCCGGGTAACATTCCGAATCAACCCATCTTATGTTCACTTATGATAACAAGTTACGTTTAGGGCTTATATTGTATTTAATTCCAATTTAAGGGTCCAAGTTAGGTTCTTACTAATTATAGCCATCAAAGTTACATAATTAGGGTTCTCAACATTTTCAGAAATCTGCCAACGTTTTTAAGGTTATCTTTTGACCCAATCGACACATCAAACAAACTCAAAAAAAATCAACAAAAATCACAGATGTTCCCACATGTTTTAGGTTACTCATAGAATTTTTGTAGATTTTATTATAGGGCAGAAGTGTGAGTAGAAAATCAAACCTCCAGACTTGTCAAGAAAGTACCCAGAAACAAAAACCCTAAAATTTTAGACCAGAAGCACACGTTTCCACAACTCTAAAAATTCTACCAAAATTTCCAGAAGTCACCCATGTCCTAAATATCAAGACTGGAGAAGGAGAGGTCAAAACTCTCAATGGTTTGTTCATGGTAAATTAAATACTATGATAACATCAAATTAGCCTGATATTTTATATATCAAATTCCCGTGTTTATGGCCTCATTTGTATTAATATGGTACTTAATTCGTTCATATTCGCTTGTATTTTCATTTCAGGATAAATGAGGCATTGAAGCGGAAAATATATGATATAAGGCCAAGAAATATATTCTGAAGACAAGTTACGACGTTAGTGGCACTTTTGACTACGCCGTGACACACATTACAAGGGCCTGAGTATTCTGTGTGAAGATTAAGCCATAACTCTTTAATAATGTTATGGCATAAATTTGATGCTATGAAGGATACGGCGTAACCTCATCTTAAGGTTACGCCGTAATTATTTTTGTGAAGGTTACGGCGTAACTTGGCAATTTAGTTACGCCGTAAAGATAATTTCGGAGTGGATAAGTATGTGCATACGAAGGATTACGGCGTAACCTAGTGATTTAGTTACGCCGTAATTAATTACTTGGGCACGAAAGAGTTGAAGTCCAAGGGCTGAATGTGACAAGTTAATTCGAAGTTTATTAAGTACAAGGACTTGTTGTAAAAGTAACAAGAGTGATGAGGGGCTAAAAGCGTACACAAGAGTATTAAAGTTTCAACAAATTAGTAGGACATGAAAAAGTACGAAGTTAACTATTTCATATTTAGTTACGGCGTAACTAAATATTTTAGTTACGACGTAATTGTTCGAAAGCCGAATTTATTTGCGCCGTCATTAATTACGGTGTAATTAGCCTTTATGGTTACGCCGTAACCATGTCGCGGCCTATAAATATAACCCTAAATATGCATTTTTTAGTCTTTCTTCACCCCTCTCCCAGGGGTCGATTAGGGCACCACTCCAGGGCAATTTCCAGCAGTCCAAAGCCATTTTTCAAGGAAAATTCACCTGCAATTCTATTCATCAAGTAATTTGTATCAAACATTATGTTTAATTCTATTCATGTTTTATTCATTATTGTTGGATTAATTTACTATATGTTTGGCTAAGCACCTCTGGTGCTAGCCTAGTTATGATTCCTTAATTGTTTTGTTTATGTTTACATTGCTTCTGTATAATTGTTTCTAGTGTATGCATGCATAGTTTGTTGGTAGCAACCCTTGTTTCGGTAGTTTTGAATGGCGGTAGTGTCTAGTTACTTAGGAGATATGACCAACTGACCCTAAGTAGTTAGACTGACTAGGAAGGGTAAGAATTGACCAACTGACGACCCTTCTTCTCTTGTGCCATTTGACCAACTGATCACCTACCATTTGGATGAACTTAAGAATTTAGGGATAAGTGTTTAAGATGCTAGCGCCCGGGCACTCATTGTTACAAATCTTGCATGTAGCGGTACTTAATGACTTGGCTTAGGGGACTAAAAACAACTGGACTTTCAACGACACACCTGCGATCTCCGGTGGAAACCTTTGCTGATAGGTTAGGACGAACTGACCAAATGTTGTCCTAGCGACTTTTACCCCCCACTTGAAGCAATTGGAAGTAATTAAACGTGAACTTAACATGATAGGATGACTAACTAGGTTAGCACACTTCTCCCCTATTGATCACAACCCTTGCCTTTACTTGCTATCTTTTATTTTCTTGTCTTTATTTTTAATTAAACATTTCAACCTATTAAAATCTGTGACACCTAGACTTAGTTAAAATCCGCACACATAGCTCTTGGGACGACCTCGGTTTTACCGAATACTACACTACACACGACCGGGTACACTACCCGTTAGTGCATTAGGTAGGCCATAGGTAGATTTGTAACTATAAATATAAAACCTGGTCAGTAAAACCTGCATCAAGTTTTTGGCGCCGTTGCCGGGGAGCTATTTTAGGGTTTTGATTTAAGTTTTTTGTGGAAAACTAGAAGGGGGGGTTGAATACTTTTACTGATTAAAACTTGGTTTTAAACTATTTAGATTGACTTATGTCAATCTATTAAACATGTGTGTTGGATGTTGATAGACAAGCATATATAAGTATGTAATGAAAAGATAAGGAGTAAGAAGCACAAAACCACAATGCGAGTATTTATAGTGGTTCGGCTACAAGGACACCTTCCTTGCCCTACTCCTCTCCCCGAGTAACCTACTCGAGAGTTCGTAAACACTACACGATACCAACTCCTTATGGCGGAGAAGCCTTCACAATGTTGCCTACTCTTTATCCGGTACAAGGCTAGATACCGGGTTCTTCCACGAGGTAGAACCTAACCTATCACAACGTCAGCCTACCCTTTTATCGGTACTAGGCTAGATACTGAGTTCCATTATAATGGAGGAACTACTACCCAACACTACAACAACAACTAACCCCAAAGGAGATCTACTCCTTATAACAACATCAACAAGGATATCAATATCCTTTGACCCAATACTAATCTATCTTGTACATCGAATCACACCATATCGAATGTACACCTTAGATACCTTTTACTAATGCCTTTTACTCGATATCCAAGGCACCCTTCACTAATGCCTTGTGACTTGACTTCTAGGCATCCTTCACTAATGCCTTTAGCCTTGACTTCTAAGCACCCTTCACTAGTGCTTTCAATACGGATGTTCGACACCTTTTACTAATGTCTTCGTCTTGACTCTTTTAGACATCTTTCACTAATGTATTCAACACTACACTTCTTATGAAGAAGAAGAGAACTATCAACAAGAGAACCACAGTAGTCTTGATGATAATGAAGCATGGCAATTCATGGACATGAGCTTGCTCGTCTTCAAAAGATGGTGATCTCGCCTTTAAGAGGAACCTAGAGAATCAGAGAAAAACAAAACTACATACATAGATCACTTAGATCTGGAATTAGAGAGTTTATAACTCAAAGAGAAAATATGTAAGAAAGGGGTGAGAAACAATGAAGAAATGGCTCACTATTTATAGAGAGAAAATGGCTACTGTTCCACGGATCCCTCACTCGAGGGATCCGTCTAGTGTATTACTTGGGATCCATGGGACGCTCCCTTTAGCCCATGGGTTTTGGGTCATAGGTCATGGGTATCCAAGTAGATACAATGTATCTACAAGATGCAATGCATCTAGTCCATGGTTTATGGATTAAAACCATGGGTCATGGATTAAAACTATGGGCCATGGATATTATCCATATATGACTTATGCATGTTGTCATGCAATGGGTTATGGGTCAAGCTCCATGGGTATGGGTCATGGACTTTGGGTTGTACCCAACTACATTCAATATATTTGGTCAATGGGTCAAATACTTAAGTTTCTATCCAATTGTATCACCCATTATAATACATACTAGTTATGTATATATTCACCCAATATGTAAACACTAGTTGTTATACATATGTATTGCTAAATCATAAAAACACTTATACTTGTTTTAGTGTTTTATGTGAAAACGTAAGTGTGTTAGAAAACTATTGGCTCAAACCATTTACGTATTTTATTTGTTTCGTTAAAATGATTTTACGTTTGTTATCGACAAAACATTAGAAGATCGTAAAATATAAATAAACGTTTTACGGCTTATTTGTATTAACAATCTCCCCCTTTTTGTTGATGACAAAACATAAAATTATTTTAAGAAAAAACTAAAATTTATAAAAGTTTGAAGTTGTAGTTTTTACTTTCTTCTCCCCCTTTTTGTCGAAACAAAAAGAGCTTAGGAAAGAAACTAACACGTTGTTTTAAGAAAAACATGTGAGAGAAAGAGATAGAGAGCAAGTGACGGGAAGAGTTCTCGTCTTAACTCCCCCTTGACTAGTCCATCCCTTTGTGAGGTTGTCAAGAAAAAAAATACTAAGCTAGTTCATTTGCAACTAAGTTTGCAAAAGATTTCGTCTAAGTGACGAATATTGTAGGATCGTGATATTTATGTTTTTTAATGATTCGGGTGGTCTAGGACAATGATTAAATAAGAAATCCATTAGAGAGATAAAGAGAGTAGAGAGGAGGTTTCTTGAAAGTGAGTTGCTTTACAAAATGAAAGGTTAGATTCAAAGAAGCCACACCCCTTCCATGGACGGAAGGGGTATTTATAGTTACAAATAATACGCCCTCCTGACGGGCTGTGGATCGGCATCTGGGTAAAGACCGTCCTTCCTCACGGTGTTACACTAAACTATTCTACGCTACTAACTAACTAATAAACTAATAAATAACGTAAATAACTACAAGTCTACGAGCTAACTTATGCTAAATAATATTTGGGGTGACCGACTCTTCACCATGGAATTTTGTAATTCCTAACAATCTCCCCCTAAGGGAGGTCACCCCATGATTTACATTTTGAATCCTAGCATTCTATTCTTAACTTTGTTCTTGAGCTCGTAGACTTCAATTCTTCAATTCCGCAATCTTTGTGCATTAGTAGCGATTCTTTAAAGTCCGCATTGATTTGTACATTAAGTGGGGGCCTTTAAACTGATCCACATCTTTGATGATCTTTGAGCTTTCTTTGAGATCATCAGCCACAGTAAATCTCTGGATCACCCCTTTTTTTTGTTGCCATCATGTGAAGTTGTGACTTTTGGGTGACATGGTCACACTTTCAGGATCATGACATCTTTCCATCAGAGTAGCGGAAGCTTTACACGCTCATGATATTTGCAGCTGCGTAGCGGAAACATAGTATACAAATATCAGAGCAAGGTTCTATAGATATGCACAAGTCATGATTTCTTCAATTAAGTGTGGATGCTTTGAGCATGCGCCTTTGGATTGACTCCTCAATTACGATCAGTACGCAATCGTCGGGTGTACACGCAATACGACAGTTAGCAATAAAAGCGTCTGAAAGTGTCTTTGATCACTTTCGTTGAATTGAGGTACACGCGACCCGGTTCCCGTTGATCGGATACAAGTACTTCCTGATCGGGTATAATTATGAAGAATCTCCTTGCCAGGGTTTTTTGCTCTAGTGTTCTCAAACCGGAGCGTCTCAAAGAAGACAACACGGGTGAGTGAACCGGCGAATTGAGATTCGATTGATGAAAAATTGATTTGAAAAACAATCGCGTATTGCTTAGAAGAAAGAGTTTTGCAATAGGACGAAGGTTTTATGAGAAAGATCAATTTTCAATCAAAAATACCTTTTGTATTTGAAAAGAGTACACATTTGATGTGCTAGAGAAAAGAAGAAATTTGCACATCGAACGGTTTTTCCAAAAGTATTTTTTCAATCAGAGATACTTTTTGTAGTTGAAATATGAATACACATTCGATGTGCTAGAGAAAAGAAGGTTTGCACATCGAACGGTTTTTCAAAAGTATTCGTCAATTCCATTCCTGGACCAAGGTTGATTCACGAGTGAATAGCCCCATCGTTTCTATCCAGTTGTCACAAGTTTGATCTTTAGAAAAGATCTCACATGCCACCTACCAAGAGCTTGTTTGATGTTGGCTCTAGAAGGATTTCCATCTTCATCGTGAATACTTTTACATATCCCTCAGATGTTCTGGAAATATCACAAGGATAATGCGTAGGACTCACAATATATACTTACTTTCCACATTGTGTGAAACAGCAAGTCTTCATTAATTTTGTGTCCTAATGAGATATTGTGGATGATCTCTTGGCTCTAGACTCAATTTTGCACTTTTGGTTCCTATCTTGGGAGACTAGGGAGAGGGTCTCCTTCTTCAATATCAACAATCTCTAAGAGAAAGTCGATAGATTATGTCGGTTCCCTGTGAGAATGAAACAAGCCCTTTTAAGAAGAACTTGAGTAGTTTGTAAGTTAGGTCGGTCGTCCTTTGGGTCCATGGACGTCTTGTCTTCAATACCGGTGTTACCTTAGTAACCACCGGTGACATATGTATTGAACCGGTTTACGCCTAAGGTTGAATTATTGGAGGGCTATTTATTTTCACCCTTTTCTCATTTCATTTCTTTTTCATTCTTTAACCCCTTCAGTGCTTACCGAGACTTCATAACTAGAACTTTGTTGGGTTTATTCCAGTTCTAGCTTTGTCTCAGTCCGCACTCTTCCCATATCTCACTTTTCTCATTTTTCATCATACCTAAGGACTTCTACACTATCTAGTGGATTGTCCCTTGGTAGATCCCTCGATTCGGCGGATCGTGGGAACTAATACCTAACCTCACCATCCTTATAACTCCATACATAAAGTAAAATGGTCGGTCTTTTGGTACAATTCATTCCTTTTTGAAACCAATTGAAGAATCATTTGGAAAAATCAATCAAGGTACTTGTGATATAAAATCAAAGCATTTTGTACCTTAATTGTTTTGATCATTTAGAAAACCTCCCCCTCAACATGTGCATATGATTTAGAAATTGTTTAGCACATGGAGGCAAGAGGACTTTAAAATATTTTCTTTGATCACAATTTTCTTAGAAAAAGCCATTTGATTTTCTTGGTAAATTCTCCCCTCAATATGTGCATAGGATATTTGAAATCATTTTATCACATAGAGGCAAGAGGTTTTGAAGTACTTCCACGATTGCATTGCCATACAGAAAACCATTAGAAAATCAATCAAGGTACTTTATGATGAAACATAGAAAACTTTATACCTTGATAGTTTATTTTCTTTTGAAATGCTCCCCCTCAATATATGCTTCGAGATTGAAAGTGTTTAGCACATATGGGAGAGCGGCATGCACAAATCAAATGTCGATCATCATTTATCAGATTTCATTATTAAATCACAAACTCTCCCCCGATCAAAAATATCAAACCCTTTGAGATTTTGGATCCCAAGTGATTTAATAAGGTTTAGAAAACATGGGAGAATATGTGCCTTGTTTAAATACTCATCTTGTTTTTAGGTTAAATGCTTCCCCTCAACATGTGCATTAAGTATATTGAGATCGTTTGGCACATGGAGGCAGGAGTGCCTTTGAAGGACTAAAACTAATTCCATTAAAACAGATTTGAGATTTAAATCACGATGGTTTGAAATTTTTGATCCCAATTGATTTAAATCTTTTAGAAAAATTTGAGGAAAGACGTGGCAAGATTTAATTTTGAAAAATGATCGAAATGGACCAATTTAAGACATTAAAGATTGTTAGTGTCAGGTATGATTGTTTTAAGAGATCTTTAAGGAAAATAAAACAATTTCACAATCAAACAAGAATAGAAAAAATTTCATTTTGAAAGATCTTGATTCTAAAGAAAATCATACCATGACATAACATTAAATCTTTAGATCACCACTTTGTTTTGTACAATCCGGACTTTTATGAAGAAATATTGTTTGAAAATAATATATTTTAAATCACTCTCCCCCTCAATCGATGACCGTAGTCGATGATTGAGTGGCTTATAGTTTTGATAAAATGAAGTCCGGTGATTTTCCAAATTAAGTCCAATTTATTTTCAAAACCAATATTTTTCATTTTTCAAAACAATATTATTTGAAAATTGTTTTTAAAAAGGGTTTTGGCATACAATAACAGCGTACTTTTCAAATGTACCGATCTAGTCTGCAGCGTACTATTTTTGTTCCACTTAATGTAACGAACTTTCAACTTTTGTTCCATTCTACCCATAAATGGCCAGAGCTCTAGGGAAAAAGTTTGAAACCGGCTATGGATCATACGACATTTTTTATTAAGTATTTTGGCTATACAATAGCAAATGCTTTTCAAATGTACCGATCTGATGCAGCATTACTATTTTTTTGTCCCACTTAATATAGCATTACTTTCATTTTCACCGCGTTTTCATCCGTTTTTGCGGTTTTCACGTTTTTGCATGTTTTCATCCGTTCTCACCACGTTTTTTGTTCAACGTTTTACACACATTTTCATTCGTTTTACATGTTTTAGCTGCTGCTTTCCAAAAGCCATTTTTTTATCCATTTTTGCGTTTTTCATCCGTTTTGCGTTTCCGTTCGTTTTATTGCGCTTGCGTTTTTGAGGCGTTTGCACTCTTTTGCATGTTTTCATCCGTTTTCATCTATTTTTGCATGTTTTAGCACATTTCATCTTTTTAAGTTTGAGCGTTTTAAGCATGTTATCGTCCATTTTACGTTTTGTCGTTTTGCCCTTTTTACGTTTTTGTTCATTTCGTTATTACGTTTTTACATGTTTTCGCGTTTTGTTTTTGCACATGTTTTGTCGTTTGTGCAAAAAGCGAAAATATTGCGCATAATGCAAAAGCGGATGGCAAGGCGAAAACATGCAAAATTTTCGCGATGTACTTTGACGGCAGCAACGATGCATGGACGTCGCGTATACAAAACAAACAGCGATCGCGTGAAAATATGCAAAAATAGCCAAAGCGTGCAAAGGCGAGGCGAAAAAATGTAAACATGCGACAAAAGCGTCTTCAAATAAAGCACGAAAACGTGCAAAATGGACTTTGAAAAAGCGTGCGAACCGGATGAAATCATCACAAAACGTGTGAAAAATATTGCAAGCGGACAAAAGCAGGGCCGCTTTGAAAATAGCGGATGAAACATGCAAAAGCGGGCAAAATGTTCAAAACATGCAGCGGCAGCGGTAGCGAGCAGCGTGCAAAAACATGAAAAAGCGGATGAAAGCGTGAAAGCGATGCAAACATGTAAAAGCGGACGAAAACATGTAAAGCGGACAAAAGCGTGCAAAGCGGACAAAATGCGTGAAAATGGGCAAACAAAATTTTGGTGCGGTTAAACAAGTTTGGTGGGGTAGATTTGGAACAAAAATGAAATACGTTACATTAAGTGGGACCAAAAATGATGCAGCGTACTAGATCGGCATTTGAAAGAATTATTTGCTTTATGCTGACCAAAACCCAAAAATGGTATCAAATTTCACGCACAAAGATCGTTAGGTGGTTGAGAAGCTTATGTTGTTCTTTGGGGCTTGAAAAGAAAAGCAGTCTGCGATGCGGTGAGACTTCTTCACGTTGAATTTTAATGCCAAGCGAGGTCAAATTAAACCGTTTCTTCATTTCACGATGAAGAAAACCATCTGCGATCTTTTGATGAGACCTCTTCGTTGCATTTTTCCATGGCAACTCTCCATAGAAGTCCAATTAAGCTCCGTTTCTTCATTTGTCAACCCAAGATATAGTTACCCTTTCCTTTCGGCATCCAATCATATTCAATTGTAGGATCGGATCGGAACATTCTTATATACCAATATACGCATACGTTAGTGAACACACATCTGAGATATATGGTGGTTATCGACGCATCACTTAGCGACAATCGACTAATAAAGTCAATTCAACATATCGGTCGGATCATTCAAATGTATGGGAATAATGTGTTTATCAAACTCTAATCATCTAATCCTAACAATCATATCCTAGGCACCTAGTCCTTCAACGTAGGTTAACATGATTTTTAATTAAGCTTATAGGATAATTAAGAAAGCCCGTTAGATGATGTAAATTTGAAAACATTCTCCCCCTCAATCAATCACTTATTTTCTGAAAAGTTTAAAAGCGCAGAAGTCATTGATTGAGTTTTCAATTTTTACGAAAAACTCTGAATCTGATTGATTTTCAAGCAACTCATTTACCACCACTTTTTGAAAAAAAAAATATTTTTCTGAATAATTTTAGACGGAAAAACATTTGTGTAGGAACAGCAGTCCTTCGACATACTTTCCTCAAATAGTTTTAGGATAAGTGCACGAATTTTAATGAAAATCGTTTAAGCGTAGCACTTTCCTTCTTTGAAAAGCGGGTTGCTATCACGAAATAATAGCAAACCATGGTTTAACATAAGGTTCTGATCACGAAATAGCGCAAGCCATTATTTAAGCCACGAGTTCTGATGCAGAAATAGCCTGTAAGCCATATTATGAGACATGTTTAGAAAGGAATATTTACACCTCCTGCTCGAACTTCGTCTATGGTCCCGGGCCATTATTGAATGAAATTTCTAAGATCGTAGATGTTATCGATACCAGAAAACATGTCTAGAGAAAACAATATTTTTGGAATTTTCAAATTTTCTGATTTTTATGGGTTTTAGAAGGTTTTATATTTTTCTATTTTCTTTTTGTTGGTTTTATATTTTTGTATTTTGTTTTTCATAAATATTTACACAGATAGTTTAGATGATATAGTGTAAGAAGATGATGATACGAGTACAGAGATAAGGATATCGAGCAGCCCCGTTGTAGAAGATAGAAGTCATCATCTCTTAAACATTCACCACCAAAGCTTCTGAGGCTTTCTTACAAGCTTCCATTAGCCAGGTGTACAAAGAAGCACACCATTATCATCGATCATCTTTGCTCCTTTTAAGAATAATCACCGAAATGATTCTTGGATTCGAGGTTATATCATAAAATAGAACAACAACAACGTATCAAGCCACATTTAAATAATCTTCTCAAATTCCTTTTCCTTTGAAGTGCGAGCAATCCATTCCAAAAGGTGTCAAGAGAACAATTCCCCAAGTAGTTGAATTGATGCGGTCAGGTCTCTTTGTATAATGCTCAAGAACTCTCGAATACACATCATAAGGGGAATGAAAACACCTACCAATGTTTCACATTTTCTTCCTTGATGATAGTGTATGAGCTCAAGAACCGAAGTACACAAAATCCCAAAGAAAGAATAACCGATAACATTGAAGAAGCGAGGCGAATCATGATTATCTCTGCGGATGACAATCTCTGGATGTCAACTCGGAATAAGTGATTATATCTCTGAATCAGCGATTAAGCACTCCAAGTGAAAGCGAGCATCCCCAATGTACACAATCTCTCTCCTCATGTTATACATTTATCTCCCCGAATATGTCATACTTGTGTACCTCTTTTATCTTCGGCTTTCTCTTACATCTCTTCCCCGTAGTTGGAATAAGAGCACTAACGCCCACGATGAGATAAACATTGAGTTTCTCTGCGGTTATGACATTTGTCTTCCCGATATATCTTCAATCACTAAGAAGAATTAAGTTCATCAAGTTTACTCGCGTTTAGATGCTTGTCTAGTTTGCCTTTACAGGGTTTTGATACTTCAGGATCATCAACATAGTATAAGCCCAAATACTTGAAATCTTTATGAGAAGAACACTTGAACTCTTGTGAGAATCAACTTGCTGAAGACTCTCTCTGACTATTTTTATCAACCCATATGTAGACAATTTGAAGTGACCACTGATGAAGAAAACCCGATATACCATACTTGAAGCTGAAGTCAAATTCCCCACATTCGTATCTTAAGCTTGCACCTAATGATGGAAGACGGTTTGAGAATTTATGCTTCAAGCAAATCTCTAAGTACTCACAACCTAAACAAAGAAAGTATGAGACATTAACACCTCTTGCGATTATCCACACCGTCATATGCATGTGATAGCAGTTAAAACAAAGTAAATCCTAATAGTGATAGTTAACCAGGTCTTCAACCATCCACCTTGACTGCTGGTAACTAGATAAACCAAGTCTTCAACTCAAAATCTTAAGCCTAAGCAAGTTATCAAATAAGAACAACACCTTTGTGAAGTCAACTTCAATCTCAAATAAGTGATAAATGATTAACTCTGAAGTCATCAGCTTGTGTCAAATGTCAACCGCGTGAATAAATGTACAAAGCGGATGTACATTGACCCATAATGAACAGAACAAATGATTCCTCAACATCAATGCCTTCTTCCTAGCTATTCATCACGGTACGTCTGGAAGATTCACCAATAATGTCTTCAAGCGGATGAGGTAGTCATTTTCCTTAATGTTCATGTGGTTGATTTACTGAGTGCACAATAATCCGTGAAGATTTGGTAAAGGAATACCAAAGAGCGGATCATCATTCATGAACAATAATAAAATGAAGATTTGGCAAAGGAATACCAAAGAAGCGGATTATTATTCAATAGTGCAAGCTGCAATAATACAATAGTCAATATCAATAGCATCTCGAGGAATAAGTGGATATTGGGTTTCTCGAGGAATCACTGCTAAAGAATATGAGCAAGTCTAATTGGGGATTGAATCTGACTTATCACTCTCCCTCAATTAGTGCTCTCACCTAAAGCCGAACAATCTTGTTTGATAAATGCCAGATTAAGAAGAAGTCTTTAGATAATCAAATGCAACAAGTCTTTAGTCTTCTAACATGTAGCTTAGAGAATGTAGAACCATTTTATGAACTCGACCTTCTTCAAGATTGTCCAATTGGGGAATAGAAAGTTAACATCTTCATCTCACCAAATGCGTTCCAATTAACTTATATGTAGCAAATCTCCTTTACTAAGATCCCTCCCCAATCAAACAAAACGA
This sequence comes from Chrysanthemum makinoi, assembly GCA_910596185.1. Taxonomy (NCBI): domain Eukaryota; kingdom Viridiplantae; phylum Streptophyta; class Magnoliopsida; order Asterales; family Asteraceae; genus Chrysanthemum; species Chrysanthemum makinoi. The sequence continues at coordinate 15,383,424 of OU343216.1, read as the reverse complement.
AGGATGTTCATCAAAGAAATCGACCACCCGGCAACTAGAAGCACTTTGTCATTTAATCATATCGACCCATGTGAAGATGTCAACCAGCATTGCTCTTGAAGAAACTACATGTGAAGATGATCCGAGTAAAAGAAGCTCGGTTCTTACATGAGTTAGGAGCCGATTGACCATATATTCTTAAATATCAATCAACCATGCAAAAAAAATTCACACTTCTTCTCCCCCTCAAGAATTGCATACGGAGATGCCATTCTTGATTAAACAAATGATTATCATCCAAATGTATTCTATTCACACTTCTCCCCTTAAAGTAATTAGCACATGATGTAGCCATCTTCATTATATTAAACAAGCTGGAATAAGAGTAATTATCGGTAGTCACCATTTAGATATAAGTTTTCAAACACATCAAACCATTAACACAAAGTGAGTATAAATTGGAATTCTAGAGAAAGTTAGAGGTTTAGGGAACTTAGTGAGAGAAAGTAAAAGATATTATTATGAGCTCCAACTCTCTACCTTGGGAGGTAGAGAGTATTAATAGTCTTACATAAATAAGCCACATAGACTGTGGATCGGGCATACGGTGGGTAAAGACCCGTCCAGTCCTCCCGCGGTGTTACTTAACTAAATACTACTTAACTAAATATTACTATGACTCTGAGCTTTCTAACGATTACATATACTTGAGGTGACCGACTCTTTAATACCGGAATTTCTAATTCCTAACAATCTCCCCCTAAGGAGGTCACCTCAATCATGTACTAAAATTACATTGAATAAAAGCAGATATTACATTAAAAATTGATCTTGCATTCTTGATGTAGTGCTTTGCTTGTAGCTTCGTAGTCATTGATTCTTCACATTGCATGTTTGGTTACTTCAAGTGGAGGTCTTTTCTTGATCCAGCGTGATAGTAAATTTGAGCCATTATAGAGATCATCGACAATCAAAGATCTCTGTGACATCCATTGTGGTGTTGGTATTATGTGATGTTGTGACATTAGGACCGACATGCTCACATTCTGATCATGATATCTTCTCATCAGAGTAGCGGAAGCTTTTGTTGAATCATGATATTGGCGGCGTAGCGAAGCATGGAGTGAAAATATCCGAGTCATTGATGCACTAATCATGATTTCTTTTGAGTTGAATGTGTTAAGTGAGCAAGCGGCTATGGATTGACGCTTCATTACGATCGGTACAAGCGTCGGTGTACGCATACAACGATTAGCAATAAATGCCGCGAAAGTGTCTTTGATCACTTTCGTTGAATTGAGGTACACGGCCCACGATTCTCCGTTGATCATTACAAATGCGCACTGTGATCGGGTATAATTCGAAGAATTTCCTTGGCGAGGTTTCGCGGTGCTCTAAAGCGTTCTCAAACGGAACATCTCAAAGAAGACAACCGGAATTGAGTGAACCCGGCAATTTGAGTCCAGCGATTGATGAAAAGATATTTGAAAAACAATGAGTATTGCTCAATAGAAATTGTTTTTGCAATATCACGAAGGTTTTAATGAAAATCAATTATCAATCATAAAACACCTTTTGATTTGAAAAATTAGTACCGGTCGACGTGCTAATGAAAAGAGTTTTAAAGCACAAAGATCGGTTTTTCAAAGGTATCCGTCAATCCATAACTTTGAACGGGATTGATTCAAAAGATTGAACCCATTGTTTACGTTCGGTTGTCACATGGTTGATCGTATAATAGATCTCACATGCCACCTACCAGGAGCTTGTTAGATGTTGGCTCGAGAAGGCTTTCCATCTTCATTGTGAATATGTAAACACATCACTTTCGGATGTTACGGCAATACCACAAGGATAATTCGTAGGACTCAAGATATAATCTCTCTTTCCACATTGTGTGAAACAGAGAGTCTTCATTGAAAGTGTCCTAATGAGATTTATTGATGATCTCGTGGCTCTAGACTCAATTATGTGCATATTTGGATCTATATGGGGAGACTAGGGAGAGGGTCTCCTTCTTCAATATCAACAATCTCTAAGAGAAAGTCGATAGATAATGTCGGTTCCCGTGAGAATGAAACAAGTCCTTTTAAGAGGAACTTGAGTGGTTTGGAAAGTTGAAGTGCGGTCGTCCTTTGGGTCCATGGCGTCTTGTCTTCAATACCGATGTTACCATCGGTTAGCATATGAATTGAACCGGTTTACGCCTAAGGTTGAATAAATGGAGGGCTATTTGTTTTCACCCTTTTCTCATTCAATTCTTTTTAATTCTTCAACCCCTTGAGTGCTTACCGAGACTTCATAGCTAGAACCTTGTTGGGTTTATTCGATTACTAGCTTCGATCTCGATCCGCACTCTTCCCATATCTCATTTTTCTCCTTTTATCATCATACCTAAGAACTCTACACAAACTAGTGGATAGTCCACAGGTAGATCCCTCCGGTTCCGGCGGATCATGGGAACACATACCTAACCTTATCATCCTTATATCACCATACATAATGTAAAGTTGGTTGGTCTATTTGGTATTGTTCATCGCCATTGGAACCAATTGAAAACCATTTGAAAATCAATCCAGATACTTGTGATATTTTATCAAAGCATTTTGTACCTGAATTGTTTTTGATATTTTTAGAAGAAGAACTCCCCTCAACATGTGAATCAAGTATTTGAAATAGTTTTCCACGGGAGGCAGAGAAAGAATTAACTTCTTTGATTACCATTTTCTAAAAATATCAACATCACTTCCCTAATCGAATCAAGTAGATAAAGCATTTTGGGGAAGGATGAGGTTTTCATGATTTTGCTCCCCTCAATATGTGCCTCGAGATTTGAAAAGAGTTTTGCACATACTAGAGGAACACGCACATTGAGATAAGTGATCACGTTTCAAATCATTTTGGTTTAAGATAGATGCTCCCCCTCAACATGTGCATGGAAAATTTGAAATCGTTTGTCACACGTGGGAAGGAGAGCTTGTACATCCTTATAAAACCATTTACCGAATTATCGGTTTAAATCCAATTTAAATCACACATTCTCCCCGATCACAATTATCAAATCATTTGAGATTTGTGATCTCTTATAGATTTAAATTGATTTTGAAAGCTTTTAAGGAGAATAATGACTTGATTATGAAGCGTTTTAGCGATAATGATCGGATTTTAAGACTTTAAACTCCATTGATAAAACATGCATGTACATCTTTTGAAAACAATTTAATGCCAAATAACTTTTAATTTAATTGAAATCATTCTCCCCCTCAATCAATGACATAGGTTGTTGATTGAGAGATTGTTATTTTGACAAATAAGTCCAGATGATTATCAAAAATAGAGGCGAGTTATTTTTCAAAGCATTTAGTTTTCGGAGCGGATAAATGTTTATAGAATCCGAGCATGGAATTTGAAAACATGGTAAAACATGGCTCTGTTCTTTCTTTTAAAAACGGGTTATTGCACGAAAATGACAATAAACCATTGTTTCTCTTTCTCCCAAAATATTTTTTGATTTTTTGATTTTTTTTTTTTTTTTTTTTTTTTAACATTCGAACAACATCTAAAGTCCGTGTCATTCTTTGAATGACAACAAAACCGTAGATATTATCGAGAGAGAAAAACATGACAAATTGACAATATTTTTGAAGATTTTTCGATTTTTTTTCAGATTTTTATGGATTTTTGAAAGTTTTATATTTTCTATTTGGTTTTATAGGGTTTTATAATTTTGTATTTTGCTTTTTGGATAAATATATACAAAGAGATAGATGAAGAAAGACCTTCACTCCTCGTCTTCCTCACGAAGGCGTTTGAGTGTTACGGTTGAAGGCTTTTCAAGCCAAGTGGAAGAATAAACTCAAAAGCGTTCTCTTGGAAGAGCTTTGGTGAAGATATCGCTAAGCGGTATTCGACTTAAGAAAATAGAGTTCCACCACACCTTTTCCACTTGTTCCACGATGAAATGATGTCGGATGTCAATATGCTTTGCTCTTGAGTGTTATGCGTTGTTGCATGAGAGAGCAATAGCACTTTATTATCCAGTCTGCAGAGGATTTTGTTGAATTCAAAGCCATAGTCGGATAATTGGGATCTCATCCAAAGGATTTGAGCACAACAAGATGACATGGCTATGTATTCAACCTTTGTAGAGGAAATAGAAGTACTCATTTGCTTCTTTGAAGACCAACTCACATGCTTATCACCCAAAAGCGAGCACCTCGGATGTACCGGCGTGTATCTTGACAACTGCATGATCGGCATCGCATAGGCCGTTAGTGACATACGGTGTCGCCTGCCGGGTACCATAGTCCCATATTGATGGTTCCTTGGAATACCGAAAGACCCGTTTAACCGCTTCAAGGTGCTTTTTAGTAGGCTTAGCATGGTATCTAGCACACATGCAAGCGTGAACAAGATGTGCGGTCTACTAGGTATGTGAGGTACATCGGGGATCCAATCATACTACGATATTTCTTTTGGTCAATCATGATCCCTGAGTGGTCCTCATCTAGTTTGGTTCGATCAATCATGGGAGTGTCAACGAGGTCACTTGAATCAAATCCAAATTTCTTTAAAATCTCATTTGCATATTTAGATTGAATTATGAAAATGCCTCAGGACTTTGTGAAATTTGTAATCCCAAGAAAAATGACATTTGTCCCATCATTGACATTTGAAACTTTGAACTCATTTCATTAGAAAAGCGATCACATTCCATTGGGTCAGTCGAGGCAAAATAATATCATCAACATAAATTTGAACATGAGTTAAATGTTTGCGACTTCGGTGAACAATGTAGGATCAAGCTGCTCCTTTCTTTGAATCCGGTTGATAGAAGAAACTTTGAGAGTGTATCATACCATGCCCTTGGAGCTTGCTTTAAACCGTAAAGAGCCTTCTTCGGGCGATAAGCGTGAGTAGGATGCTCTTGATTCACAAATCCTTCAGGTTGGCGGCGTAGCGACTTCTTTAAGATCTCCGTTCGAAATGCGTCTTCACATCCATCGATATACTACCATGTTCTTACTAGCGGCATTAGCGAGAAAGATTACGATTGCCTCGATTCGAGCAAGCTGGAGCAAATGATTCTTCAAAGTCTATACCCTCCTCTTGACGGTATCCTTTAGCAACTAATCGAGCCTTGTTCTTTAACACATCACCATGCTCATCAAGTTTCACATTGAAGATCCACTTTAGGCATGTAATCATAGCACAATCTGGGCGGTACTAATTCCCATACATCAAGTCGATCAAACTCATGAATTTCTTCTTGCATGGCATTGAACCAGTAGTCTTCATTCATGGCAGTTTTAACATCTTTTGGTTCGATCTTAGAGTGCGAGTTGAAGAAGCACCATAAGGCATCGGTTGCAAGTTGTTTCCGTATGGATCTGAGGATGAGAGGATTTCAATGATGTTGTCTAATGGATGATCGTGAGTCCATTTCTTGAGGTGTTCATGTGGCGTTGGTTGAGGGACTAAAGTAGCAGAGTCGATGTCTACGAAGAAGATGGTTACGATGAAGATTGAGAGCAAATACATTTTCAAATGGAGCATCTTCAGGAGTAGCAAAGGGATTAACTTCATTATTGATACCATACATAGTTCCATGATGTACCCTCGAAGTTTGATGATTTGTTGATGAGGCAGTGATCGTGATGAAGCTTCTTGACTTAATGAATTGAGAGTGAAGGGTTGACTTCATTCACGGGATAGGAGCAACCTCTGTTGATGGAGTTGACATTTCATAGCATTAGGTTCATAGTGTTCATCAAACATTGGATCAAACAATTTCTTTAAATCATCTTTAGATGAAGGTACATATGGAGTTCATTGGAGAATGAGTTTGGTACAAAGATGAACCAATGGGATTTTTTGAAGTCGGGTCAGGCTGGATTGTCCGGGAGCCATAGGACCCTGCGATAGAAACTCTCTCGACTATCTTTATCAACCCATAAGTAGACAATTTGAACGGAACAAATGATTTCGACATTAATGCATTCTTCCTAAAGGTATACATGTAGAGAGCGATGCGGAATATTCACCACAAATGTCTTGGCGAATAAGGTAGTCATTTTCCTTAATGTTCATGTGGTTGATTTATAAGCGTGCACAATGAGGAGGAACAATAATCCGTAAAGATTTGGCAAAGGAATACCAAAAAGCGGATCATTATCCATGAACAACAATCCGTGAAGATTTGTACGAGGGAATACCAAAGAAGCGGATCATTATTCAATAGTGCAACTTACAATATCATGATAGTCATTATAAGCGCCTTGTGAAATAGCTGGAGATAAGGTTTCTTGAGAATTCCAAGAAGTACTTCTTAGATGGTGAACCAGTTAAGTCAATAGAAACGGAGCATGAGCTTGGCTGGATGATCAACATTACCGAGGTTTAAAGTACTCATCAAACATATCTTTGAAAAACAATGAATCCCAAACATTGATTCCCAATTATCCTTAGTAAGTGAAGCATTAGGCGTTGGAGGAGAGTCATCAAAATCAAAACAATGAATCCCAGTTATCCTTAGTATATTCACTCTTCATCAAAAAGAATATATACTCATCATCATCAAAAAATTAAATTAGTATTACCATCATCATGTAGTATATTCACTCTTCTCCCCCTCAAAAATTGCATCCGAAGTTGCCATTTTTGATTTAACAAGTGAATAAGATTATACACCAATGAACAAGATCCACTTGATGTTGAATGGCGTGGCAAAACATGAAGCTTGTTGATGAAGAATGTAGATGAGTATGGCCATTCATGGGAGAATTTCTCTTTAGGCGAAGATAAAGCGCCTGAGAAAAGCGTACACTTTTCTTTTCTTTGAAGAAGCGGGGCTGAAGTGTTATCTGCGGACACCATAATGATGAAGTCACGAGGCTGGCGATGTGAGCAGAGCGTCATTGTTTAGAGCCCGATTATATGTTTAGAGCGCGAATCCAAATACCAAGGGGCGACTTATGCGACTGCTTTGGACATGAGGCGAAGACATAGAATTGGAAACATTGGATCCCCGCGTGCTCATGGGGTCCTTTTGGTTAGCACAAACAATCTTTGAATCATCAGAAACCCTAGGTGCAATGTCATTGTCACTAGGAGCTAAACTAGTAGAAGCATCGGACTTAGTCGAGGGACATTTTGTGCTTAATGGGATTGTTCTACCGGTTGGCTTCAAACCTTAAGCACTACTCTAGGCATAGTGGATCTAGTTAAGGGGCAAGGTTTGCCATTCGTGAATATTCTACCTGTTGGCTTCCACTGAAATCCTACATTGGTAAAACCTTCCTGTAGGTTTCGGGATTGCTTAATTTGTTTTGCTCTCCAAACTTTCTTAACTGGGTTATGAATCTTAGACCTCGAAATAACACATCACATTTATCATGATTACCAGAAATTAAACATTTTTTTTTGCATGTTTTTGCAGGAACTGACATAAGGCCTCGAATTAATTTTAGTAAGCTTGGAGCTAATACTAGAACTAACACGATTCTTTTGTTCAAATCAAACTTCTTGTCCCTATGGTGTTCTTTCACTTCCTTATCATGAACACTTTTAGTTTGCGTAATCCTATCCTTCTTTGCATAGCTTCTAGGTTTTGACCCACTAACTTTAGTGTCAATCTTAACATCTGTAGAAGTAACGATGGGAACATTACATGGCTTCACTACTTTACGCATTCACGGTCTAGAAGTGTTGGGATCTGAAATTCTAGGAGGCACATCACGGGTTGCTTGCTTGAATTTAGATATGGAACAAGGCATATCAAGGGTCACATGCTTGGCTTTAGGCATAGAGCGGATTTCCTGTTTGGCACTAGGCATAGAACAAGGCTTCACGGCTTTGCCTTTTTCACCTAAGGGTTTTGGACATGTTGCAATTACACATTCAAGCAACTCTTGAGATCGTTTGGCCCGGAGGCAAGCAAACCTAATTTCACTATCAAGAGGTTTGTTAATGAAATCCTCTTCGACAATCTCATGGAGACATTCTAGACTATCCTTAAGGTGAGCACAGTAGTCATGAAAAGCATGTTCATTATTCCTAAGATGAAGAGGAATATATTTAAGCATCCGCAGATGTATTTGCAATCTAAGGGTGACTTTGAGACAACATTCTTATTGAAAACAAGTTGTAGTTTCCCATTTCACGACTTCTCGGATTCTCAATTTCCTTTTGTAAAGACGTTATTTTTTAGTTGTTTTGGTCACGGGTGACGTTTATTGAATCATATAACTCTTTAAAATGTCGTTTAACCTTTTCATTTTCTTCTAGAAAACTTTCGTTTTCCTTTTGTAAAGCATTTACTAGGTTTTGAAGATGAAACGTTTGAGAATTATGAGAATCTAAAGGAGGAGGCATTTGGGGCTGCATCATATTGTTCGTTTGACCCTTTAATTGAGAGATTTGGGCTTTCAACTTTACGATCGTGTTGCGAGCTTGAATCATTCATCCGCGTTTGTTAATTTGAAAAGCGCATCAAACTCGGAGCATCTGAAGATGTCTTGATATTTGAAGTTTTGACATTTTCTTTGAGATGTTGATATTTGAGTTGTAAATTAAAATGCTCAACTTCTAGTTTAGAAAAATGTTTAACCAAATTGTCGTGATCATCCAGTTCAATTTTCTCGTTTAGTTCAGAATTAGTTTTTACAAGCTCAATGACACGATCATGGGAGACTTTCGAGGGCAGAGATAGTTCATGAAATTTGGAAGCATTAATAGAGCAATTTGAAGCTGTGAAAAATATATCTTGAGCAACACATTGATAATAAGAGTCTCATTTAAGGTATGCAAGTTCTTCCTCTCAATCTCATTATATTTTAGTGCTCGCTCATAATCACTAACCTCAACTATCATTGCATCAAATTCCTTTTCCATTTCTTTAATATCCGATTTTATCCCCTTTTTAAGACTCTCAAAATGATCTTTTAGTTGTTTAAAGAAAGGCATGACCTCGGTTAAATAACATTCTTTCATTTGCTCAAAACCCCTTTCCCTTGATTATCGATGGGTGTGATCCTTTTCTTACAAGTTTTCTCAAAATCGACAAATAGTTGAAGAATAACATATTGGGTGATTAAGGTCTTGCTCTTAGTGGCAATAGTTCTAGGAACTAAATGCATTGGTGTATTTGGAGGATACGCAGTCGCTTTAGGGAATTTCCTACAAGGGGGATTCTTTTCAACAAGATTTTGACTTTTTGCAAGTCCATATCCTTTTCGAACACTTGTTGAGGGGTCAATAGAGTCGAGGCTTAAACATGTTTAAGGATATCCAATTTTCCTTAGTGTAATCATGGGGTTTTATCGTTATCTTGTTCTTTTTACACTCGGGATCTTCTAGCTTCTTATTCATTTTCTCCCTAGTGACTTCATCTGATTTCTTATCTTCCTCGATTGCACTTTCAGTATAACTAGGTTTGTCTAGGCTTAAGGATCTCATTACCATCATACAGTACCTTATGAGCATTTCTAGCCTTTTAATTACCTCTGGATTAGGTTCCTCAACAAGGGGAATGCTATGCTTATCGCTTAAGACTCTATGCTTAGTGATCATGTGGCGATCTGAATGGTATTCCCTTATGCGTACAACTTATTTTCAAGCTTGTTTTCAAAGTTTTTAGATTGGAAAAATCATTCAAAAGTTTTGATTCCTTAGCCTTGAATTCTTGCTTAAGCATTTTAACATTTTCTTGAAGTTAGTGTTTTGCTTAGCGGTTTTAGAAAGCTTTTCTTGTAAGGAGTTTAACTCTTGTTTTAATACTTCTTCTCTAAACCTACTTTTTCTAATAGTTATACGTATTTGGACATCCATTTCCTGCTCACGGGTGGTCAACTCAAACTTAGCATTTGTTCATAAATAGCAACTGATCCTTATATATGTTAAGCTCGATTGGTAAGGAATCATCGAGCACAAATCACGGCGTACTCATGCGGTTCATAATCATCATTTTGAGTAGAAGATGCACAACTAGGTACAGCAGAAACATCCATGCAACTTACATGAGCATTGACATGCAACGGTGGCGGAGTGCATCTCTATCTTGGGTACATCGAAGCTTCCATGGGCGTTCCTTTGCATTAACTTGCACGGGTTGTATGCGGTGCACCTCTCTCTCTTGTGAATTTGAGCCGCGAAGATTCCATTTTCCATTATCCGACTCATCATTTTTGTTGTCACGACATTACGCATTCGGCAACACCCGATTCTTCAACATATACATTACCCAACTTATCACAACAATCTTTCAAGCGCACGACACTCATTCACGTCTTCATTCTTTTGGCGAGATTCTTCAATGTACTTTTTCACATTATCCATGAGTTGGATAAATGTCTCAATAATTCACGAATTTCCATTCCGTATGTTTTTGAAGGAAATTCGGTCAAGTGTTGATCGTGTCTGGCGAATATTCCCCAGCGATGAATGGTGAAATTGTTTGTAGATTACTTGAAGACTGCTTTGGAACCATCCTTTTGAACCTCTTTATTGGTAAGTTGCAGCTTTAAGTGTTCTAAGTTCAACAACAAGCTTCTTGTCAATGTAGGTAAGTCTTGGCGGAAAAGAGCACTACATGTTCGATCCCCGGCTATGGATAACAGTTGTATGAGGTGCGAGGATGAAGTAGGCTGATATGGCTCAATCTTTGCATTCCATTTGCGTGGCATTCTCATTGTACTCTGAACATGAAGATCTCACATCCTCATTGTTCAATTCAAACATCTTTAACCGTTCAAGGTAGCATACTTTATCATTGTTGTCCACAACATCATACAATTTAAGCACTTCGAAATCTTTGGGTGATAGAGTAAGACATGATGTGGTAGAATGCGGGATTTTACAAGTCTATGATTTAAACAGAAATAGAATCTTTGGCGGGATTTTACTTAAATCAAGACCAAACCGTTAAGCAATGACCAATGGAATGTGTTAAGATGACCGATGGATCGACACAATGATAGACAATTGTGTGTTAGGACTTATGATTGTTTGTGGGATAAGCAGAGATGTTGTTTGGTTGAGATTTGGATTGGTTTATGCACGATTTTCCAGAAAAATTTAGGTCTAAAAACATAAAAACCTCAATAACTACGTTCAGAAGCGGATTTAGCCCTCGAAGGTTTACTAGTTTATTAGTGACATTCTCTCCTCGTTCTCCGCGGTCGTTTTGATGGGTAGAGCAGCTGAAAGCGAGATTCTGGATCAAAAGTTATAGCCGTTTGAAGTTTTGTTGGGAAAAGTCAACAAGTCGCTAAGAATTCTTGAACCAAGTAGCTAAGACCAAATTAAGCTAGGACCCAAGTCGCTAAGTAACAACTTCGCTAAGCTCCAAGTAAGCTAGCAAAATTTTGGCAACAAATTAAGCTAAGAACTAAATTAAGCTAATTTGTCAAGTAAGCTAAATAGCAACTAAGCTAGGTACCAACTTCGCTAACACCAAATCGCTAACAATTTTTGTGACAATTAAGCTACTCAAGTAAGCTAAAACTTCAAGTAAGCTAAAGAGCAACTTCGCTTCTGAGACCAAGTCGCTACCACCAGTAAGCTACCCGTAGTGGAGAGTCCACTACTTGTCTTGTTAATCGCTAGGTCTAAATTAAGCTAGCTCCAAAGCGTAACTTCGCTACAAAATTGTGAAGCAAGTTAAGCTAGAAAAGTTATACCGTGGCAGAGTAAGCTAACTTGAAAAACTTCCAAAACACCACTTTTCAATCCAAAAACAACCCAACCACGATGATTCAAGGCTTCCAAATCAAAACCTAAACACTTATGATGATTCTAAACACAAAAGTACAATCAAAATCAAACTTTAACACTAGAAATCAACCAAATGATGCACAAACCACTAAACTTTTTCAAACTCAAAAACCACCTAAAAACCACTAGAAATCAAAAGATGTGTAAGATATGATCTAACCATGGCTCTTGATACCAATTGTTGGATATAAGTTTTCACAAACACATCAAACCATTAACACAAAGTAGGTATAAATGGAATTCTAGAGAGAAAGTTAGAGGTTTAGGGAACTTAGTGAGAGAAAGTGAAAGATATTATTATGAGCTCCAACTCTCTACCTTGGGAGGTAGAGAGTATTTATAGTATCTTACATAAATGCCACACAGGTACGTGGATCGGGCATACTGATGGGTAAAGACGTCCAGTCCTCCGCGGTGTTACTTAACTAAATTCTACTTAACTAAATATTACTATGACTACGAGCTTTCTAACAATTACATATACTTGAGGTGACCGACTCTTTAATACCCGGAATTTCTAATTCCTAACAAGTCCGGTTCACTTGATGACTGAAGCACATGGAAAAATCATGAAGAATGCATTAGGGAATGTGATGAGAATGGTCATAAACATGAGATTTCTCTTCTTTTGAAGATAAAAGCGCCAACTGAAACATACACTTTTCTTTTCTTTTAGTCTGAGGCTTGAGCTATTTGTGTTCAAAGAAAGCGTCATAAGAAAGATTCTCTTCTTTCCAAGATAAGCGCTACTGAGGCGTACACTTTTTCTTTTCTTTAGAAACGAGGCTTGAACTTCAGTTGTATTCAAGCGTCATAATCTACTCTCTTTTCAACCTCTCTTGGCAAAACTTGTAATCACCCCATTATCATTGATAGGCTCTCACAATAAATTGGCCGACTGATGGAAGAAAAATCCAATATGATGAATTTTACCCTGAAGTAAACTAACCCAAACTCATGACTTAAACTTGCACATATGTAATGAAGAGCGGTGTCGAGACTTCATCCTCCATTGAATCTCTAAGTACTCTATACTTTTCATCCAACCAACCATCAAGTATAAGATGTACATCACCTCTTGAGAATCCACAATTAAATATGACACTGAGCACTACAACGTAACTCCTTAAAGTGATAGTTATTTTGCGGTGATACGAGCCCAATCCCCCCAAGTGGTAAAAGAAAAGGTAAAAGACACCCAACAATAACTAGATTTCTAAGTCTTCATTTTTGATAATAGCTTTCGAACAAGGATCTTGAAGAATCTTCATCCAACCATCCCAGATGCAACCGGATACTAAATTACACTTGCAGACATTTCACTTCAACCTCAAATAGATATCTTGAGTAACAGCCGTTGTGCATCTTCGGTTAAAAGCTCAAAATCTAGCCTCCTTTACGTTTAGAAATGAACTATGATAATGGTTTCATCCCGACCATGGTTAAAAGCACATAACCCGGTAAAACCATGTAATAACCAATTTGCCATAAAAATATCCAAACAATCACCCAATTCATGAAGTACACCCTTTTATCCCTTCTTAGTAGAAACGTGGCACTAGCATCAAATGAGATCCCGAAATAAACTTTCCTTTCTCCAGGATGAATCCATCAATACGGGATTTTACAATTCTATGGTTTAAACCGAGAAATAGTTTCTTTTCGTGAGGATTTTACAAAACCAAGAATAAACCGTAGAAGATCGAAAATGCATGTTACTTTAACGGGATGTTTCCATTGTCACGGGATTTTACAAGTTCATGATTAAACGAGAAATAGATTCTTTGTTGATTTTACAAAAATCAAGACAAACGTAAACAATGTGAAACTGAAAGTATTACGACAACTTTGGTTTCGGTGAATATCTGTCTTAGGAGAACATGCAATGGTTCATCAACCAACATCAACAAAATTATCAACAATTCTTTACCCATATGTAGACAACTTCACTAACCATACTAAGTCGAGTAGTATACACTACTTCCCCCTGAGATTGACCGTAAAACATCAAAATTACCGCGATTCTCCCCATGATGGTTTCGAACTTTAGAAAGCATCATTAACTTATACGACCATTTGCACGAAAAGTTCTTGTCATAAGTAAACATCTTGAAAGATCATGGTGGCGTTGAAGATTCTTGAAATATTTTTCTTAGGCGTGAGTATCATTGACATTTAGTGGTATTAGAATATATCATGAATTGTTGATCACATGCAACCAATCAATCCATTGGTACACACATCTTCCACATATTAAATAGGCTAATGTTGTGTCCACAAGGTGAAGTAAACCTGATATACCAAACTTGATCATGAAGTAAATTCCCCAGTTTGTTACTTAAACTTACTAATTCTTGTGAAGAAGAAGCGTTGTACCCAATGTACAAAACATTTGACATTCTCAAGCTGATGAGACACGAAGTGATAGCTACGTTATGGGTTAAGCTTGAAAGAATCACAAATGTAACTAAATAGCCAAGTCTTTATCACCCTCTATAAATGCCCAAACAAGTCATCTTCGCGGAAGGGTAGAAAAAAAGAAGACAAAATAAGTAAACGCGCCCGGAAGACCTCACTTCAAATCCAAATAAGAAATACCTTCCAAACAACCCCATAGTCAAGATTGTCCAATTATCAATTCAAGCCGTAACGAAATATTATCCATGAAGATGTATATACCAAAGTATCTCAACATCAAACCAAGTATCATCATCAAAACTCATAATCAGAAATCTCACCGTCAAAATTCTTCAACAAGTCTCATTTAATCCAAGTCTCATAACATTCAAATCTTGAGAATCCCATACGAATCAATCATGTGTGCGGCCCAAACTTGGTTACTTGAAATGATTGGGGATCGGTTCATGAAAGTCAATCCAATTATCTAAGTCCATCGTCCAAAATCAATTATACAAGTGAACCAATTCATGTTAGATCAATTTTGTATAAACGCCCGGTTTCCAACATCCAAATATCATGCCAGGTCCGAAAATGATTTACAACATTTTCATATTTTATTTCGACCAACCAATCCTGGTCCATCAGATCCGAATCTCAATCAACGTAGATCCCATAACAAGTCATTAAACCAACTCAAACTATTCGATCCAATCTTTTTTCATTAGAGATCTTAGATTGTTCTCTTAATTCATTCAAAGCATATGTTAATCAGGTCTACGTCTAAAAGAGTTGTCCAAGGCCTAAGCAACATGAGGCCCATTCCCATTCAATATCTCAAAAACCCACGAACACAAACAGGTACATAAATGGTTCGGCCCATGAAACATAAAGTGATACCCCCACCTGTTGCCCTAAATCCATGGAGTATTTAATATTCACCCAATACTCACTTACCCCTAATCCCAAAACTGAAACCCTAAAAACACTCTCACAAAAACAACGCAGCCTCCACTTCACAAAACCTAAGATATCTCATCTTACATCCGCCCCATCTGCTGTCAAAACTTCACGCCACCAATCTCCATATATTGCTCATTATAACAAGCCACATAGCAACCAGATGTTGTTATGACCTCGCCACAGGGATGGCCTTGAGGTCGTCAATGCCACAGGGATGGTTACTGATTTGATATGACAACAAGATCGAACACAAGTTCAAGGTAGGTTTATGCATTTAAAATCATTATTCGTTTTACTCCTCTTTGATCGAACAAGAATAAGAATGAAACTATTAAAGGTTTTGTTCTTATCTTCAAATAGTTCGGATATTGTCACTAAACCTATGATATTTGATCGATGATGATGAGATTTTTTGTGTAAAAGACTATCGGCAGTCTTAAAATATTAATAAGTGACACGAAAATACATCTGAGATTAGCAATAGAGATATGTCCTATCTTGTTATTTTCATTTGCCCGAATCGAGACAAAGAGCAGAACACAAGTTGTTTTATTTCTTTCTCAGATATTCGGATAGTGATGGGAAGCATAGGATTCAAAACAGATCAGTGATGAATGTTGAGTGTCAACCCATGATGTACTTGATGTATTATCATGTAGACGCGAACAAACTGAGATCTTCATTGATGTTGGTTTTATTTGTAGCATAAAATCTTGATGAATTATGTAATTGTAACTGTTGTGTCTTGGTTATTGTTGATGATATGAGGAACACTTGATACTGTTGTTGATGGTTTATTGTTGTTTGACAAGAATGTGAAAGGCTTTTGTTGTTCTGGTTTTGGTCATAAGTCACATTATCTAATTTTTTTTTCAACACAAGTCGCTTCACTTCTTAAATGACACAAACCATACCACAAGTGTCAAAACACTTTGGTGACAACTCGCATCCAACTTAACTCGCATCACTCAACTTACATCACTCAACTCGCATCATTAACAACTCGCACCAGCATGACTCAACTCGCATCTGATTTTTTGTTAACAACACGCTTTGACCAACTTGCTTGTACACAAGTACATTTAAGCAACTCGCATTCAATAATGCAAGTAAACAACTCGCATTCAAAAATTCAAGTTAAAGACTCTAACAAAACTCGCTTTAGATCTTGTATGCACAACTTGCTTACCAGTTTCATTGAATCTGGCCATGGTGACAAACCGCATATTGTACTTATAACAGTCAGGCAACTCGCATAGAACAAAAACGAATCTGGACATAACCTTGACAACTAGCTCATAACAAGAAATATGATGCGTTTGAACTGGACCACAAAATCGCTTTTAAGACATTGAATCTGGACATTATAAGGACCGCGTAAACTTTGGTAAACATTGTTTAAGGGCGATTTTGACACAACTTCGCTTAGAAGAATCGAGCAAAGACACATGAGAACACAAAAATGATTGTCCAAAACCGCATTAATGATTCATGACAAAAATGATTTATTCGCTGGCCCGATATACCAATACACTCATAAAACCAGTTAACTTGTTTGTTTAGAAAATGCATCATAACCAGATTAAACATTTAACACCATATTCAACCAAGTATGAGATCATAACCACATCAAGATGCATTCAAGACCACAAATAACACATCAAACCGCAAGTATGAACCGAACAAACCACATATAAATTAAGTGCAAAACCATGCGAATCATTAAAACAACATAACCTTGGCTCTGGTACCAATTGTAGGATCGTGATATTCATGTTGTTTAATGATTCGGGTGGTCTAGGACAATGATTAAATAAGAAAGCCATTAGAGAGATGAAGAAAGTAGAGAGGAGGTTTCTTGAAAGAGAGTTGCTACAAAATAGTTAGATTCAAAGCCACACCCCTTCCATGGATGGAAGGGGTATTTATAGTTACAAATAATATAACCCTCCTAACTGGTGAGGATGGAAAGCATCACGATTGGGTAAAGACGTCCTTCCTCACGGTGTTACACTAAACCATTGCGCTACTAACTAACTAATAAACTAATAAATAACGTAAATAACTACAAGTCTACGAGCTAACTTATGCTAAATAATATTTGGGGTGACCAACTCTTCACCATGGAATTTTCTAATTCCTAACAAATATGCTCCCCCTTGATGATTGCAACTTTGCAAAGGGACGTCATGAAATGTAATCCTAATATTGCAAGTGATTTTGCAATGTATTTCTTTGACACAAATCTCTAACCCAAGGTGTCAAAGTCTTCACGTGTAAATTGAAAATCTACAAAACAAAGGTTAGAAAACAAGTATAGTGCATAATCTCCTAAAAATAAGACTCAAGTTAGTAGAAAACTATTATTCTATTGCACGGATCCTACGTTTCCCTCGTTGGAGGGATCGGTCTAGTCAAAACGTAGGGATCCATTTTTCTATAGCTCAAATACAGCAAATGTGATGTACAAAAAGATGTTGACATCAAAATGAGATATGTATTAGACCAATAATCATATACTCAGAAATATAGTAAATATCATGTAATTTCATTTAATAAAACTGGAGATATGATATATATGGCCCTAAAAACTAAGAAAATGAACAATACATGACTTTGAGATACTAGACTATCTAAGTCGCGCTTGATACTAGGACACCACTAGAATCCTCTAGCTCAAATTTGTTTAGGTTTAATCAAAATTAAACGTTCGGGAGGTGATAGAACATGAAACGTTAATCTTCTCGTACTTCATGTATCAAACTTTCATCATGTTGACAATGATAACAATCTTTGTCATGGCTAGGTAGTGGTGATGGAAGAAATTGCTTGATGTGATGGATCAAGTGAAGTGGTTTGAGGCTTCAAACGAGGGAGTGGATGGCGGGGCGCATTAGAAGATATTTCACGACCAAGAATGATGGTGGTGGTAGAGAGTGTCAACTTTCATGTGGTGAGTGGTTGACTTTGATGATTTCTCATAATGTAAATGATTATTTGATGGTGTGAGGAGAAAGGCGGGAGCTAGTATTGACTCAACACCTTGATTTAGTTCTACTATTCCTCTTGTAAGGGAGAATTTGCGGTGGTAGAGGATGAGATGGCCTAGGAGGCAAATCCTCTGATTGTAGAGGTGTGGTGATGAGGTGGAGTGGTGAATGATAGGGGCTCTAGGAACCAATGGTGATGATTTTAGTGGAAATGGGATTGTCTGTTTTAGGAGGTATATTGGTGTTTGGCATTGGTAGTTTTATGGGAACTATCCTTTTAGGGATTGGTTTGAATGGTTGAGTTGGTGGAGGAAAAATCCTAGCATTTGTGGGTTTAACCAAAGATGATTTGGTTGAAGAAATTTCATGTACAACACGAGCAATTTTCTTGGGTGGTCCTTTGGTGGATGAGTTACCACTTGGAGCTTTCCTCATGATGCGATGATTCAAAGAGGTTTGTAAAGGTTTCTAAGTGCTGAAAATGAGGATGAAGATGATGAATTTAGGAGTCCTAACAATGTGGTTTATAAAGTAAGGGATTTGTAAGTGCATTCGACTTAAGCTACTAACATTCCTTGGAATGTGATGGTGCATGCATAAGAGTCAACTTGAGTTGTCTTGGAGATCTAGGAGCTTAATTAAGATGAGATGAGGTGTTCAAGTTAGTAAGATGAGCTTGAAATGATTGTTTTAGCTAGAGTTGACATGAATGCATCTGCTGATCCCCGCGGTTCCGCTTGAGGGATCCGTCTGGAAGCTTATCCTAAGGATGGTAACCGGCAGCCTAGGAAAAGCTAAAAATGATGTTTGTAGGTCTAATACCTTTACCTTCTTAAGTGTTTCACCATCTAAGTGTCTTAAATGAAAGGGTGCTTAAATGCTTAAGGCAATGAGTGATGTAGCTAATGATTGCCTTTTATGGAAGAAATTGGAACTTTTATGAGTACCAAAGATGACACTAAAGATTTGAGAGTGTCAAATGGAGCTAAATAATCCTAGAACCGAGATAGTAACTTAAGATAATGTTTTGGAGGATATCCTAAAAGCTTAAAATGGAAAAGCTAGAATTTGACCCGTTCGACCTATTTTTGAGGTAAGGATGACTACAATTAATTTGCTAAAATTGAAATATTTGTAAAACTAGATGTATTACCATGTGAGGGGATTACGTGTGAGTATAAGGCGGGGGAGGAATGAGTTTTGATGGCTGATAGATCTACAAATGCCTTGAGTATGTCTAAGTGAGTTATGCATTGGTATGACTTTTACTGACTTGATAAGACTTAATTTGTCTAAGAAACTATGTCTAACTTAGTGTGAAGTGATCAAAGACATGTTTTGAAATATAGTATTGCAAACACGTTTCTTGGGTTCCACGGTTCTAGGAGTAGGAATCCGGTCTAGCACAAACTTTGGGATCCGTCTCTCACGCTATGAGACGGCTTTACAAAAGGTATGCAAGGGTTACAAGGCATCATATTTCAAAGTTAGTGTTTTCAAGAGGCTCTAGCCGTTATATAGTGGAGATATCAAATGTTAAATGTTTATTTATGAAGAGTACATTACATTGATAAAGCATGAATACTAAGGATCAACCCTATTTTGAAGAAAAACTAAGTTTCTTAGCGTTTTACGTAGATGGATCATCAAATGGTTGATGAGTGTTTCTTGGGTCGAAATGAAGAAGTATTCATAAAAGATGTGTTTAGAGGTTTCATCATCTTGTTTACAAGTACGTACAATGAACTTAGAAATTTAGGGTGGAAGTACATGATGTGATGATAAAGGCGTGTCAAGAACATTCCATAATGGATTAGTTTACTCTTGGACCCTTGAAGATTTAGAATTTGCCTTGCGAAGAAGTATGCGAGATTGTATGGTTGTTATGTTAGCAAACAATACATTATGTGAGCACAACAAGCGGGAAGGATTTCTTGATTTCCCCTAAAACTCAAACATTTTCACATAGGATGAGTCAGAGCCTTGTACTCTTCCAAGAATATCTGATGTATAGATAATGTTGGATCGAGTATTAATAGAATTAGGTTTGCATATTCTGCGAGTCAAGTCTTCGCGGGAAGGTGTATGAATAACTAAAGTTTGAAAGGGAACCAGAGACAATCTTGTTGGATGCACATTCTTCATTTGGTGGAGAATATTGAGCAAATTGCCCAAGGGTTAAAACAAACTTTTTGTTTTTGATCCAAAACCAAAGAGATAGAGGAGTTTCCTCGTTCATGAACGAGTTCAACTTGGCCTGAAAGAATTCCAATACAAACCTTGGACATACTTGTTAATTTGAGAAGACATTCCAATCATGGTTCGGAAGGAAGTATTGATACCTTCTTAGCATTGTAGAGAGTGTCGACAATACGCCCTTCATGAAGTGGCGGGTTTGAGATTAATGAACCCACCGGACATGATTGCAGTGTGTTGGGGCAAGAGATGTTAGGGGTGTAGACGCAAGTGAGTGAAAAATCGAACTCATACTCATGCGACATAATTACGACCTATAAAGTGAAGAGTTAATAATATGGGACGTATTACAAGTAAAACAATGATTACCTAACATTTTTACTAGATGTTTATTAACAATGATAATTTAACTCACTTAATGTTTTGACATTGAAATATTTCTTTTAGGAGGAAGCGGTTTTTGTATTGCATGAAAGAAAAAGCTATTATCGAAGACCTTTCCAGTTCTCTTCCATGAGGGATCAGCTAGTATACCTCACGAGGATCCGTGGTCTGTAATAGAAAAAAGGGTTTTGATGAAAAGAGATTTTTTGCATCTTATATGTTTATACAAAAGTATGTATTTTAGCCAATGTTTACTTTAGCATGCATTTGCTTTTCTAATGTATCTTAAGATCAAAAACACGAAAGATAAAAAGTAAACGAAAGGACAAACATATTTGAGAAATAAACTAGATAAACTAGAACATTAGTAATATTTCATTTCAATGCTAAGAACGATACAAAGGTTTGGGTATACAACACCAATGTAGATTAACAACACAAAGTATATGTCTCCATATGAGAACTTCATCATGGGAACACGAGACCAGATGAGTGTTAAGGCAATGAGTGCAGTGATGTAAACCATGTTGATGAAGAACCTTCTTGGTTTTTGGTTTGAGATGAGATGAGATGAGGAGGAAGATGAAGTTTTGAATGAGCGGTAATTTTTGAAAGTGGAAGATTTGAAAAAGTGAGGATTTGGTGGAGTGGACGTCGGAGGGAGATTTATGGGGAAGGAGGAATTTTTGATATTTGTGTTTTGTTTTATTATTAGAAAGTGTTGGAATCACTCCTAAACCTTTATTCAAGTGTTAGTTACTCATATGTAATAGTTAGCTTAATTATGGCCTTTATGTTTGTTATTAGCCTTAAGCTTATGAAAAAGGCCCATGAGCTTAGGCCCATGTCCAATAAGGAAAGGATGGGAACTAGGAGTGTTGCCCTAGCTTCCCTCCTATAAATACTCTTGTAAACCTTCATTTGAAGGTTGGTTGTTCAAGTTATTCTCTTTTCACATACCTCGCTAACAGGTGCTACTCATACATTATGTGTGTATTTGGTTTTACTTGTTCAATGCCTCTCTATCTTTCTATTAAGCTTGTGTTGTAAATCGGCCCTAACGGTGGTATCGAGACCAAATAGTTAGTTAACACTTTCGTTTTGAAGTTTTGTTTAGGTCTTAAATAGCGTGGTGAATACTTTGGATCACTTAAAATTCGCTTTTTACACTTTTAATCCAAGATTCTTGTACTTTCAACGTTTTAAGGTGTTAAAATACTTGTTTTTGGCAAAACGTTTCAACCTTTGCCGTGGATCCTAAGTTTTTAAGCATGTTTTTTTTGTTAAAATGGTGTTTTCTCACGCGTAACCCCGTTTAGCCGTTTTGATTCATCAAGTTTCACACTTTTGTGTTATTTTGGTGATATTGAAGCTATTCCATTACAAAAATCTGGTTTAGGACCAACTTTGGGCAAAATCATTTTTTACGAGTAAGCTACGCGTAAGTGAAACCCTAATCCTACGCGTAACTTTATCCGTGGTTTTGATCTTCGGTTTAGGGTTTTACTCCGTGGTTTCTTGCTTGGATAAGGCCGAAAACACGTCGACTTTGGATATCTTTTGCCTTGTGATAGTGTAAAAGATCATTTGAGATAAAACCTAAACTTCGCGCGCCAGCATAAAACTGCGGCGTATTAGAAATCCTAACGCATAAGATTCATCTACGCGCAAGCCTAGTCTTGCAGCGTAAGGAAATCCTACGCCTAACTTTCTCCCACAACTTTTGTCTCACGCATAACTTTAGCGTCTTTTTCCACTTACCGCGTAAGCTAAAACTACAGCGTAACTCTCATTGTTGCAGCGTAACTTTGGTGTGCGCATAAGTTCTACTTGGTTTCTTGTGATTTCGCCTAAGAACACTTCATCAACAAGGTTCATTAGAGCTACAAAGATCCATTTTTACCAACACAAGTTTTCAACATGTCACAACCACCATACTCTAACTACTTCCCTTACACTTATTCTCAACGTCCACAACAACTAACTCCACAACATCAACAATGGAATCAACAACAAGCAATTTATCAACAACAATTTAATCAACAACATACTCACAACTTGTGCAATTCCACAACCTCAAATGGTTCAACCACCACCAAGTCTTCAAGTACAACCCTACACAAACAAATTCAATCAACATCCATCAAGGAACACTATGAAGGAACCCACTTGGTTTGCAAAGATGTGTGAAGCTTTAAGCAACCAATAATCAATTCCGAGGTCGGATCACTTGATAGACCTCCAATGCTCATCCGAAACTATGATCAATGGGTGATAAGGTTCTTTAGATTTTGTGATCCGGCCATGGAAAGTTCTTAAAGAAGGTTATCTTGGAAGGTCCATTTCGGATGCCCTCGCATCGTGCACGATCAAATGCTAATCCACTAAGAGATGAACAATCGGCATACTCGCATTTAGGCCACAGAATCGCAGAGGAACTTCTACACTATGAAAGTGATGAACTTGCAATGCAATATATCCTCTTAGGATTACCTAACCCAATTCTTTGAATTGTTGATGCTCAAAAAAGGCTACTTAGCGAAAATGTGGGATCATATTCATCTTCTTATGGAAGGATCAACACTCATCGGGAGGATTTGGAATCCAAAATTTACTTGGCTTATGACACTTTATGATTGAACACGGAGACACTAGAGAGTCTTATCATCATCGTTTTTCGAGACATCATCAATGATTTAGATAAACACAC
>OU343216.1:15325798-15359933 GCA_910596185.1 Chrysanthemum makinoi | reverse complement strand
AACAACAAGCAATTTATCAACAACAATTTAATCAACAACATACTCCACTACTTGCAGCAATTCCACAACCTCAAATGGTACAACCACCACCTAGTCTTCAAGTACAACCTTACACAAACTTCTACAATCAACATCCATCAAGGAATACTATGAAGGAACCAGCATGGTTTGGCAAGATGTGTGAAGCCTTGAGTAGCCAACAATCAATTCATGATGCTGGCTCACTTGATAGACCTCCATGCTCACTCCGTAATTATCATCAATGGGTGATTCGGTTCTTTAGGTTTTGTGATCTAAAGAAGCCACATGGAAAGTTTTTAAAGAAGGTCATTATGGAAGGTCCATTTCAGATTCCTACTATCGTTACACAGGAGATCCTAATCTTTGTTCCACCACGAGATGATGTCACCAACATTGCAAGCTGTTGCGAGAACTCATGGGTGATCAACTTCTACACTTTGAAGCCGACGAACTTGCAATGCAATACATCCTTTTAGGATTACCCAATCCGATCCTTCGAAGTGTTGATGCTCAAAAGACTGCAAAAGCAATGTAAGGAGATTCATCTTCTTATACAAGGCCCAACACTCAATCAGGAAGACATGGAATCCAAAATCTACTTGGCTTATGAACACTTCATGATTAAACCAGGAGAGTCATTAGAATCTTATCATCATCGCTTTTCAAACATCATTAATGATTTGGACAAACACAATATCATCATGCCACGAATTGCTGTAAACACAAAGTTCCTAAGTAGTCTTGGTCCGGAATGGGAGAAGTATGTTATTTTTCTCCGTCAAGCTAAAGATATGTATCATGCTACCTACGGTTGTATGCGACTATCGAAGCCTCATAAAAAGAAGTTGATAAGGAAAGGATTCTCGGTGGTCAAACTGTTTCACCATCACTAGGATAATCAACAACTTGCTTTGTGGCTCAAACAAATATTCCTCTCAACAAGCTCTTCACGGCTCCTCAAACAAGCTGCAACCATCAAACCTTCGATCCGTCACGGCAACAACCTCAACAAAATCAATTGGTTCCATAGAACAACACTGCTCAAGCTCTTTCACGGTGAAGGCGATGAGGACTCAGATGCCTTCGATGAACTGCAACAAGGATTTGTTATGATTGCTAAATCATTTGGATGTTATACAAACAAATCCAACAATCGCATTCGTTCTTCATCTAATACAAGGAATCGTACATTTGTGAACAATGGACGCGTTGAAGTTCAAAATCGTGGTTATGGTCGTCAGATGGGAGGTGGTCAAGGGTTTAATGCTATGGGAAGGAATAATATGGGTGCTCCGCAGCAACAAAGGGCTCAAGTGGTTGAACAGGGGAATGCTCAGAATGGGGTTAATGGTCTTCGATGCTATAACTGTAATGAGAACATCTGGCTAATGCATGTCCTAAACCGAGGACAAGAGGCAATGCTTATTTCAAAGAGGCTTTGCTCTTGGCTCTTAAGGATGAAGCTGGTGGAACTCTTAACAACAAGGAACATAGCTTTATGGCGGATCTGGGAGAGATGATGATATGGAGGACTTGCAGGTTAATGCACCAGTGATGTTGATGGCACAAATGCAAGCACTACACATGAGTGATACAGGGCCAGTGTATGACAGCGGCGGCTTGTCTCAGTACACGAACAAACAATTATCATCAATGATCGATATCTCCGCCACTTTCTCTATCGACAGGATCGAGTGTTCAACATGAGTCTTCCACATCTCATTCCGATGATTATCAAATAGATCCCGTAGTTATATTTGATGATCAAAATGACCTTATGGTTAATATTGATAATCAAGTTGACTCGTGGTTATATTTGAGGATCTAAATAATGATCATGTTGAGACTTACGTTGAACAAAAGCGAGCTTTGTCTCCTGAGCAATGAGCTCTTGACCTTAATTAAAGACCAACATTCTCGTTTGGAAATTTGCACGAAATTAAAAGAGAAAAATGCACTGTTAACCAGGGATGTAACATATTGGATTTCACAAACACATCACATAACAATATATGGTTCGAATTAAGTAGAGTTTAGAAAGAGAAAGTGGGAACCTTTCTAGAGAGAGAAAGTGAAAGAAAACTTAGAAGGTTAGATTAAGATGAATGAAAGGTCCAACCCTCTACCTTGGGAGGTAGAGGGTATTTATAGTTACTAACTAAACGTCCTCCTTGATTTGTGGATCAGGCATACAGTGGGTAAAGACCCGTCCTTCCTCCACGGTGTTACTCTAAACTAAATAACTAACTAATAAAACAGTAAATAACGATATTTCTACGAGCTAACTTATGCTAGATTATATTTGGGGTGACCGCTACTTCACTATGGAATTTTATAATTCCTAACAATCTCCCCCTAAGGGAGGTCACCCCATGTTTTACATTTCGAATCCTAGCATTCTATTCTTGTCTTTGTTCTTGAGCTCGTAGACTTCAATTCTTCATTTCAACAATCTTTATGCAATAGCAGTGATTCTTCAAAGTCCGCACTGATTTGTACTTATAGTGGAGGCCTTTAACTGATCCACATCTTTGATGATCTTCGAGATTTCTTTGAGATCATCGACCACGATAAATCTCTGGATCATCCATAGTTGTGTTGCCCGGCATGTGAAGTTGTGACTTTCGGACCGACATGCTCACACTTTTGAATCATGACATCTTTCCATTAGAGTAGCGGAAGCCTTCGGTTCATGATATTTGCGGCAGCGAGCATAAGCATAGTATGAAATATCGAGCCGGGTTATGTAGATATGCACGGTCATGATTTCTTCAAATTAAGTGTGGATCTTTGTGAGCATGCGGCTTTGGATTGACTCCTCAATTACGATCTACAGCAGTCCAAATGTACCTGCAAACAACGGTTAGCAATAAAAACACTGCGAAAGTGTCTTTGATCACTTTCGCTGAATTGAGGTACCACGGCCCACGGTTCCCCGTTGATCGTACAAGTCTTTGTGATCGGGGTAGGATTCAGAAGAATCTCCTTAGTGAGGTTTATTTGTTCTAGCTGTTCTCAAACCGGAACGTCTCAAAGAAGACAACACGGAGTGAGTGAACCAGCGAATTGTGATTCACTGATTGATGAAAAATTGATTTGAAAACACAATCACGTATTGCTTAGAAGAAAGAGTTTTGCAATACGACGAAGGTTTTATGAGAAAGATCAATTTTCAATCAAAATACTTTTTGTATTAGAGAATGAGTACACATTCGACGTGCTAGCGAAAAGAAGAGATTCGCACATCGAGCGGTTTTTCTAAAAGTATTTTTCAATCAGAGATACTTTTTGAATTTTGAAAACATAAGTACACATTCGACGTGCTAGAGAAAAGAAAAGATTTGCACATCGAGCGGTTTTTCCAAAAGCATCCGTCAATCCATTTCCTGGACCAAGGTTGATTCACGAGTGAATCGCCCCATCGGTTCTATCCAGTTGTCACATGGTTGATCTATAGAATAGATCTCACATGCCACCTACGAGGAGCTTGTTTGATGTTGGCTCCAGAAGGCTTTCCATCTTCATTGTGAATATGTTTGCATATCATTCAGATGTTACGGCAATACCACAAGGATAATGCGTAGGACTCTCAATATATACTTACTTTCCACATTGTGTGAAACGGCAAGTCTTCATTAATTTTGTGTCCTAATGAGATATTGTGGATGATCTCTTGGCTCTAGACTCAAAAGTGCACATTTGGTTCCTATGCCGGAGACTAGGGAGAGGGTCTCCTTCTTCAATATCAACAATCTCTAAGAGAAAGTCGATAGATAATGTCGGTTCCCGTGAGAATGAAACAAGCCCTTTTAAGAGGAACTTGAGTAGTTTGGGAAGTTGTAGTCTGTGCATCACTTTGGGTCCATGATGTCTTGTCTTCAATACCAGTGTTACCTTAGTAAACACCAATATCATATGAATTGAACCGGTTTACGCCCTAAGGTTGAATTATTGGAGGGCTATTTCTTTTCACCCTTTTTCACATTCAGTTCTTTTTCATTCTTCAACCCCTTCAGTGCTTACCGAGACTTCATAACTAGAACATTGTTGGGTTTATTCCAGTACTAGCTCAGTCTCAGTCTGCACTCTTCCCATATTCTCATTTTTCTCCTTTTTTTTTTCATCATACCTAAGGACTCTACACTGTCTAGTGGATTGTCCCTGGGTAGATCCCTCCGGCTCTGGCGGGATCGTGGGAACAAATACCTAACCTAACCATCCTTATAACTCCATGCATAAAGTAAAATGGTCGGTCTTTTGGTACAGTTCATTCTTCCTTAAAACCAATTGAAAAATCATTTGGAAAAACAATCAAGGTACTTGTGATACGAGATCAAAGCATTTTGTACCTTAATAGTTTTGATCATTTAGAAAATGCTCCCCCTCAACATGTGCATATGATTTAAAATTGTTTGGCACATGGAGGCAAGAGTTCTTTGAAATAATTTCTTTGAAATAACTTCTTGATCACAATTTCCTTAGAAAAAGCCATTTGAATTTCTTTGGTAAAATTCTCCCCCTCAATATGTGCATAGAATTTTTGAAATCATTTTTATCACATAGAGGCAAGAGTTCTTTTGAAGCACATCCACAATCACAAAATCCATTAAGAAAACCATTTGAAAACACAATCAAGGTACTTTATAATCTCTTTTTTAAAAAAAAAATTTGTACCTTGATGGTTTTGCTCCCCCTCAATATGTGCCTCGAGATTTGAAAAGCGTTTAGCACATACGAGAGAGCAGCCTGCACAATTGAATCCAAACGATCACCTTTTATCAAATTTCATTATTAAATCACAAATTCTCCCCCGATCAAAAATATCAAATCCTTTGAGATTTTGGATCCCAAGTGATTTAATTAGGTTTAGAAAACATGGGAGAAAATGTGGCCTTGTTTAAATACTCATCTAGTTTTTGGATAAATCCTCCTCCTCAACATGTGCATTGTGTATTTGAAATCGTTTGGCACATGGAGGCAGGAGTGCCTTTGAAGGACTAAAACCAATTCCATTTAAAACAGATTTGAGATTTAAATCACGATCTCTACCCCGATCAGAAATATCAAACCATTTGAGATTTGTGATCCCAACTGATTTAAATCATTTAGAAGATTTTGGGAAAGCGTGGCTTGATTTAACTTTGAAAAATGCACGATAAGGACCATTTTAAGACATTAAAGATTGTTAGTGTCAGGTATGATTATTTTAAAAGACCTTTAAGTAAAATAAAACGATTTCACAATCAAACAAGAAAAGAAAAAATTTCATTTTGAAAGATCTTTGAGTTTAAAAGAAAATCATACCATGACATAACATTAAATCTTTAGATCACCACATTTTATTTGTACAAATCGGAACTTTTGTGAAGAAATATCATTTGAAAATATTTTATTTTAAATCACTCTCCCCCTCAAACCATGACAGAAGTCAATAGTTGAGTGACATAGGTTTTGATAAAAAAAGTCCCGGTGATTTTCAAAATTTAGTTCAATTTATTTTCAAAACAATATTTTTCCATTTTCAAAACAATTTAATCAAATTATTCAAAATAGTTTAAAAATGGTATCTGCAAGATACGTTAGTGGTTGAGCTTGTTGTTGTTCTTTGTAGGGTTTGGAAGAAAAACCATCTGCTGATGCAGTGAGACTTCTTCTTACGTTGCATTTTGAATGCCAAGTGAGGTCAAATTAAGCTCCGTTTCTTCAATCACTTAGAAGAAAACCATCTGCGATGCAGTGAGACCTCTTACGTTGCATTTATGCCAACTCTCCATTGAAGTCCAATTAAGCTCCGTTTCTTCATTTGTCAACCCAAGATATTGTTACCCTTTCCTTTCGGCATCCAATCATCATATTATGTGGGATTCGGATCGGGAACATTCTTATACCAAAATACCTACATACGTTAGTGAACACAACATATATGGTGGTCGACATCACCCAAACAACAATCGACTAATAAAAGTCAATGCAACATATCAATCAGATCATATAAATGTATGGGAATAATGTGTACATCAAACTCTAATCATCTAATCCTAGCAATCATATCCTAGGCACCTAGTCCTTCAACATAGGTTAACATCATTTTAAATTAAGCATATAGGATAATTAAGAAAGCCCGTTAGATGATATTTAAAACATTCCCCCCCTCAATCAATGACTCAATTTATAAAAGATTTTAAAAGTGCTGAAGTCATTGATTGAGTTTGCAAATTTATGAAAACTCCGATACTGATTGATTTTCAAGCAGCTCATTTACCACCATTTTATTAAAACAAATATTTTTCTGAAGAATTTTTGAAGAAAAAATATTTGAGTAGGAACAGCAGTCCTTCGACATACTTTCCTCATTTGTTTTAGTGATAAGTGCACGAAATATTTGAAAATAGGTTTAGCGCAGCACTTTCCTTTCTTGAAGAGCGGGTTGCTATCTGAAATAATAGCAAACCATAGTTTTAGCACGGGTTACAGTTTGAAGTAGCGCAAGCCATCATTTGAAGCCGGTTCTGGTCTGAAATAACGTAAGCCATTTTTGAAGCGGGTTTATGTCTGAAATAACGTAAGCCATAATTTTTGACATGTTTAGAAACGAATATTTACACCTCCACCTGCTCGAACTTCATCTAAAGTCCCGTGCCATTATTGAATGACATTTCTAAGACCGTAGATGTTATCGATACCAGAAGACATGTCTTGAGAAAAACAATATTTTTGGTATTTTTCAATTTTCTGATTTTTATGGGCTTTTGTTGATTTTATATTTTTCTATTTTGTTTTTGATAAATATTTTGAGATATAGAGAAATAGTTTAAGAGGGTGATGATACAAGTACCGCAATAAGGAAATCGTTCAACACTTCGTAGAAGATAGAAGTCATCATCTCTTAAACTTTCACTACCAAAGCATTCGAGGCTCTTGAATCATCGAAAGAACTTGAGCCTTCAACAAGTGAATCTTTGGTAGCTTCCCCTCAAACCGACAAACTGAGTATAAAGACCATTTTCCAAGAAGTAGAAATGAATGAAAACAGTCTCATTGAATGAAGCTCTGCACCCAGAAGAACACGAGAACACCAAAGTAACAAGTTGAAACATAGATCGTATCAGTGGTTATCAAATCCGGAATAACTGATGAATTTCGATCACATGAACCTGTTGTGCGTCTCCGATGTACACATTACTCTTCGAGATTGACCGGTTGTCTATTCAGGGGAACAATACATCAACATCTTCATTTTTCTAAATGCATTCCAATTATCTTACATATACCAATCACCCCATGATGTACACATGTACCCAACAAGAGTAGAGATGATGACATTCAAGTAACATGTTGAGTCACTGATCATCTCTGCAGATGTCAACTCCAGAATAACTGATTAAGCCCGATCAGGTGAACATGTTGTGAGTTCCAGATGTACCCATATCTCTCCCCCATGATGGTTGGGATCTTATTGGAATCAACATAATAATGTGTACAAGAAGGAATAATCGGAAGCACTTTACCATTATTCATATCGAAGATGTCGATAAGCAATATCATCTCATGAACCAAATATTCTTCTCATATTTCCTTCTACTGAGGGTTGAGTTAACACATACCAAAAGTATCCATAGACCACTTCCTCCCAAATGGTTGGAATAATACATCAAAGGCTATGAGTAAACACCGAGTTTCTCTATGGTTATGACATTTGTATTTCCCGGGATTACTTCAACGAGAAAGAAGTATTAGGTTCATCACGTGTACTCGTTGTGTGTTTAGATGTATGTCTCCTTCCCCCTTGATACCTCAGAATCAGCAACACATTATACATACCAAATATTCTTGAAATAGAGAAGAACAAAAATTAGCTCAAATGAATTTTGTGAGAATCAACTGCTAAAGAAACACTCTTTGACTATCTTTATCAACCCATTCGTAGACAATTTGAAGTGACTACATGATGAAGAAAACCCCGATGTACCAAACTTGAAGCTGAAGTAGAATTCCCCGCATTTGCATCTTAAGCTTGCACTAATGTTGGAAGAACGGTGGTCGAATTTATGCTCCAAGCAAATCTCCAAGTACTCAATACTCAACCAAAGTATGAGACATTAACACATCTTGCGATTATCCACAACGACATAAGCGTGTGTGTGAGTAAAACAACGTAACTCCTTGAAGTGATAGTTAACCGGGTCTTCAACCATCCAGCCCATTCTCACGGTAACTAGATAAACCAAGTCTTCAACTTAAATTCAATCACGAGCAAGTTATCATTGAAAGTCATGCATCCAACCATCCCCGACTTCAAGATAAAATAAGAAGACGCCTTTGTGAAGGTCAACTTCAATCTCAAATAAGTGATAAACGATTAACTCCGAAGTAATCAACTTATGTCATATACCCAACACGTGAATAAACATACAATCGGATGTACATTCACCCACTTGAATGAAGGAACAAATGATGCCTCACCATCAATGCATTCTTCCTAAAAGTATACATGTAGTGACTGATCTGGAAGATTCACCAATAATGTGTTCGAGCGGATGAGGTAGTCATTTTCCTTAATGTTCATGTGGTTGATTTATAGCATGCACAATGAGAGGAACAATAATCCGTGAAGATTTGGTGAAGGAATACCAAGAGCGGATCATTATTCATGAGTGCAACTGCAATATTATGATAATCATTATCTACGCCTTGAGGAATAACGGAGATTGGGCTTGAGTAGTGCTGAGTTGTACTTCTTTGATGATCATCAATCATATCTTGAACTCATGAATCACATATTCTTTGATGATCATCAAATATTCGCTAGCGGTTGTAAATACTCATCAAACATATCTTGAACCAATGAATCCCAAACAATAAATCCCATTTATCCTTAGTGAGTGAAACATTAGGCGTTGGAGGAGAGTCATCAAACTTTAAGTCTTATAACCATTATTCAAACATCCATCATCATTTAGTATATTCACTCTTCTCCCCCTCAAAATTGCATCCGAAGTTGCCATTTTGATTTAGCAAGCGAATAAGAATATATGTTAATGAATGTAGATCCACTTGATGACTGAATGAGCATGGGAGAAACATGAATCTTGTTGATGAAGAATGTCGATGAGAATGGTCATAAACATGAAGATTTCTCTTCTTCAAGATAAAGCGCTTGAGCGTACACTTTTCTTTTCTTTGAGGAACGGGGCCTGAAGTGTTATGCAGGCACGCCATAATGATGAAGTACGAGGCCTGAACTGATGTGAACAGACGTCATAAGAAGATTTCTCTTATTTCCAAGATAAAGCGCTGAAAGCGTACACTTTTCTTTTCTTTAGAGTACGAGGCTTGAACTGTAGTGTTCAAGCGTCATAGCCGATTGAATATCAATGTTGAGTAACATGAACCCGTGAGTTATGAGATATCAATCCTTTTGTTATCCATACTTTAAGCCGGTCCATGTATTGAAGGATCGAAGTATCTGCAATGAGTAAGGACTACTGCACTAATATTACAAACTTGATTGCATATATTATGGTTAGTGACATCAGTATCCAAATCCAACCCTTTGGGGTTTCACGGTCAACATTGAGAATGCCATTGGTAAACATCTTTCCTGTGGGTATCCACCTAAGTCCAGCATCCTTAAAAGTTCTACCGGATGGTATCCACTTATGGCAAGGTCTAGGATTGTAAGGCTTCTTATGCATAGTGAGAGACTTATCCTTTTTCCTAGTTTCCAAAGATTTAGCAGTTGGTAACCATCTAGGTGAGGCTTTTGGTTTCATTTGCTTCATATGCACTGTGGATGACTTAGTGTAAATCCTAGACTTAACAGGTTGTACCATTGCATGAGCATTTACTTTCTTCAGGGATTTTGTGAAACATTTATCATGATTAGCATTAAAGATACATTTCAGACACTTTGAGCAAACGGCTTGTTTGGATTCAGAAATAGATCTAGATTTCTTAGAGTGATCTGCTATAGGAATAGCTTTAATCAAAACGCAACTACTCTTAGATGTACGCCAATCCCTAGTCTTTAGATTAGTGTTCCTAGGTAATAGTTTAGAACTACTAGCAGTGCCTTGAAATCTAG
The DNA here is from genome assembly GCA_910596185.1 of Chrysanthemum makinoi. Lineage (NCBI taxonomy): Eukaryota > Viridiplantae > Streptophyta > Magnoliopsida > Asterales > Asteraceae > Chrysanthemum > Chrysanthemum makinoi. The sequence goes on along the minus strand of OU343216.1, from coordinate 15,349,828 downwards.
AAGAATTCATCATCCTAGGTCTTGCACCTACAATTCCGTCTTTACGATTCGTGCCTTCTTTCTAGCCATTTCAAGATAAGAGTTCTTATACAAGTCATTCATGTCAATTTTCCTAGGCAAGTGAGGTGAGGTGACTGGTTTTGTCAAAACTTGTTTCGCATCAACTTGGGAGGCAAACCGCGTTTTGAAAATTTTGGTCGTTCGGATCTAAAGCATTCGGTTGTCTAATAGCTGGTTTCCCCAAGTTTGATGGTTTTGAAAACTTAGTGTTCACACTATTCCCTGTTGTTTTTCTGAGCTCATTTTTTAAAGCAACAATGGCGAAACTCTTTTTCTGAAGTTGAGCTTTGAGTTCATCAATCTTTGCTATCAAAGGGTTTGTTTGTTCCATTGACTTAGTTCTAGCTTCTTTTGACAGAGTCACTTAGTTCTATGTGATGCTTTCTCAAAGACTCATTTTCCTTTAGTAATTTAGCCACATAAATTGATAGTTCATTATTTCTTGTTATAGTAGCATCAATGTCTTGTGTATTCATGACTAAATTACTTTTCACATTCAAGACATAAATATGTTTCTTCAGATTGTAAATGGTTGAGTCTTTGTCTTGAATCTGAGCTTTCAAAGTGTTAATTTCAAAAATTCACGGAATTCAGGAAGTTCCGGATTTTTACATGGTTTGTTAAGTTGAAAACTTTCTTCTTTACTCTGTATCGCAATTTCAAGTGAAATGCAATGTTTTTCAAGATTTGAGAATTTGTTTGAAAGTTCATCAAAAGCCTTTTTATCAACCGTATCTTTTATTTTGAAACACTTAATCTCGGACTTCAGCCTCGTTATAGAACATTTATCAAAGACATGTTGACATCATGATCATCGGTTTGTTTAAGAACTTTAGAGATGCACTATGTTGAACGATTAAGGGTACCTCATTGCATGACACTTGTTCAATTATCGGATGCGATATCTGCATCCATATCATGTGTAACAAGAGTCACCTGGACCGCATTTGCGTCAAGCTTATCTATCTCTGAGCCTCTGTATTCAGTGTCAACAGATCCAACATCGGTGCATTACCCACTCAACATTACAATCTTTTGATTGTGCCGCCATTCATTCCATTTACGATTTCGGCATCTACTTCTTGTGTGTTAAGAGTATGGCGAAGAAATCTGGTTACATCATTCTTTGCTGTTTACGATGATTCTGCATTCGGCAACACCCGACCTTTCTGATACATTACCCGACTTATCACAAATATCTCTCAACTGTACCCGACTCTCATCTACATTCTCATCAACTTTTCATCTTTGAAGTAACTTCCTCAATATACTTCTCCACATTATCCATGAGATGGATAAGTGTCTCCGTTAACACGCTAATTTCCATTCCAGTGTGTCTCTTGAAGGACATTTCAGGCATGTCTTGATCATAATCGTGATGTGAATTCCTTCTAATGAATGACTGAAATAGTTTGTAGATCACTTGAAGTGCAACGTTGGAATTATCCTTATGAACCTTCTCTTTGCCAAGTTGTAGCTCCATTGCTCTAGGTTTAACACAGTTCTGTTAATGTGGATAAGTCCCTGACGAAGAGGGCAATACATGTTCGTTCCATTGATGTGGGTAGAAGTAACATGAGGTGAGAGTGAAGTTGTCGATAAGGTTCAATGTTTCTTTCCTTTTGCATGGCATTCGTCAGCTGACCAGGTGCAAATCTATCCTATTGGACTCGGAGCATGATGAACACAAATCATCATTGATTGATTCCATCATCTGTAACCGTTCAGTATAGCTAATATTCTCATGGTTGTCTACAGCATCAAACAGTTTGAGTACTTCAAATCATGAATCAGGAGTGTAGGACATGATGTTGATGAATCCACGGGATTTTACAAGTCTATGATTTAAACCGAGAAATAGAATCTTTCGCTGGATTTTACAAAAATCATGACCAAACCGTTAAGCAATGACCAATGGAACGTGTTAAGATGACTGATGGGTTGTCAAAATGATAGACAATTGTGTGTTAGGACATATAATTGTTTGTAGGATTAGCAGAGATGTTGTTTGGTTGAGATTTGGATTGGTTTATGCACGATTTTCCCGAGAAATTTAGGTCTAAAGACATAAAAACCTCAATAACTTCTGTTCAGAGCGGATTTAGCCCTCGAAGGTTTACCTAGTTCATTCGGCGTGACATTCTCCTCGTTCTCACGGTCGTTTTGATGGGTAGAACGCTGAAAACGGAGTTACGGATCAAAAGTTATAGCCGTTTGAAGTTTTGTCGAGAAAAGTCAACAAGTCGCTAAGAATTCTTAAACCAAGTCGCGAAGACCAAGTCGCTAGGACCCAAGTCGCTAAGATAATGCACCAAGTCGCTAACACCTAATTCGCTACACCACTAAGTCGCTACAGTCCCAATTCGCTAGATAAGTGCAAGTCGCTAAGTAGTAACTCGCTAACCTCAAGTCGCTAGCGAAACTTTGGCAAAGAATTCGCTACTCAAGTCGCTAGGAATACAAGTCGCTAAAGAGCAACTCGCTACAGACCAAGTCGCTACCAACCAAGTCGCTACCCGTAGTGGAGAGTCCACTACTTGTACTGTAAATCGCTAGGTAAGTCGCTAGCTCCAAACCTATAACTCGCTACAAAATGTGAAGTGGCAAGTCGCTACGAAGAAACTTTTCCGTGGCTCAAGTCGCTAGCATGAAAACACATAAACAACCACTTTTCAATCCAAAACAACCCAACAAGATGATTTAAACCTTCCAAATCACAACCTAAACACTTATGATGATCCTAAACACAAAAGTACAATCAAAATCCAAACTTTAACACAAGAAATCAACCAAATGATGCAAAACCACTAAACTTTCTCAAACTCAAAAACCACCTAAAAACCACTAGAAATCCATAGATATGTAAGAGATGATCTAACCATGGCTCTGATACCAATTGTAACATATTGGATTTCACAAACACATCACATAACAATATATGGTTCGAATTAAGTAGAGTTTAGAAAGAGAAAGTGGGAACCTTTCTAGAGAGAGAAAGTGGAAGAAAACTTAGAAGGTTAGATTAAGATGAATGAAAGGTCCAACCCTCTACCTTGGGAGGAGGTATTTATAAGTTACAACTAAACGTCCTCCTTCGGATGTGGATCAGGCATACAGTGGGTAAAGACCCGTCCTTCCTCCACGGTGTTACTCTAAACTAAATAACTAAGTAATAAAACAGTAAAATACGATATTTCTACGAGCTAACTTATGCTAGATTATATTTGGGGTGACCGCTACTTCACTATGGAATTTTCTAATTCCTAACAAGGGATAATGAATGCTTAATTCGACAACTCAACTTTTTCAAAACTCAAGAAAACCGTGAAAAAGGTTTTGAAGCCGCTTTTGCCAAATCACACCAAAATGAAAAATATTTGGAACGACAGATTTGTGATCTAGCCGCTTTGAAGAATGCTTTGTTGTCTCAAATAGAACAAATGAAACATGAACATAAACAACAAATTAACGCTCTTACTTTGGAAACTCAAAAAGCCAAGGCTGAGTTGTTAACTTGTCAAAAACAGTTCTCTGAGTACAAAAAGCATTCAACAAAACGAATAGATGACTATCTTGAGGAAATTGTCGACTTACAAAACAAAATCAAAGAGTTTAAAACTGTTGTTTATAAACATGGTGAATCAATCACAACGATTCAGAAGTTTTCTTTCAAACCTAATCCAAATGGATATGGACCGAATCTTGCTGATTATAAACCTAAGTTTTCACACAGAGCATTCAAACCGAATCCTGATGTTTACAAAGGCAGAACATAGAATTGATGATTCCATTATGACTGTTGTTGAATATAATCGGATGGAGGAATTAGATGCTGATGACGAGAGTCGGTCAAAAATAGAAAATGTCGTTTACAACAAACCATTTAACTATTCAAAAGTCGTAACTTTTGTCACACAACAAGATACTTCTAACAACCCTTTGGTTATCACACCCTGAAGTCAGTCCTCAACCAAAAGGTGCACAAATTAATGGTCCTTTATCTTCACTTAGTGAAGTAAAACTAATGCCGAAAGTTGTCGCGTTATCAAATACTTTGACACTTTCTTATCCGACCTCAAAATTTTGGAACGTGAGATTGAATTTCATTCTGAAATAAAAGTTCAACATTTTACCTCGCCAATGGCGCGAGAACATAGAGATATTCTTTAGAAAAGAATTTTACCCCATGTCAAAAATTTGAAAAATTGTGCACTATATTGGGAAAGGGATTTTCACAAGGAACTTGGTCTCATGAAAACAGTTTTCGAGAAGACAGAAACATCAATTTCTAATACTAAACGCGTAAAAGAAACTATTGAGAAAAGATGTTGATCGACTCTTGGAAGATGTTATCTGTGCTGATATCCATAATGTGGTATTATTACATTCTTTTTCCATATGCATCCGATGATATCTCTACTCGATTATGTTGATTCTGTTGATAATGTTGTGAATATGATATGGTGCATCGATCGAGTCTTTACAGTTGAAAATACGATTGTCAAATGAGCTTTCAAATGCAATACGTCGTCTTAATTGGTGTCAAAAGATATTCACGATCAACAACTTGCTTTTCAACACAAAATCGCCCAGTTGCGTGCAAAATCTTCCGATCCTAAAATTGAGCAATTGGATGATCAAAACGTGTCTTTTAAGTGTCAAATCTCAAAATATGAACAAGAACTTGCAAAAGTTAAAAGGAATATGGTGTCATATTTGATTTACTCAAACAGAATCGTGATGAAGCATCAAACGAACTTGATCATTATCTTGCACACACTAAAGAAGTCATGAATATTTCTGGAAATCTTCATTCGAAAATCAAGATTTGGTGCACACTATCACTAAGTTAAGGGAAATGTTAGGAAAGTATGAACAAGTTTAGCCTAGCATCATTAAGAGAGTTGCACCTGTAACACTTAGCAATCATGTTCCCAGAATACCTACTGACAAAACACAAGTTACTAATGTGCTTCCCTCTACTGAAACAGGACTAGTTACCTCTTTTCCAAACGTCCGCACTTCACAGCCTAGGAGCACTACAAAGAAGAATAGGAAGTTGGGACCTAAGAAAAGACAAATAAAGAATGTTGAAGTAGAAGAACACCGTGGGACTTTGAATAAGACTCCAGTTGCACCGACTTTAGATATTGCGTCTGGCAAATGTAATGGAAAAAGTGTTGTAACTAATGCTGAACCTTTAAGTACTTTTGATATTCAGTTTGATGCTTCTTGTGTTATTTGTCGTAAGAGTATGCTTTCTGATTGTCATGATAAATGTGTTGCTAAGGCTATCTTGTCACGTTTACGGAATCCTAAGATTCGGAATACCTCTAGGCCCACTACTGCTTCTAAGTCTGTGCTTGGTAGACCGCCTTCTTTAGATTCTAAGAACCACATTGATGTCCCTGTAGTTCTAGTATCACCTCCAAGGATTGTTGTACCACCTAGTGCATTCACTAAGACTAAAGCTAAGACTAGTTGGAGATGGCAGAAATGGATACATAATACACTAGGATTTAAATGGATGCCTAAAGTTATTGATGTGTGTATTTCTACTATAACTGCTTTGGAACCATCTAACACTTCGGGTTCCACATCTACTTCTATTCCATCTGTGTCGTCTGTGTGTAATGCAGGTGATACATATCATCCTTTGGATTGTTGATAGCGGATGTTCCCGACACATGACAGGCAATCTTAAACTGTTATCAAACTTTGTTTCAAAGTTCATTGGCACTTTCAGATTTGGGAATGATCACTTCAGCCTATCATGGGCTACGGAGACTACATCAATGGCAACATCGAAATTAGCAGGGTTTATTATGTGGAAGGCCTCGGTCACAATCTATTCTCGGTTGGTCAATTTTGTGATGGAGACTTGGAAGTAGCTTTCAGGGAGAAAACTTGTTTCATTCGTGATCTTCAAGGAAATGATCTTATGTCTGGCCAACGCTCATCCAGTCTACACACTATCTCCATGCAAGACATGATCGCTTCATCTCCCATTTGCTTACTCTCAAAGGCTACATCTACAAAATCTTGGCTATGGCACCATCGTCTCTCACATCTAAACTTTCAAACCATCACCAACCTTGCTCGACACAAACTTGTTGAAGGTCTCCCGAGATTCCGGTATTCTAAAGATCACCTATGCTCAGCTTGTGAACAAGGGAAAAGCACTCGTGCTCATTTTCCTTCAAAGGTGGAACACAGCTCTCAGCATGTGCTTCATCTTCTTCACATGGATATGTGTGGCCCGATGCGCTGCCGCGTGCAGACGATAAATGGCAAGCGCTACATCTTGGTAATTGTTGATGACTACTCAAGATGGACTTGGGTTTATTTTCTTCGAAGTAAAGATCAAGCTCCACAGATGATCATCACCTTTCTGACGAAAATTTAAATTCAGCCCTCCGGAACACGTTAGACAAATTGCAGACAAAGGAACTGAATTTGTGAATCAAACTCTTCGTGAATATTATGAGAAAGTGGGAATTGAGCATCAAACATCTATTGCCCGCACACCAGAACAAAACGGAGTTGTTAAAGACGAAACCGCACGTTAGTGGAAGCTGCCCGAACGATGTTAATCAATGCTAAACTTCCAGATTACTTGTGGGCTGAAGCTGTCTCCACTGCATGCTACACTCAGAACCACTCAATGATCACTAAACGCCACAACAAAACACCATTTGAGCTTCTCCACAACCGTAAACCGAATATCAAACACTTTCATGCTTTGGATCTCTTTGCTATCCGAATAATGATCGTGATGACTTTGGAAAGCTCAAAGCCAAAGCTGACATTGGAGTCTTTATTGGATATTGTGAAAATTCTAAAGGTTACCGGATCTGGAATCGTCGGACAAAGCAGGTTATGGAAATGATTCATGCTAATTTTGATGAACTCACTGAAATATCTTCTGAGTATAACAGCTTGGAACCTGGTCACAACCGCTTAAACTTTCCCCAAACCCCATCATCAGCTGATACAAGCCCTCAGCTTACTCGTCAACAAATGGAAAGACTATTTGCTCCTCTGTTCGGTGACGATATTGATGAATGTGCTCCGTGTGTATCCGCTGTTTCCGCTGCCAACCGATAATACTCTAATACCGATACACGCTACAACAACTAATGTTGAAGATGCACCACCAGTTGACTCTACTACAACACTTGAACAAACCGCTTCCAACAATGATGAACCGGCTGATGATGTTCTGAATGAAGTACCCCAACCCGCAGATTTTGATCCAAATGCGTTCTTTAACCCGTTTGCTAATGAAACTGCTGCACCTGATGTCGCGGAATCATCAACAAACCATTTGAATCCTCAAAATCTGCACAACGTATACCAACATCATCAACCCTCTACACATTGATGGACAAAAGACCATCCTCTGGAAAATATTATTGGCAACCCGAATCAACCAGTCGTTACGAGACAACGTCTTCACACAGACGGTGAACATAGCATTTATGCACTCATCACCGCAAATCAACTGAACCCAAAAACATTAAGGATGCAATGAAAAAAGATAACTGGATTGAATCCATGCAAGAAGAACTCAACCAATTTAAACGTCTTGAAGTATGGGAATTGGTTGAAAGACCATTAGGGGTCTACGTCATTGGTCTAAAATGGATTTGGAAAAACAAATTGGATACTGAAGGGAACGTTATCGAAACAAGTCACGTCACGGTGGCTAAGGGTTATAGACAGGAAGAGGGTATTGACTTTGAAGAATCATTTGCTCCGGTTGCTCGTCTTGAGGCTGCTCGGATATTTCTGGCGTTCGCAGCTCATATGAACATAACGGTCTTTCAGATGGATGTCAAACTGCTTTTCGAATGGTCAACTGAAAGAAACAGTTTATGTCAGCCACCCAGAAGGATCGTTGATCCCGCGTTCCGAACCATGTTTACAAAATGAACAAAGCTCTGTATGGTCTCAAACAAGCTCCTCGGGCATGGTATGATAAGCTATCATCTTTCCTCATTACCAAATGTTCGGTCGACCCAACTCTTTTCATACAATATCACGGGGAACATATTTTAATTGTTCAAATTTATGTGGATGACATCATTTTTGGGTCAACTCATAAAAAGTACTCAATCGCTTTTGCAAAACTAATGAAGAAACATTTTGAAATGTCCATGATGGGTGAACTTACGTTCTTTCTAGGACTGCAAGTTCATCAATCACCCCATGGTATTTTCTTGAGTCAGTCCAAATATGCCCTTGAAATTCTGAACAAATTCGGAATGAATACTTGTGATACTTATGCCACACCAATGGCACAAACCAAGAAGCGGACTGATTTGCATGGGAAATTGGTTGACCCTACCAAATACCGTAGTATTATTGGGTCACTCATGTATCTAACAAGCCAGCTACCTGATATTGTCTTTGCCGTTTATCTTTGCTCCCGTTATCAGTCGCGACCAACTGAAACCCACCTCTTCGAGGCTAAAAGAATCCTCCGATACATCAAGGGAACCATTAATTTGGGGATGTAGTATCCGAAGGATTCTGGTTTTGAACTAATAGCTTTTTCTGACGTCACCGATCACGCAGGATGCTTAGATTCACGTAAAAGTACTTCAAGAGCTCTACAATTTCTTGGTGATAAACTGGTGTCATGGCAATCGAAGAAGCAGGATTGTACATCGATGTCCTTAACCGAAGCGAATGTAGCCATGTCGCGTGTTGTGCTCAAGTCATTTGGATGAGAACACAACTCAAAGACTATGGTTACGTATTTGACAGAATCCCGATGTCGCGTGACAATCGGAGTGCTATTGCGATCTCGTGCAACTCTGTTCAACACTCAAAGTCAAAGCACATCGATCTTCGATATCACTTCATCAAGGACCACGTGGAACAGGTACTGTTGAATTATACTTCGTGGGTACAGAATACCAATTGGCAGATCTTCTCACCAAAGCCTTAGCTCCTGCTAGGTTTAATGAGTTGGTCCACCGAATTGGTATGCGGTGTTTGACTCAAGAGGAACTGGATGAACTCTTAAAACATTCTTAAAAACCAGTCAAACACCAAAACCTCTTTTGTAAATATTTTTCAAAAACAAAATACAAAAATATAAAATCAGATAAAACAACAAAAATATTCTTCTATCTATATTTCTTTTAACATGACAAGTACATTTCTTCCGTCAACACTCTAATCTTTCAAAATTCAGTATTTTTCCGATCAAGTGTTGAGGGGGAGAAAATTAATTCTTAACTGTTTCAAAATAACCGTGTACTTGCATGTTACCTTTTCTCGATTGTTTATTTAAATGGTGGTCACATTTCTGGTTCACTGACACTCCTCGGACTAAAATTTATAACCTTTCATTGTTTCTTAAGTCGAGGGGGAGTGTCGTCAATGTTATTTTCCAACTATGCTTCGTTTGGTAACCAAAATGGAAGTTAAAAGGCTTTGGATGAAAATGGAAAAGGTGGAGGGACTAAAACTGTCAAAATCTGAAAGTTATTTTATTAAAACATCCCACCTAACTTCATCACTTCACATTTATTACTTATACCAAACAAATCATACGCACAAAATTCTTTCTTCAAATCCGGTTATTGGATCATCAATCTGTAAGTGATTTAGTGTTTATATCAAGTTTTTAAACAATGGTTTTGAAGTTTTCATAAATCCAACGGTTAAATCTTGAGATAATGTGATTTTTGTGTTTTACGCGTAAGTGTAAGAACACTTGATCTTGTTTGTGTGTTTATGGTTAAAAAGATAGTGTCAAAACGTTGTTATAACATCAATGATATCATTTTTATCCTCAAAATGCACCCAGATACACGAATTGATGGATTTTGGAAATTAGGGTTTATGCGTGGGTTTGGGCGTTTTCATTTGTGAACGTTTTTGGTGATAAAGATTGTTATAATAGGTTGTTTTCAAGTTGAATTAATCATAACTAAACCCAGAATCTACCAAGATACTCAATGACTCATCAATTGGAATTTAGGGTTTATATTCATACGGTTTGGGTATTTTTGATCCATGGCATATTTTATGTTAAAACTTGGATAGGACAACTTACTATGCATCTAACACCTCCCAGAATAAGTTTGGTGTAATTTCCATGGCTAGATTTCTTTAGCGTAATTCTTGAAACTAGGGTTTAAGTCTACGCGTAAGTAATCTTACGCGTAAACTGTTTGATGAGTTTTCTTGCCATTATCTGTTATAGAATGGATGTATGTGTTAACATTGATGCTATGATGATGTTATTTCAGGTCTGCTACACGTAAAATTCAGAATCAAGGTCATTAGCAATCTACGCATAAGGATCACCTTACGCGTAGAAGGTTATGCGTAAGAGAAATCTTACGCGTAAGGTTCTACAAAGGGACTACGCGTATCTTGTGAAGGATATGCAAACAGATGACACTACGCATAAGGTCTACTCTTACGAGTAAGCCTTACGCGGCAGGTGTTATATGCGCCACGCGTAAGCTTACGCATAAGGTCCCCTTTTTGTTCCTACGCGTAAGTAAGGATCCTACGCATAAGCTTGCGTCTACGCATATACTTCTTCTGTTTACGCATAAGCTACCATTTCTACGCCTAAGCCTTGATCAAACCTTCATTATGAATTGTTACGCGTGCATACTTGTAAATAAATAAATCATAACGTCACGAAACCAATAAATGTCACTAATAAGCTTAAACGTTTAATATGTTGTGAAAATTAAGTGATAACATAAACTTTAAAACTTAAAGTTAACTAACTCACGAAACTTTTCTCGACATCATTGGACTATTGAACAAACAAGTGACGCTGGACTCATAACAATCATTGACATATATCATTCAATAGTAGACAAAAAACCTCTGTTGACTAACATTATGTCTTTCGATATGTTGGTTCTTTTGGCTAAATGTTTTTCAGATCACGACATGGAAGCTCAAATGAATGTGGATGCACCAAATGTTCTCACCATTGCTGATATTTTCCCGCATGGCTATCCAATGAAGATTGGAAAAAACAATCTCAGAGTTGACTTTGAAACTCTCACCTGCTCGGAATCTTCTTGTCATGCATTGGATATTCTGAAGAATCATCCCTATCGAACATGCTCACCAACTCTTTGTTCGAAGATCTACATACACAATTCGGAATACAATGCGGATGGTCAAGGTCAAAATGCTGTGACGGTGACGCTCAATCACAAGCAACTCACCATCACTCCGGCAGACTTACGGGCAGTTCTCCTCATTCCTGACATCATACCAACTGAATTCTCTGATGCACCAACTGAAGAGACTGTTCTGCAATTCTTGATTGATATTGGTATGACGAAGTCAGGGCTATCATTAAGCATTCTCACGTGGATCTCAAGAACATCCCTCAGCCTTGGAGAACCCTTTATATCTTCATCACAAAATCCACAATGATACGGCTATGAGCATCCCTAAGCTCGTAGGAACTGCAAATCTTGGGCTCTGATCAACATGAAGCACATCAAAGTAGAAGCTCTGATTTGGGATGACATGATGACATTCCTCCAAAAGCTTGGCTCAAAGATTCCTTACATCAGATACACTAAACTGTTGATCCAGAGAGCACTTTGGTATAACCTAGATATCCCCAAGAGAATCAATGACCCCTACAATCATGACATGTTGACTGAACCTACCCTAACTGTCAGATTTAAGGAGTCAACGACTAAGAAACAAGGTGCTGTATTGCCAGATCACCTTCTCTCAAACGAAATCAAACAGCTCTACTCTTATAAAAGGTATCTGGTAGCTGTAGAAGAGAACAAAGTTGGATTCCTTGATGAAAAATCTTCGGGTACGCCTTCAGAAAAACTAGAAGAGGAAGTGGGAAGTGCTGCTGCAAGCAATCTGAGAGTCAGAGGAAGTTCCCAGAGGAATCCTCCACGAAAGAGGGACAGTTCCCGCCAAGGAAGTTGTTCCTATTCTATTCTAAGATTGAACCTGAAAGCTAACGATGAGGACTCAGAGGGTACTGATCGATGAAGAGATCTTTTACTCAAATCTGCTAAAGATGAAACCCCAACGGTACCTAAACCTCCCATTCCACCAAAGCTGAACACGGCAAGAAAGGGAAGACCAGTCATTGAGCAACAAGAAGAAGAAGAATCAGATGAAGAGCAACAAGATGCAACATACAAGAAAAAGTTCAAATTCCTTAGACTCCAACACGTTGCAAAAGAATTTGCTAAAGATCAAATGGGTGGCCCCGGAGGATCGAGTGGTGGAGTTCAACCTTCACCAGGTCCTGATGCGGTTAATCAACCCGATAAGGGATCTGGTGCCACCACTCTTGAGCAACAACAAAAGCGCGTGGAAGATTCTATTGGTTATAACATTGAAGAACCGAATCGAGAAGTTAGAGAAGGAAAAGCGATGAAGAAGCTGCAGCTAAAGCTAAAGCCAAAGCTGATGAAACAAACTAAGTCTGAAATGAAGAAGATGTTGAGTATGATAAGTTTCTTCTAGATAGTCCTGCACGTTCAAAGGAAGAAACTTCTGAGCCACCAAAGGACCCGGAGTCTCCTCATATCTCATCATCGTCAGATTCATCTTCTCATTCTTCACCACCGCCATCTAAAAGAACAACCAGATCCACATCCAGATCAGTGAAGAAGCCAACTGCATCTTGGATCTCTCATGCAAAGACTCGAATCGTCAAAGCTGTCAAGCAGGTCAGAAAGAAATACATACTCTACAAAAGTTGATTTTTCTCGCTGATCAGATAACGTATCTTCATGATGAGAAGGACAAGATGCAAGTTGAAAGGAGTATGTCCGAAGCTCATGAAAGATGATCTTCAAGGAGCATGGACGAGATGATCAAAGGATACTCTCACAAGTTCCTTATGGAGATCGTTCCTAAATCGACAAAGGAGATGTATACCGGACAACTTTATCCGATCTCTTACATCTAGCCAAGCAAGCCATGAAATCAACTCCAATGAATTTGAGCATCAATCCAGTTGAACTCACAATCTTCTCAGATGATGAATTGGTGAACCGACTAGTAGCTCAAATGTCGAAACGCTCTGCAACGTTTCCTACCACGAAGCTAAATTGTTTGAAGCATTGCCTTTGAATACCAACTCAGGTCGCATACTAGAGAAGAAGCTGTAAGGCCTAAATGTTCAAGAGGACGAAGACAAAGATGGGATAAGGATAACGAGCCCAAACACACGAAGAAGTCTGGTGAATCATCCTCCATTCAGTACTCAATGCACCTCCACCCCAAGGACTCAACTCAACAAAGATCCCTCCTCGCTCTTCAAGGAAAAACCTCAGGATTATGAGACACACCACCCCAGACTCAGAAAATCGTGATCACTTTGAGTATACTGGGGTGACGATGAGGAAATCCCTGAGCCACAACAACAACCCATCTCTCCTGGCTAAAAACCGGAATCTTCTTCAACCAGGCCAAGAAAAAGAAGAAAAAGGCCTATGACCGGACGTCTTATCATGGCTGGACGAGGATGATACTGAATTTGAATGGTTCTCGAAGCTTATTGATTCCACTCCCTACCCATCTGAAGGTCAAGAGGTTACTGAATGTAGTACATTGGAGCATGCGAAACTACTGCAAGAAAAATTCCATGTGAAAAAGATGACAAATCGAGTTGAAGTTTCGAATCAAGAATGAAGCATTTCAACTTCTCAAAGATAGCTCGGAAAGTGCTATAGAAGTTGAGTATCACCTTGATAATATAGCACGAGCCATGTCTAACAACATGGATTGGCTCAACCCAAAAGCAAACATCGACTTCACCAATCGGGACAATCCTCCATATTACACCGACGGTCCAAACCTCTACAACAATTGGCCAACCTGATCACCTAGGATTCCATTGGATATTTCTTCAACAAAGACTTGGAATTTCTTCTTCACGGTGGCGATGGTTCAAGGAAATACGCTACATCCTCGACACTTCCATTCCGGCAGCCATATACTCTTACTGCATAGCCATCGAGGAAAGAGCTAACCACATGTTCTCCAACAATGTGGAAGAGTATGACCAAGATGCACTGTATGGGATTCACCTTGGCCGGAATCGAAGAATCTACTACAGAAGCTGCCAGGTTCATAAGTCTCAACATGAAGTGTTCAAACACTAAGAGTATCGTTGCCATCAAACATGTTGATCTTTCGTCTAAATGGGACTACACTTTCCTCAAGAATATTATGGTTAAAAGGCAAGACGAAGGGATTATCTTCTGCGGACTTTGAGAATTTGTCTATCAACGACATTGAAGACATGTACCTTGCCAAAGTACAGGGTCGCATGAGACAATTCTCAACTGAAGTACAACGTGAATTCATCAAGTCCTTGCTGATCTTCATCAGACGAATAGTCATCAGAGAACGTGTAGAAGATCTCCAACTCGCAGTTGAATCATATCAGACCCGTGTCAACTTCACTCCACCTCAGCTAGATCTTCCCGACATCAACCAGCTTTCACAATACACACTCATCAGCAAACCATTCGGAGTGTTTTACCTTAGTGAAACCTACGCAATGTTCTGCTTGATGGCGTGTAGCGATCTTCACAAGTTTGGGGATCACACATTGAAGAAGGTTAGGGACGGATTAGCTTATAGGTTGAAGGATATTCATGAAGGAATTGGGTCTAAAAGCGATGGAATTCTAAGGAAAGAAGGGATGTGAAAAGAATCATTACCATGATTGATGAAAGGTTGTATCGAAGGGATCAGTTCAGAACACTGGAAAGCTTTGTAGGCGGTCGTCCCAGGATTTCTCTCACCGGCTATCAACGCCCAGTTCGCATTCCTGGAAACATTGATGGACTTCCTGGTACCCCTTGAACTGCTTCTATTTCATAATATTTTGGATGTGTGATTATTTATGTATATGGCTTGTGCACACATAATAGTGTACAACCCGTTCTTGTCAAGAAAGGACCATGTGGTACGCTTCAGTGCCACAATCCTATAAAAGGAGCGAAAGCTTCTTACTTTTGAGTAAAACCTATCAAACCTTTCACTTTTCAAGGTTTTGCTCAAAAGAACAAGTACTTTCCCTTATGATTTTCAAAACCTCAACCGTTTATATCACTCGTTGAGGGGGAGTATTTGAATTAAAACTTTGTTCACAAATTGTTCACAGTGGTCATCTTCCCATAAAACTCAAAATGGACATATTTATTCTCAACATTTCTTCAAAAATAACATTTATATGCCATTTTTGAGGGGGAGAAAACTATGTGATAAGAAATATGTTGTGTTTTGCTCATGAATTCTCATGTGAAAAGACTTTAACCAACGAATTGACGAGATCTTAACTGTCAGTAGTTCGCTAAGTGATGTAAACGTGTCTCGCAAAGGACTTGTCCGAGTAGAATGTACCATTCGAGAAACTCCTGGTAGACATGATCCTTGACGGGTTTGACAACCTTTCGAGGTTTGTCCACACCTTCAAGATAGTTATTAGAGCAAGTTGTCACCTAAAACCTGACAATGTAACTCTTTAACTATTCAACGTAACCGTGTCTCGCGGGGGATTGTCTATCTTGAGTCGATCAATTCAAAAGTGTGTGCTCTTCTCTCACCGTGCAGATTTCTGTCTTAACACGTAAGCACGTGTGGAGGAGGAGTATTTATGCTAAAACATAAAACTCTCACAGTGGTACAAAATGTTTTTCATTCACAAACACTACGAGAGATTTTCTTGAAAATGGTTTTATGGCAATGGAGTTATAAGGAGATTAAGGTTAGGAACAACCGTCCTATGATCCGCCAGAGCTGGAGGGATCTACCCAAGGACACTACCAATAGTTAGAACTAGAAGTCCTTAGGTATGATTATAAAAAGGAGAAAAAAATGAATCGGAGAAAGAAGGAGTTGAAGAATTAAAAAAATGTAAAGAAAAGGGTGAAAAAATAGCCCTCCAGTTATTCAACTTAGGGCAGAACCAGGGTTCAATTCATATGCTCTTGGTTGTCACTTGATGGCCGTATTGAAGATAAAAGTCGTCATGGACCCATGGCGCATGCACTAAACCTCTTAGCCACTCAAGTTTCTCTCAAGAAGCTTGTTTTATTCTCACGGGAACCCTCATATAATCTATCGGCTTTCTCTTAGAGATTGCTCATATTGAAGAAGGAGACCCTCTCCCTAGTCTTCGCTCAGGAAAACCAACGCACTATTGCTAGAGCCACGAGATTCATCAAAAGATCTCTTAGGTACACTTGACATTTCATCACTTGGTGTTCAACAATAAGAACATCGGTGGTACGTTATCGAGTCCTTCACAGATCTTAGCAATCTGTCGAGAACATTTATGAGAGGTTCACATTAGTGATCCTGAGTGATTGAATGGAAACTCCGCCAGTCACATCAAACAACCACTGCGGCGGTCACTTCGGTAACTCCCGTGGATTACGCTTAGTGGTCTCAAGCGGTCTACATCGTGAGGTGATGCTTGATTGTACCTCAGCGACTCATCGAATCGTAGGTGTACCGGTACATCGTGTTATCTCACTTGTTGGGGAGCGGCCTTTGTGAGAATTAGAGTTGTGTTTTCACACTATTCTGTTAACACTCTCGAAGTTCGAACTTGTAAGTGCCGGAATCCGCTTATTACTAACGTTTCTTATGTTTACTTCTTATGGAAGCTCTGGGCGGTGATCGTGCGATTCTTCACATGCTCAGGCCAACATCATCACTAATGGAAGTTCTAACTAAAAGCAACACAAAAGTCGGATTGATTCTTCGTCAAACCAAAGAATCTACAAAGTTAAATACTTAAAGAACTTCATCGATCTGAAATCCAACGTCAAAGCGTGTGAGCATGTTGAAGAATGGCGTGGAACAACTGGGCGTGAAGCGGAACTGAGGCGACTTGATCAGGACAACAACAACATACTATCACTACCATCACAAAGAACAATGATCAAAGAACAAAGATTAAGATGGCGTCAAAGCAGAACTGTTTAAAGAAAACAATTTCTCTACACTGGGGAGATTGTTCAATCAAGGCAATTCTTCTCACAAAAGAAGAATGTCGGAAAGGCGTCAAAGCTACTATTACATCAGGCTCACTTGGTTTGTATTTCATCACCAACACTTGAGGGGAGATTGTTGGAATCACTCCTAAACCTTAATTCAAGTGTTAGTAATTTATATGTAATAGTTAGCTTAATATGGCCTTTATGTTAGTAATTAGCCTTGGGCTTATGTAGAAGGCCCATAAGCCTAGGCCTAGTCCAATAAGGAAAGGATGGGAACTAGGTGTGTTGCCCTAGCTTCCCTCCTATAAATACCTTGTAATAACCCTCACTTGAGGGTTGGTTGTTCAATTTATTCACTCTCTACTCTACATAACGGTCTTAATAGCTTCTTGGCGTGTGTGTATGTAGTTGTTCAACTGACCTCTATCTCTTCTCTATTTCTTCTATTGTTACTTGTGTTGCATATTTGGGAACCTAACATTGTATTTATCTTTTTTTTTTAATTTTAACTCATGTATCATTTTGGAATTAAACCGGGTGATGCCTCACTCTACCAATCTTCTAACCTGCTTAAGCTCGAGTCGTTTACTTGTAACGATTACACAAGTCATAGATAGATTAAATGTGTTATGTAGTTTCAAGTGAGACTTTAGAGTTAAATGTTTTAACATGATTAATAACAATGTTGTGTTCTAATCAAAGTTATACCCACTAATTATCCTCAGATGGTCATTTGCACTCTGTTCCCAAGTTTTTTAAATGAAAGAAAAGAAGAGAAGAGTTAAAAATGGGCAGAAAAGAACAGGAGATGAATGAAATTAATTTTTTTATATCATGTTTTTGAGTTAGGAGAGAAAAGAACAAATAACAGATGATTTTACAATTATACCCTTGGTTATATACAAAAGTTATGTTTTATATTAGGTCATTTAAGTAAGTTTATTTATTTAAAGCTTCCTAATATAACTTCTCTTCAAATCATCCACTTTTGGAGAGAAAGATTTGAATAGAAGTTTAGCCAAAATTACTCTCCCATTCTTTTCTATTCTCTCCTAAAAATCTCAGGTACGTTTATTTTGTTTTTTACACTTCTTTTATCTTAACAAAAACAAAACTTCGGGCGCAGCATTTGGGGGTTAGCCCAGTTTCAAATCATAAGTGACAAAATCAGTTTTCCTTCTAGTGCGGCGAGTGGGTTGTAAGGGTTTCTCTTCGCGGGTCTCTCCTAGTGGTTCGGGTCCCGGGGCCTGTCCGTTTGGATGCTCAGGAGTGGATTTCAAGTGTGATGTTGTTCTAAAAAAAAGTTATCCACTAACCAATATGTACCCGACTTGACTACCACCTAACTTTCATAATTGCCCACGAAACGTGTAAATGACAAAGAAACAAAACTTCACACTACCCAGCCAAATTAACTTATTTCAATGTGTCACGGAACAAGCTCATTGGAGCATATAAATAAGTCATCTTATAAAATAAGCATTGTTTGTCATAAAAGCGTGTGAAAGCTATTAATTAGCTATAAGCTTTTATAAGCTCAAGCTAACTAAAATGAACTTTTAAAAAATAATACAACTTTTAGATAATCAAATTATCAAATATTTTTGAAATATAATAGAAGAAAAAAATAAAAGATTGAAATATATAAAATAATTTGACATAATTTTATGTCATTTTTCAACAATGAGCTCTGGTTTCAACCAAATCGTCAAAAAGATTTATGAAAATATAAATTATAACTTCCAACGATTATTATAAGGTCAACCTCAAACTAATTCCGCCAAAAATACAACTTTACGCGCTCTTATAATAGTTACCCTCTCCGTTCTCAAATTAATATTTCATTTTTTTAGGATGTCCCAATTTAATTGTTCACTACTAATAATAGATAAAGAAATTTGATTGAGCTTACCATTTTGCGTTTGGTTGACATTAATATTTAAATTTTAATGAAGACACTAATTAATTTTTTTTTGAGTAACTTTCCAACTTAGTTTTTCTCACCTCCAAATCAAGGGCCCTAACCGCATCAGCCAGGACTATGTTGTATTTACTTAGGGTCCCTTGGCTGGCACAATGTATGGCTCTCGTTGTCGCGAGGAAGGCGTAATTACCCTCTGCAGTTTCCTTGCTGGAACAACGTCCGGATGAAAACCCGACCTTGCTTTCGGTCGAACCCCATCGGCTTAGTCTAAGGGGCTCAAATCCTCATTGCAAATATCAACAGAGCATGTGGACCACAGTAGGGACTTCGGTAGGTAACACACCGTCTACTGCTACCATTTGTGGGTCGCAACAATCTAAGCTTTGACCACTAGGCCACATGCCTGTTGATAAGACACTAATTAATTAGTTAAGAATAAAATTGTTATTCTGTAGAAAGGTAAGAAAGAGATAGATATAATAATTATATATATATTTTTGTAAACTGCTTGTTTTTTGTTAGAGAGACAATATTGGAAAAAGATCCTCTCAAGTTGGTTTTCAACATGATAGGTCATGTTATTTGTAGTGTGAGGAGTGAAAAAAATAAGTGAGCTCATAATTTTGATTAAAAGAAAAACATTTATCAATTTACTTTTTTATGATTGGCCAACATGACCTATCATGTTGACTTGAGAGGAATCCTATTATTTTGAGACCATGTAAAAATATCCAAGGGCCTTTTGGGGGTGTTTGGTTGATGGGTGTTTATGGGTTTTTGTGCCTTAATGAAATATATACCAAACAAACACCCCTTTTGAGAACCACAGTGCATGAGTCTACATCATTTGCCGTCAGCTTATTGAGAAGCCAAGATGGCTTATTTAACCAGACAGAAAAAGCTCCAATTTCAGGTGATGGATGCTGGGAATAAGCTGTTTCATCTCTCTTCTTCGACTCCTGACATTCTCAACGTTCTTATGGTAAGGGTTTTTGGGATTTGCTTATTTTTTCTGCTTATTTACTCATATTTAAGGAGAGGCTTATTTTAAGGTAAAATAAGCACTTTTTGAAAAAGTAAACAGGGAGTTTCTAGGTACAAAATTTGACTTATTCTTAAAGTGCTTATTTTTATGTCAAATAAGCATTTTGCAATAAGCAGGTTTGCTTCTTTTGCCCCAAAATAGTTTGGATTTCACTAACAGTAAATTACGCTATCTCAAATAAGCACTTTGATTACTGTATAAATCAGCAGATAAGCGGAATCACTTTCCTCTCAAATAAGCACTTTGAATACATTATATCTTGAACACTTTACGATAGGAGCAAAGTACAAAATGCGTCCACTTGGTTTGATGAAATTACAAAGATTGTCATTCGTTGATACTAATGTCATAAATGGTCCCCTTGTTGCGCTGTTTACTTTACGACGGGTTGACGAGGGATGATTTCCATAAGTTTCACCAAACCGCATAGATAATGAATAATCGTGTTTCTTTGAATTTTAAAGTTATCAGTATACAAGGTTCTCATTTAACGGTTGGGCAAAGAGCAATATGCTTTCGCCTTAAACTCTGTTTTGGTAATTACCAAACTTAATTAAGCAGATAAGCAAAAATGGTTTGGACTATCAATAAGAGTAGATTGCATTGTTTCAAATAAGCACTTTGATGACTCTATAAATAAGTCGATAAACAGCATAACTTTCATCTCAGATAAGCACTTTAATTACATTATTTCTTGAACATTTTAAGTTAAATTTACTAAGAGTAAAGTGCATAAACTGTCCTTACCGTTTGGTGAAATTACAAGTATCATCATGTGTTGATACTATGTCCATAAATTGGCCCTCGTTGCAATATTTGAGCTACAAGTGGTCCCTTACCCCTTAAGAAACCGAAAGTGAAAGCATATAGTTCAATCAGGGACCATTATGCAAATAGTATCCATGAGGGACGATTTCCATAGTTTTCGCCAAACCAAATGGACGATTTATGTAATTTACTTTATTAGTAATTTATAATCATGTTTCATGCATTTTTATGGTTACCCGTTTTGGTAATTACAAAGCGAGAGCAAATTGCTATTCTATTACATTTTCCTGTAACTATTTTTAACTAACTTTTGTATACACGTGATAGCAAATGGAGGAAGTTCTATCTAGGGTGAAACCACCGCCATACCAAGCGATGGCTAAAGTACTGCATCCAATCATTCAGGCACTCATTGCTGAAAAACTCGTGAGACATCCTGATGTGATTGTGAACATTTATGTTGTATGTTGCATCTGCGAGATTATAAGAATCATGGCACCTAATGTCCCTTACAGCCACGAACATATGAAGGTATGAAACTTCTAGTTTTAGGTTTGACTAGTGGAGAATCTTCATAGTATAATGTACTAATAGTCTTAAGTAACTGCCTTTCTATTGTCATTGGTGGACAGGAGTTTTTTGAAGTGGTAGTGACAATGTTTGAGAAACAATCTTCTGAATCTGCTGGATACTATGGTAACATGATTAAAGTTCTCGAAATATTTAGAGCCAGATTGCGGTAATAATGTTGGACGTACAAGTGGAAGGACTAGTAGATTAAGCCTGTTTAGCAATTTTAACTTCTGCAGAGTAAGAATTCTATTTCTATGTCAGCCATAGGACTTGTTCTATTTTCTTAAATTTCAAATTCTTTGACACTTTTTATCTCCTAATTGCTACTGCTGTTACGAAAGCTCTTTTGTTATAAGTGAAATAAAAGAATAAAATGATATCAGAGTGGAACTTTATATCAACTGAGTTTGCTCTTTCTTCTTCTGACCTTTTTAGCTCCAATACCTCTTCTACTGTGCTCGAGATGGAGAAAATTATGACCATGATCATAGAGGAACGTAAGGAGCTCGCGCTCGATCTTGAAGCTCTAATAATTACTACTCTAGATAAGGTTAATCAGATGATTATTACATTTCTCATCTTCACTAACGAAGGTTCCTCATTCATCCCTAATCACATCCGATACTATTGCAGATTGGTTCACCTGTTTGTCGGCAATTAGGGGAAAAAGTTCTTTTGAACTGTGCTGCTAAACTGCAACCACGTCTCCCGGATATGGTATGATTCGAGCATTTCTCTTTATGTGTATTCCAAAATGTTTGCACGTGTTTGTAAAACTGCATTAGAAAATTAACTAAGATATTTTCTGTTCGTGGTATTCTTCTATACATACAGAACATTTTGTTGCAATTTCAGTGTTGGATTCTTCTTATATTAACTAAGATATTTAAGTATGAGGTGACCTTCATGCCACCGAAATATCAAAAATCAATTATCTATTTTCCCCCCTGTTCATGTAAACTCTAGCCAAAAACTTTCCTAACTCTGTAGAATACAACTCTAGATAGGGTACCAAAGGTATGTTTGTTTTTGTCATTTTACAACTCCTGTGGAGAAAGCATTGATGCTATTGGCATTTTGCTCATTTCATAAATTCGCGGGTCTTCTTTTTTATTCAAATTGGCATACACTGAACAAGATTAATGTTTGGGTGGTTTGTCACCTGTGTAAACGATACCTCTAAAAAATAATATTATTCATTATTTCCGTATGTGCTATAATCACATATTTTTACAGGAGGCTAAAGAAACTATTCCTTGTACAAGTGAGACAAGCAACTTGAGGAACGATACAACTCATAAGATAAAGGTTGAGTGTCTTGAGGGAAGCATAGATATGGTGGAGACACTGCGGCATCGTGAGCCGGCAACTACGGATAGAGTTAACCATTTAGGCCTTCACACTGAAAATGGAAAGAAAAACGTTTCATCCGATGATCCACCAATGCCATCAAAATCTGCAACAGAAGTGAATGGAAAGCATAAGAGAAATGACGAACAGGTACTGCCATCTGCTTCTGGTAACTATTCTAGTATGGCTGTCATTTGTGGTTCTGTTTTACGGTTTTTTCCCAGATTTTCATACTCTTAAACAGGTTAGGCTAACGGGTCAAAAGGGTTGTTTTCAGAATGGGTTGGTCTGACTTTGCAAACACTTTTATCTTGTTTCTTTCTAGAGTTATACAAAATTTTAATATTTAATCTTTAAAATAAAATGATTAAGGACTTGAATGCATATCCAGTATAGTTTGACCTGTTTGACTCGTTCAACCAGTTTCCATTATAACCAACTATTTCATTTTGACCCGTCATAAGCATATTAAAATCGAAATCGCGTACTTTAGTCTTTAGCCATAAATATATCAGTTTAACTATGGTGATCTTCTTCTGAAATCAAACATAAAATCCACAGTTGAAGTTGGTCTATGTTTTTTTATGCTATAGTTTATTAACCAAGTAATCAACTATATCCATATCATACAGCAGGGAGCGCCCAAAAAGGTTATGTACACTATGACACTTGTCCAAGGCTACAAAGTGAAGAAAATCAATGCACCGATCCTTGAAGCCATTTTCAAGAAACACGGTGACATTGCATCTGATTGTGTAGTCAAAACAGCTTCTGTGAGAGGATCTATCCTAGAGGTTGTTTGTGAAGTTGTCAAGCGAATTCAAACTAATGATGTTGCAACCATCGTTTCTCACATGGAAGAAATAGAGATGCAAGTGTTAGATGCAGAAGCAACCAACATGAAAGTGGCATGGCTCCGAGCTCACTTGGAAGCTATTCACAAAGGAGCGCTGCCCAAACGTCAACTTCAATTGTAAAAATGAGGCAAACACTAGTTTGGTTAAAAGAGCTGCAAAATGGATCTGGAAGAAGTGGATGGAGCTTCTTACTGCACAAGAACGGTTTGAAACGGCTGAAAAGTGTGTGAAAGTACTCGATCTTGTAGAAATGAAGCTAAATGATAATTTCTTGGAATCCGAGGAGGAAAAGATTTGTGGCGAGCAACCAATATTATAGGCTAATTAACTCATGCTAGATCTGTATTTTGTAGAACTTACTAGGGTCACGCCTATGCACATGTTTTTTTACCATTACTTCAGAAACACCTACGGCATGAGACCCGCTTTTTGAGCGATGGGTATATCTTTAAG
>OU343216.1:15270136-15325698 GCA_910596185.1 Chrysanthemum makinoi | reverse complement strand
GATCTTCCAGGGAACTTGGATGCTTATTATGACATGTATGGTACTAAGCTCCAAGGCCTTGGTAGGAAGTACTTTTGTTTTCATAGATATCTAATGATATCTATTAAGAAGTGGTTTATTTTCTCGATTAGAGAATAGGAAGTATCTTGTTATGTAAGCTTTTCCGCCTATGTAACGGGCTGAGATATGAGATCCACTCATATCCTTTGTACTTAAATATTTTTTAGAGTAATATATTTACCGGGTCTTTTGACCTTTTACCCAAAAAACGGGCACAGGCCAAATGGGCAAGTTTAAAACTCGAGCCAAACGGGCTCGGTTCAAATGGGTGTGGGTCAAACGGGTAAAAGCTAAACGGGCTCGAATCAAAACGAACAATTTTAATATTTAATAATACATGCATGAAGTTTTAATAGGAGTGAATTTTATTAAGGCTATTTGAAAATTTAATATATTTGGAAAATTAACAAAAACAAAACACCCTTGATCTAGAGAGTTTAGTGAATTTTTTTTCTCTAATACTCTCACATTGGTCTGTTAGTTTTTTATTATTTCTTTTGAAAGTTAAAAACTGTAACATATTGGATTTCACAAACACACTAAACTAATGATCAAAGAGGCGTATACAAGAGGTTTTAGAGAGAGAAAGAGTTAGAGGTTTGGGAACTTAGTGAGAGAAAATGAAAATATTATTATGAGCTCCAACTCTCTACCTTGGGAGGTAGAGAGTATTTATAGTTCTTACATAACTCGCCACCTACGGGCTGTGGATCAGGCATACAGTGGGTAAAGACCCATCCGTCCTCCACGGTGTTACTTAACTAAATACTACTTAACATTAAATAATCTACGACTACGAGCTTTCTAACGATTACATATACTTGAGGTGACTGACTCTTTAATGACTGGATTTTCTAAATCCTAACAATCTCCCCCTAAAGGAGGTCACCTCAAAAATACATTGAATACAAACAGATATTACATTAAAATTGTTCTTGGATTCTTGTTAAAGTTCTGTGCTCTGAAGCTCGTAGTCATCGATTCTTCATTTTTGCATGTTTGGTTAATCCAAGTGGAGGTCTTTATCTGATCCACGTGATAATGAGTTTTGAGCCGGCTTTGAGATCATCAGCTATCATAAATCTCTGACTCATCCTTTGTGGTGTTGGTATTATGTGATGTTGTGACTTTTGGACCGACATGCTAACATTCTGGATCATGATATCTTCTCATCAGAGTAGCGAAAGCTTTCGTTGATTCATGATATTGGCAGCAGCGTAGCAAAAGCATGGAGTGAAAATATCAGAGTCATTGATGCACTTAATCATGATTTCTTTTAGAAATGAATGTGTTGTGTGAGCATGCGGCTATGGATTGACCGCTTTATTCTCGATCACGCAAACGCCGGGCGCATTCGCATACAACAGTTAGCATTGAAGCGCACGAAAGTGTCTTTGATCACTTTCGTTGAATTGAGGTACACGGCCCACGGTTCCTCGTTGATCAAGATAAGTACAAGCTCGTGATCGTATAATTCAAGAATTTCCTTGACAGGTTTCGCAAATGCTCTAGCCGTTCTCAAACCGAACGTATCAAAGAAGAAAACGGAGTGAGTGAACCAAATAATTGAGATTCACCGATTGATGAAAAGAGATTTGAAAAACAATCGAGTACCGCACAATAGAAATTGTTTTTGCAATACAACGAAGGTTTTAATGAACATCAATTATCAATCATAAACACCTTTTATTTTGAAATATTAGTACACAGTCGATGTGCTAAAGAAAAGATTTTTAAGCACAACAACCGGTTTTTCAAAGGTATCCGTCAATCCATAACTGACCAGATTGATTCAAAAAAATTGAATCTCCCCATTGTTTCGTTCGATTGTCACATGGTTGATCTATTAGATAGATCTCACATGCCACCCACCAGGAGATTGTTTGATGTTGGCTCCAGAAGGCTTTCCATCTTCATTGTGAATATGTTAGCATATTACTCGATGTTACGCAATACCACAAGGATGTAGGACTCATAAGATATAATCTCTCTTTCCACATTGTGTGAAACAGAGAGTCTTCATTGACAGTTTCCTAAGGAGATTTATTTGATAATCTCGTGGCTCTAGACTCAATAGTGCACATTTGGTTCCTATGCCGGAGACTAGGGAGAGGGTCTCCTTCTTCAATACCAACAAAATCTAAGAGAAAGTCGATAGATAATGTCGGTTCCCGTGAGAATGAAACAAGTCCTTTTAAGAGGAACTTGAGTAGCTTGGGAAGTTGTAGTGCGAAGGCGTCCACTTTGGGTCCATGACGCTTGTCTTCAACACCGATGTTACCTTGGTAACCACAAGTAGCATATGAATTGAACCCGGTTTCTGCCCTAAGGTTGAATTAATGGAGGGCTATTTCTTTTCACCCTTTTCTCATTTCATTTCTTTTTCATTCTTCAACCCCTTCTGTGCTTACCAAGACTTCATAACTAGAACCTTGTTGGGTTTATTCCAAGACTAGCTCAGCTCACCAAGACTCTTCCCATATCTCACTTTTCTCCTTTTTCATCAAACCTAAGGACTTCTACACTAACTAGTGGATTGTCCCAGGTAGATCCTCCGGTTCTGGCGGATCATGGGAACAAATACCTAACCTTATCATCCTTATATCACTATACATAAAGTAAATTTGGTCGGTCTATTTGGTATAGTTCATCTGCCATTGGAACCAATTGAAAACCATTTGAAAATCAATCCAGATACTTGTGATAGAATATCAAAGCGTTTTGTACCGAATTGTTTTGATAATTTTTTAGAAAAGAGCTCCCCTCAACATGTGCCTCATGTATTTGAAAATCATTTTGGCACACGGAGGCAAGAGGAAGAATTAACTTCTTTGATTACCATTTTCTAAAGAATATCAACATCACTTCCCTAATCAAATCAAGTAGATAAAGCATATTAAGGAAGGATGAGGGTTTCATAAATTTGCTCCCCCTCAATATGTGCCTCGAGGTTTGAAAGAGTTTTGCACATATTAGGAGGAATCTGCACTTAGATACAAATCAATCACGTTTCAATTCTTTGTGGTTTAAAATAGATGATCCCCCTCAACATGTGCATGGAAAATTTGAAATCGTTTGGCACACGTGGGGAGGGAAGCTTGCTAAGCACTTACGAAGCCATTTATCAAATTATCAGTTTAAATCCAATTTAAATCACAAATTCTCCCCCGACCACAATTTTCAACTCATTTGAGATTTGTGGTCTCTGTAGATTTAAATTGATTTTGAAAGCTTTTTAGGAGAAATGTGACTTGATTATGAAAACATTTTAACTGATAAGGATCGGATTTTGAAACTTTACACTCCATTGATTAAACATGCATGA
Source organism: Chrysanthemum makinoi (assembly GCA_910596185.1). NCBI lineage: Eukaryota > Viridiplantae > Streptophyta > Magnoliopsida > Asterales > Asteraceae > Chrysanthemum > Chrysanthemum makinoi. The sequence continues at coordinate 15,322,313 of OU343216.1, read as the reverse complement.
TTATCTTTTTGAAAACAATTGTATGTCGAACAACCTTTTGATTTAATTGAAATCATTCTCCCCCTCAATCAATGACATAAGTTGTTGATTGAAAGATAGATATTTTGACAAATGTTAAGTCCAGATGATTTTCAAAAATAGAGTTTGAGTTATTTAACAAAGCAATTAGTTTTCATTAGATGGTAAGTAATTGTTTTAAAGAATAAGAGCATGAGTTTTAAAAAGCAAGATAAAGCATGGCTCTGTTCTTTCTTTAAAAAACGGGTTACTGCCTGAAATGAAAATAAACCATAGTTTCACTTTCTCCCAAAATTATTATTTTTTTTTTTTATTTTTTTTAAAGAACATTCGAACAATATCTAAAGTCCCGTGTCATTCTTTGAATGACAACACAAAGACCGTAGATATTTTCGAATTGAGAAAAACATGACAAAAAGACAATATTTTTTAAAAAATTTTCAAGATTTTTCAGATTTTTATGGATTTTTTGAAAGTTTTATATTTTTCTATTTGCTTTTTGAATAAATATTTACAAGATATGGATGAAGAAAGACCTTTTACTCCTCTTCTTCCTCTTGAAGACGTTTAAGTGTTTCCGGTTGATGACTCTTTAGACCAAGTCGTGGGAGGATAAACTCAAAACGTTCTCTAGGAAGAGCTTTGGTGAAGATGTCTGCTAACTGGTATTCAGTCCTCACAAAATAAAGTTCCACCACACCGTTTTCTACTTGCTCCCGGATGAAATGATGTCGAATGTCGATGTGTTTTGCTCTTGAGTGTTGAACGTTGTTGCATGAGAGAGCAATAGCACTTTTATTATCACAAGACAGAGGGATTTTGTTGAATTCAAAGCCATAGTTCGATAATTGGGATCTCATCCATAGGATTTGAGCACAACAAGATGACATGGCTATGTATTCACCTCTGTAGAGGAAATAGAAGTACTCATTTGCTTCTTTGAAGACCAGCTCACAAGCTTATCACCCAAAACCGAGCACCTCCGACGTTTCGACGTGTATCTTGACATCCGCATGATCAAGATCGCATAGGTCGTTAGTGACATACCGGTGTCCTTCAAGTACCAAAGTCCCATATTGATGGTTCCTTGGAGATACCGAAAGACCCGCTTAACCGCTTCAAGGTGCTTTTGGTAGGCTTAGCCTCGATATCTAGCACACATGCAAACAATGTGAGCGAACGTATGTCCGGTCTCTGGCTGTGAGGTACATCAGGGATCCAATCATACTACGATATTTCGTTTGGTCTACCATGATCCGCGAGTGGTCCTCATCCAGTTTAGTACGCTCAATCATGGGAGTGTCAACAGGGTCACTAGAATCAAATCCAAATTTCTTTAAAATCTCATTTGCATATTTAGATTGATTTATAAAAATGCCTCCGGACTTTGTGAAATTTGTAATCCCAAGAAAATGACATTTGTCCCATCATTGACATTTGAAATTTGGAACCCATTTCATTTGAGAAACGATCACATTCATTGGGTCAGTCGAGGCAAAAATAATATCATCAACATATATTTGAACGTGAATTAAATGTTTGCCCGACTTTCTGGTGAACAATGTTGGATCAACTCGCTCCTTTGTCAATCCAGTAGATAGAAGAAACTTTGATAGCGTATCATACCATGCCCTGGAGCTTGCTTCAAACCGTAAAGAGCTTTCTTCAAACGATAGACGTGAGTAGGATGCTCTGGATTCACAAAGCCTTCAGGTTGGTCGACGATACTACTTCTTTCAAATCTCCGCTAAGAAAAGCCGTCCTTTACATCCATCCGATAGACTACCATGTTCTTACTTGCAAGATTAGCCAAAAGATTCTCGATTGCCTCGATACGAGCAACGGAGGCAAATGATTCTTCAAAGTCAATACCCTCCTCTTGACGGTATCCTTTTGCAACTCATCGAGCCTTATTCTTTAAAACATCACCATGCTCATCAAGTTTCACTTTGAAGATCCACTTTAGAGCAATGATCATAGCACAATCTGGAGCGGGTACTAATTCCCATACATCTAGTCGATCAAACTCATGAATTTCTTCTTGCATGGCATTGAACCAACTGTTTTCATTCATGGCGGTTTTAACATCTTTTGGTTCGACCTTAGAGAGTACGGAGTTGAAGAAGCACCATAAGGCATCGGTTGCAAGTTGTTTCCGTGTAGATACTTGGCGAGAAGGGTTTCCAACGATGTTGTCCAATGGATGATCATGTGTCCACTTTCTAATGTGTTCATGTGGTTGTTGTTGAGGAACCGACGTAGCAGAGTCGATGTCTCCGATGAAGATGGTTCTGATGATGATTCAGGAGCAAATATGTTTTCAAATGGAGCATCTTCGGAGTAGCAAAGGGATTGACTTCATCATGGGTGCCAGAAACAATTCCATGATGTACATTCAATGATTGATGATTTGTTGATGAGACAGAGTGATCAGCAGCAAGCGCTTCTTGACTTAATGATATTGAAACTGAAGGGTTGACTTCATTGACAGGATAGGAGCGACCTCGATGATGGAATTGACAATTTATTAGCATTTGGCTCATAGTGTTCATCAAACATTGGATCAAACAATTTCTTTAAATCATCTTCGATGGAGGTACATAAGGAGTTCTTTGGAGAGGGATTTGAAATGAGAGTAGAACCGATAGGACTACTTGATGAAAGTTGAGATGCGGGTCCGAACGGTTTGTCCCGGAGCCATTGGACCGGTCACCATCAAACGTAACGTGAATTGTTTCCATTATACTCGAGTTCTTTTGTTGTAGATTCGTATCCTTTTTCTGTTTGGTGCATATCCTACAACAACTCCAATGTCCGCTTTAGCTTTAAGTTTGCCTAAATCTTGCCCTCATTAGTTGGATAACACAATGCACCAAACACACGAAGGAATGAGAGATTAGGTTTTCTATTGTGGACAAGTTCATATGGAGTTTTTCCATGAGCAAGGTGAATTAGGGATCGATTTTGAGTGTAGCATGCAGTGGCAATGGCTTCACCCCAGAGAAACATTGGAACCTTTGAGTAAATCAGCATTGTTCTTGCGGCTTCCACAAGAGTTCGATTTGCCTTTTCAACTACACCGTACTGTTGAGGAGTTCGTGGAACACTTCTTTGATGACTGATTCCAACACTTTCATAAAACTCACTAAGTTGTTTATTAACAAACTCAGCCCATTGTCTGCTCGGATGATTCGACAGTTTTGTTAAGTCGAACCTGCAACTATTTGATAAGTTTGATGATGATATCTGGAGTTTCATCCTTTGTCCTTAATAACTTAACCCAGGTGAATCGAGAGTAATCATCAACCACAACTACCACATATTTCTTCCCAAAGATATTCTAGACTCTCATGGGTCCACATAAATCCATATGAATTGTATGAAGAACTTCCAATCGAGTTTGTAGGTTTGGGTTTGTGGGCATACTTCTTGCTTTTCCCAATTGGCATGCTGAACAAAGATGATCCTTTTCATACTTTAGTCTAGGTAAACCTACAACTAAGTCCCTTCTGGAGAGATCATTGATGGTGCCAAAGTTCAAGTGATTGAGACGACGATGCCATAACCATGACTTTGTTTTGGAAGCCTTTGACAACAAGCAAATTGGAGAAGACTTCATCATGTCTTCGATAGAGATGGTGTATAGATTTGAACCACGTGTTCCTCTTAAAAGTTCTTTACCATCAAGTTCTCTAACGAAACAAGTATGTTTTCTAAAGGCCACTTCTAGATCGAATCACGTGAATTGACCACAGAGAATAAGTTATGACCAAGACCTTCTACATAATATACCACGGAGATAACACTATCACTGACAACATAATCTCCATAACCCATAATTGCACCAAAATGATCGTTCTTGAATCTAACAGTCCCGATGAATTTACTCACGAAGTTCATGAGCCGCGACCGGTCTCCAGTCATATGCTTGGAACATCCCGAGTCCGGTACCACGAACATTTGAGCGATTTGCGGTTGAACACGACAAGAATGGATAATTGGATAATTGGGATTCCCATGCAAGAATGGGTTCCATTTGGTTAGTAATGTTGATTGGAACATCACATCGAGGTAGAAACCATGGACTCATTAGAAATAGATGCAGTGCTAGTGTCGTATTTGACCTATTCAAAGTATGTTCACTTCTTAAGGGAATAGTTCTACCAAGTAGGCATCCATTTTCTAGTGGGCATTGATTTAACAACTTTAGGGCAAAGCTCATTAATCTTACGGCCAGTAGGTATCCATTGATAACCTATATTACTAAATTTCCTTCCCGTGGGTTTCCATCTTTCTAACTTTCTTTCACCTTTGTCTTTTAGCCTTCTTAGCTTGAATTTTAACATTAACAATTTTATCGGGCATTTGACAGATTAGACAAAACATTCACACCACATTCATGATTAGTAAAGCAAATCAAGCATTCATCATTACATGGTTTTGCGAATAGTAGCGAAATTGAATTAATTGTAAACGCTTATAGCTAATACAAGAATCAACACGATTCATTTTATTCAACTCAAACTTAATATTCCTAGGGTGATCTTCTACTTTCTTCAATGCACATTCTTAGCTTGCGAGGTCCTATCTTGCTTGGTATTGCCCGAGGCTTTGACCGCTTGCTTTAATGTCACTGATTACTCCTGTAGAGGGAATTATGGGAACATTAGTTGGTTGATCTACTTTTGCATTCTTGAACTAGACGTGCAGGGATCTGAACTACTTGAAGGCACATTAGTGTTCACTTTCTTAAAAGTGGGCATAGAATGATTTGAATGCTTGGCACTAGGCATGGAACAAGGCATCACAGCTTTACCTTTCGCACCTAAGGATTTAGGACATGTTGCAATTACACATTCTAGCAACTCTTGAGATCGTTTGGCATGAATGCAAGCAAACCTAATTTCTCTATCAAGAGGTTTATTAATGAAATCCTCTTCTACAATCTCACGGAGACATTCTAGACTATCCTTAAGGTGAGCACAATAGTCATGAAACACAAGTTCATTATTCCTAAGATGAGGAGGAATGTATTTACTGAATCACAAGATATTTGCGATCGAGAATGACTTTGATGCAACATTCTCATTAAAACAAGTGGCGTTCCCTTTTCCCCGACTTCTCGATTCTCAATTTCTTTTGGTAAAGACGTTATTTTTTCGTTGTTTTTGTCACGAGTGACTTTCATTGAATCATATAACTCTTTAAAGTGTCGTTTAACTTTTCATTTTCTTCTAGAAAACTCTCGTTTTCCTTTTGTAAAGCATTAACTAAGTTTTGAAGATGAAAAGTTTGAGAATACTGAGAATCTAAAGGAGGAGGCATTTGGGATCCAGTCACATTGTTCTTTTCACCCTTTAATTGAGAGATTTGGGCTTTCAACTTTATGATCGTGTTACAATGAGCTCGAATCTGTTCATCACGCTTTGCTAATTTCAAAATATGCATCAAATTCAGGAGCATCCAAGGATGTCTTGATATTTGAGGTTTTAACATTTTCTTTAAGATGTTGATATTTTAATTGCAAAGCAAGATGCTCAACTTCCAATTTAGAAAACTGTTTCACCAAATTATCATGATCATCCTGTTCAACTTTATCATGCAGTTTAGAGTTAGTTTTTCAAGCTCAATGACACGATCATGGGAGACTTTCAGAGCAACAGATAATTCATGAAATTGAGAAGCATTAATGGAACAATTCGTAGCAGTGTAAAACACATCTTGAGTAATACATTCAGAAATAAGATTCTCATTAAAGGTATGCAAGTTCTTCCTCTCAATCTCATTATATTTTAATTCTCGCTCATAGTCACTAACCTCAACTATCATTGCATCAAATTCCTTTTCCATTTCTTTAATATCTGAATCCATCCCCTTTTTAAGACTCTCAAATTGACCTTTTAGTTGTTTAAAGAAAGGCATGACTTCAGTTAAATAGCATTCTTTAGTTTGCTCAAAACCCCTTTCCCCTTGCTTATCCCATGGGTGTGATCCTTTTCTAATTACAAGTTTTCTCAAAATCAACAAATAATTGAAAAATAACATATTGAGTGATTAAGGTCTTGCTTTTAGTGGCAATAGTTCTAGGAACTAAATGCATTGGTGTATTGGAGGATACACGGTATTTGAAGGCATTTTCCTAAGAGGAGGGTTTGTTACAACAAGATTCTTTGCCTTTTGCTTATCTAAATCCTTTTTCCAGAACACTTGTTCGGGTGTTAACAACGTTTGAGGCTTAAACTTGTTCAAAGAAATCCAATTTTCCTTTTTGTAATCATGGGGTTTGATCGTTATGTTATTCTCTTTACATTCGGGATCTTCTAGCTTCTTATTCATTTTCTCCCTAGATGCATCATCTAATTTTCTATCTTCCTCGGTGCACTCAATGCAACTAGGTTTCTGTATAGGTTTAAGAATCTCATTTCCATTATAGATTACATTATTAGTAGCTCTAGCCTTTTTAATGATCTCTGGATTTGGTTCCTCAACAAGGGGAATACTATGCTTATCGCTTAAAACTCTATGCTTAGTGATCAAGTGAGCAGTCTGAATGGTATTCCTTACGCATACAACTTATTTTCAAGCTTGTTTTTCAAAGTTTTAGATTGGAAAAATCATTCAAAAGTTTTGATTCCTTAGCATTGAATTCTTGCTTAAGCATTTTAACATTTTCTTGAAGTTCTTGTTTTTGCTTAGCGGTTTTAGAAAGCTTTTCTTGTAAGGAGTTTAACTCTTGTTTTAATACTTCTTCTCTAAAATTACTTTTTCTAATAATTGTACGCATTTGGTCATCCATTTCCTGCTCACGGGTGGTTAACTCAAACTTAGCACGTTGTTCATAAATAGCAACTTGTTCTTTATAGGCATTTAGTTCGAATAACAGAATCATCATGAGCACATGCAGTGTATTCATCAAAAATATAGTCATCATTGACTGCAGAAGATGCATTACTTGGTACATCCTCACTTTCACTTTGCTTCACATATTGATCATATGGGACAATATTGCTATTACCCTCATCATCAATATCTGATTCAAAAGTTTCAAGATTTTGTACTTTATTATGCATCTTTTGCCCATCAACATCATCATATAGTTTTAATACCTCTGAAATGATTTTGTCTTTGGATGGACCAACTTGTTGTGGTGAAGAGACCTTTGGAGAGACCATTGGAGAAATGCTAGCCATGAAGATTGTTTGCAAGAGGTTCATCATCGACGTCGAGTCGTATGCATCACGATCGGTGACTTGAAAGGCATTCGATGATTATGACCTATCTCCGAATTGGTCGCCATCCACATCGCATCATATGTCTTGGCATTGCCCTTAGCAAGAAACAACAACTCCTCTTCATCCAAAGCGTTCCATTATCCCGAGCTTGCACAAGCAACATCTTATCTCAAGTATTCGCATTCGTGGACGCTTTTGGAGATGTGCGTTCCTAGCAATATGTCCCTCACCACCATAGTTGTAGCACTTAATTGGCTTTGCTTGACCTTGATTCCCATTCCTTCCCCTATTATGATTTACCACATTTCCTCTACCGACTCCTCCTCTTCCCTGTTCATACTGCCTTTCTTGAACAGGTTGCACCATAACCTTCCCATCTTTGACAGTTGCTTGATTGTGGGATTGGATGCGTTCGAGGTTATTGTTGGTATGTGGAAGAGAGTTCATGTTTTGACTGACCATGAGAGACAGTTGATTGATGAAGTTTTCTATCAATGTGTTTGGGTCGGAGGCTTATATCTTTGGATCAAGGATGAGTTTCTAATTACCATTACCCATGGGTATGACTTGAGAAGCTTTGGTAGTAATACCAACATTTGTGTAAAAGGCGGTTGAGTCATTTGAGGAACTTGTTTCTCCCTGGTTGGTTTTGAACTGTTCTAGAATCCTTTTCTCAAACCTAGCATGTATCTCATTCTGAAGAAGAAAGGCATGCAGTTGCTCATAGTTTGTATTCTTCAATCCTTTGGTTAGCTTCACAGTGGTGACAAATTTGTGTCATTCGGGATTCATGTTGTTCACAAACTTTGAGTTCAGCTCAATGTTTGGCATGGTCATTTTGATGTTCCTCATGTCATTCACAAGCTTATGGAATCTCACGTAGTACTCATAGACACTCTCATCTGGTTTCATCTTGAAGTGCGCAAACTCATCATACAGTTGTGATTCTCTGTCTTTCTTGGTTAATTCGAACACGAGAAGCATCTTGACATTATCCCAAACGCCTTGGCTTCGGTTGTTGTGATTGATGAGCTTGTAAATATCTTTTGGAAGACCCAGTAGTATGATGTTTGAGGCCCGATATCGCATCAAATCTCTTTTTATCCTTATCACTGAGCTCATCATATGTCTTTGGTCTGTCCAATCCAAAGATAATGGTTCCATCTGCAGCAGTATCAATTATGTCTCTTGTAGTCTCAATCGATAACGGTCCTTCATCAATCGATTTGAGAATGTTGACCCCATTTTCCTTTCCAAGACGATACAATCTGATTCGTTGAGCCCAAGAGTCGTAGTCGATTCTGTCAAGCATAGGTGGGCGAGTATCTGAACCAGCTGCTTGAACATCCTCAGCAACAGTGGAGATGATTGTAGGTACGTTGGTAGACATGTTAACAGATTACACGCGATTTTATAACTCTATGATTAAACCGGGAAATAGATTCTTTCACGGATTTTACTAAATCAAGAGAAAACCGTATTACAAGCAGAAATCAACCAAGTCGCTAGGAGTTATTGAACCAAGTCGCTAAGACCTATAACACAAGAAGTCGCTAAGCACCAAGTCGCTAGACACAGTTAAGTTTCTAAAGAACAACTCGCTAAGATCCAAGTCGCTAGTATCAAGTCGCTAACAATTTGCACTACAACTCGCTAACAATTCTTGAAGCAAGTCGCTAACCTCACCAAGTCGCTAGCCGTAGTGGAGAGTCCACTAACTTGTACTATTTGTCGGCTTGTCTCAATAGACAAGTCGCTAGGCTCAAGTCGCTAACAACTAACACTGTAACTCACTAACTTTTATTGAAGCAAGTCGCTACGATGAAAATCACAACGAGAACCAAGTCGCTAGCAAGAAAAACTTCAAAAACACACTTTTCAATCCAAAACAAGCTCAACCACAGTGATTCAAGCTTACCAAATCAAAACCCAAGCACTTAAAATGATTCTAAACACAAAAGTACACCCAAAATTCAAACTTTAACACTAGAAATGATCCAAATGATGCAAAAACCACTAAACTTTTTCAAACTCAAAAACCACCTAAAACCACTAGAAATACAAGGATATGTAAGAGAGATGATCAAACCATGGCTCTTGATACCAATTGTAACATATTGGATTTCACAAACACACTAAACTAATGATCAAAGAGGCGTATACAAGAGGTTTTAGAGAGAGAAAGAGTTAGAGGTTTGAAAACTTAGTGAGAGAAAATGAAAATATTATTATGAGCTCCAACTCTCTACCTTGGGAGGTAGAGAGTATTTATAGTTCTTACATAACTCGCCACCTGCGGGCTGTGGATCAGGCATACAGTGGGTAAAGACCCGTCCGTCCTTCACGGTGTTACTTAACTAAATACTACTTAACATTAAATAATCTACGACTACGAGCTTTCTAACGATTACATATACTTGAGGTGACCGACTCTTTAATGATTGGATTTTCTAAATCCTAACAAAAACCTTGGTAACTCAATTAACTCGACTACAATACGTTAATGAAATCTTCGGATTTTCATATGCGATATGATATGAGTACGTACAACACTATATACCACACGCTACCTACAAAAACAAACATGAACGAGTCGAATCGTTTATTCAAAATCATAGACCTAAATGTTGTATAAAAGTCGAATCATTTATATTTAGTCTTAAGTTGATGTTTTTTAGGTCTATGATTTTCAATAAACCATGGATTGTTTTTTGATGAAGTTTGAATGTATTGAACATGCAAACTTTAATTTGATGTTACGTCAATGTCTTTATCAAACAACTGCAGGCAAAAGTATACGGGATGATGTTGCATCAAAGGTTCCTCAATTTGAACGTGATATGTGTGTGAAAGAATTTCTTGCATTAAAGAATTGCATGCATAATGTGGTACTGAATGCTTTACCATATCGTAATTTGAAACTTCTTGTCACTTGTTTTGCATTTTTCTAATACTTTCGTCAATTTGTTTATCTTTTAGCTCAAAGGAAAACCATAAGTTTACATATTTTTTTTCTTCATAATGAGTGTATGACAACGCACAGTGACGGAACCAGAACCAAATATGACCGTGTGCACAAAATCTTTTGAACCATAATACTGGAAACACATTTCGAAGGACTGGGTGCATTTAAGATGCATTTAGGAAAAATCAGTATTTTTTTCAAAAATTACCACTACATCGAAAAAATCCATGAGGTTCCCGGGCACCCGTGGGAACCCCTAGCTCCGTCCCTGACAACGCACCAGATCCACCAAACCTTGCTCCCAATCTCGATCCGAATTTTAATCCAAATACCACATTCATAAATATTTGCCGCTATAAAATTCCGTTGCTATATACTGGTACTAGTCTAGTTTAATAAAAAGGTGAAGGTCACTATAAATTCTGATACTATCATATTTATTTCAAGAAAATGTATAAATACCAAATTTAATAAAAAAAATTACTACAATAAATAACAAAGTTGGATATTGAAACCATAGTTGTCTGGATCCCAATTCGGATCTTAGGATCTTGCGATTTTACGATATTACAAAGCAAAAAAGATCCGGATCCTATGTAGGATCTTAGCACACTTAAGATCTTATATGATTCCGATCTTGAACATATTATAATAAGATATTATCCGATCCGATCTTACTTTTTTCAAATAGCAAACTAAAAATCAAAAAAGTTATGGATCATGTTTTATAAGATTTAAAAAATAAAACAGGTGAAGGTAACTATAATTTCTGATACTATCATCTTTATTTCAAGAGAATGTGTAAATACCAAATTTAATAAAAAAATTTACTACAATAAATAACAAAGTTGGATATTGAAACCATACTTGTCTGGATCTCGATTCGGATCTTAGGATCTTACGATTTTACGATATTACAAAGCAAAAAAGATCCAGATCATATGTAGGATCTTAACACACTTAGATCTTATAAGATTCCGATCTTGACCATATTCATTTAAGATATAATCCGATCCGATCTTATTTTTTCAAATAGCAAACTAAAATCAAAAAAGTTATGGATCATGTTTTATAAAATTTAAAAAATAACATGTTAATTTTCTTAAACATTCAATATTATTAATTTAAGACAACATTTCTCTATTTATGTAATTTTGTGTTAATGATATATAATAATTTGTAGATTTTAATATTATTACAAAGATTATTAAGAAAATGTGATTATAGTAAGATCTTAGGATCCCAATCTGGTCTTACGATTTTAATCTTGCAAAATCAAAAACGATTATCTCGATCTAGAAACATCGATTGAAACAATCAATTGTAAATATCCCGAATAAAAAGGCAAAAACCGGATAAAAAAGGTGAAACGCGAAAAGCGTGAACATCATCATTAAGTTTCATAATCTTCATTTGGATACCCCATTACCCCCGTGTTTTACATCTTTGCCCAATTGGACCAGCTTTTAGCATTTGTTACCCAATTAGCCCCCTTGCCCATATGGACCCAAAGTTTAAAATTATTTTCGACTAAATAAAGTTGCATTTAACTAATGGCTAAAACTAATATTTTATATTTCAATAGTTATTTGTGTTATTTTATTACGTTATATTTAGCTTTATTATACTTGTTTCAAAGATTTTCAAGAAAAAATTATCTAAAATTGGTATAAACAAAGCAAACACATAAATAAATGACATATAAGTTAATTTTGATAAATTGACAATCTAAAAGAATAAAGTTTAACAGTTGGGTGACCTCTCAATACATAATCCCTTATTATTAAATAAAAGTCGACATTAGATGAGCCCCACCAAATTCCAAACCTCTAAAACGTAGCATGTTATTAGTTTAAAAAGGTCATATTTCGATCGACTCGTTCAATACATCATAGACCGGACTGACCTTTCACATATCCTTAGTTCTCTACATTTCACCTAAGAGCATTAGGTATGTTAACTTGGGAGGTGAGTGAATCTTTCACATATTCGAGTTAAATCCAAGTTAACCATATCGTGTCTCTGCGTTAAAGGCAAACTTTCACCTCCACGTTAAAGCTTTAACGTGCGTTAAAGTGTTGTTGTTTTTTGTGAGTTAAGGTTTAACTCCCATACTGTATGGTGTGTTAAGGTTTAACTCAGGTCTTTTTAGTTGAGTTATGATAAAAGTAGGGCCCAAAATGTTGAGTTATGATAAGTGATGTTTTTTTTAGTTAAAGGTGAAAATGTTAAAGCTGATGCGACACTAAGGTGGTATTGGGTGAAAGTTTAACTTGTGTTAAGACACCTAATGCTCTAAGAAATAACAAGTGAAACGGCACATACACTAAGAAATAACAACAATAACAATGAACTAAAACTTCTTTTTCTCTTTTCTTTTCTAGAACGGCAACTAATTATCTCACAATATACAACCACAAACTATCTCACATGTCATAAGCAGGACTTGAATCCACAATCATTTGGTTGGAAAGCTTCTACATAATAAAGGGTACCATTGAGACACAAGTCCTTTGGTAATAAACTGAAAAAATAAAATTCAAAGCGAATATATAAACTAACTTAAAGGATATCGAATCACAATGCGAGTTTTGATTTACCGACAAATATAAAATGGGGCAAACATACTGTAATTTGCCATTATAGTTAACCATTGAACTTCTATATTTCAAGACCGCCCAACATTGCTCATTTGCTTGACAGACCTAATGCTTTATTTCTACGTAGGCATAAAGCAACACCATGCATAAAAGATACTCTCCATTAACTTTGATCGAGTTTTGGGCCTTTTTTCCCTAAAGATACCTTTTTTTAACCAAACGTTTCAAATAACTACCAAACGTTTTTGTTATTTGATGTTACTCCGTATATTATAAAACTTAACTTGACTAAATTATATGATGTTTAGGCACTATTTATTGCAACTGCTTTCCACGAATGAAAATAAAGTGAAATGAGAAAATTGAATATGTTCTTTGTTGAAGTTTGAATTACATAAATTCGGTTATTTCATATGTTATATGTCAAAGTAGGGGTGAGCATCGGTTTAAGACCGGACCGAACCGACTAAGACCGAAACCAAAATAGCCTAAAAATCTAGATCGAGGACCGGATCGAATGTGGTCGATCCGGTCTGGTCCGTTCGGTTGGTTTGCTCATCCCTATGTTAAAGTTTAATTCTTTAATATCACTTTTATTTATAACTTTGTATTATCTATATTTTATATGAGTAAGGATCAAATAAGAAATAAAAGTAAACTAAATATTATGTAGAGTTTGTGGAGGTAATAACTTTGTATCAAGAAGTTAAGGTGTGCTTGGTTCAAACTCGAGAAAGGGACTTGGAAAGGCAATGATAATGGTGTGGAAAGATAAAGGGAAAGAAAAACATTCCTTCAATTTATTGGGTAAGACCCATTACCTACCATTGGGTAATGGATCATTGCATTATACTCTACCAATCACCTTTTTTCATTATCTTTCTCATTTCTAACCCCCATAACCCCTACCAAGCATGCCCTTAGTACATAAAGTCAAGGGTAAGTATTAAAACATATCAAAACTGTAAGGGGCTTTTGTAACAAACCCTTTATCAGCTTTGTACTTAATCGGTCATCATCCACTTCCCACAAATTTTACGTCAGCGGCGCGTGCACAACACGCATCAGAAATAAAACCATATTTTATGACTAATTTCATCTCATTAACATTTCTAGTTTTGATATCTTCTTCTGTTGCTATAACTACCGACGGTCAATTTCATATACGATTTTGATTTATTTTGATAATTAGTAAGTAGAATTGGCCATCATCTCACTTATGCCCATGTCTGTTACACAAAGGCCGCTTATTACGGACTATTTTCCAGAAGAGAGAAGTACCATTTCACACAATTAGCAAATACTCATTTCCTCAAAATAAGTGGCCTTTGTCGTATACTCCGTAATAGTTAAATAAAAAAAGATTTTTTGAAGTAGTTACACAGAATGTAGTTTTGTTTTGGTTGTTATCTGCAAAATATAAGTAGGATACCTGTTAAACAAAATGTAGATTGGGGTCACTATAACTTTACAAGTAGTTACACTGGCATCCATATTTTGCAAAAATCTATTCACCTTTTTAGTGCCCTAGATATGTTGGTGCAATTTATCAAAGGACTTGAGTCTGTTGTATTACTCACTAGTCACTACATTGATCAATAGGACCCCTTGTAATATGGCACACTTGGTCATACGAAGAAGCCGGACATCTATTCAACATTGACTCCTTTAACGTTTTAATGAACTCTTGAGGTACCAGATATTCCTAAATGAAAAATGAAAACATTCAATTTAGCTAAACACATAAGCTACATATACTATTAATCCAGTCGTCAAACATGTCAAACAAGAAACTGAAATTCCGATACTAAAGAGAAGGTCCTACCAACTGACCAATATGTTGAACAAGCTTGATGTATTTTCCGCCATTTTTGAAGCAAAGCTCTTCGAGCCTACGTGCACTCCTGGTGTGGACTTCATGTTTAACTCTTTTCCTCTCAATACTATCTTCTGGAAGTCCAATAGTGAATACTCGTAATCTAAAAGCACAACCCACATTGCTTTAAAAAGCTGTCATAGTCTTTAGGTGCCAAATGGGATTCTAAAAGTATGTGCCATAAGCCCGTTACTCATAAAGAAGTATACTTTGTATGATTATTTTGGTAAAAAAATCACACATGTTGGTATCCTTCGTAGGTTTTGTTTTCTGAAAGATTTGAACTGTTTAGAATATAACAAACGGCTTTTTTTGTGTGTTGTTTGAGAGCCCCCAGTGCATACACATAGTCTGCAATATATATATATATGGAGATAACTTTCAAAGTTATCATACATTTAATGCTGTTCTTGGCCTCATTTAAGAAATCAAGTTAATGTAATCAATCGAAACACTTGTTCGTTATAGATAGAGCTGCCCGTTTTGTTGTTAATTTGGATGTGATTAGGAGTTCAAATGGTTGCCTGCAAAAAACTTGGGAGGATGGAGAAGGGAATGGGTGGAAGAGAGGTTCAAAAAGGTTGAGAGGGTTCAAATTAAATGATGGTTTTGTAACTTTGTAGCTTTTGAGAGGGTTCAAATGGCGGTTCAATAGCTTTAAAAGCGGTTATATTAGTCTTTAGGGGCCAAAATAAGTTTTTAAAAGTACGGCGTAACCCACAATGAAGTAAACTTTTTATGAGTATTTTGGCAAAATAATCAAACATTTTGGTATCATTAAAAGGTCTTCATGAGTTGCGTAAATTTTGCAAGCTACATAATTAGTTTTTGAATGTTTTATTATTTGATCATGTTTAGTTTGGAAACTACAAAATCAAAACATGGACTACAATAATGCCTAAAACTAATACTACGTATTTTACATGTCAATAGTTATTTTTATTGTTTTAATATGCTATATTTAGCCTTATTCTTATTGTTTCAAATATTTTTATGAAAAAATTAATCAAAATTGGTATAAACAAAAGCAAACACATAAATGTTTTGCCTATAAGTTAGTTTTTATAAATGAATAATTAAAAAAAATAAAGTTTAATAGTTAGTTGGCCTCCCAATACATAATCACTTATGAATTAAATAAAATCGATCAACATAAGATGAGCCCCCACCAAGTTCCAAACCTCTAAACCATAGCATGTTATTAGTTAAAAAGGGTCATTTTTCAATTGACTCGTACAAGGCATCAGAGACCGGACCAACCCTGCACATATCCCTAGTTCTCTATATTTAAGTTAAGAAATAACAAGTGAAATGGCACATACACTAAGAAATAACAACAAACTAAAAAATTAGAATTCAATCACATTGCATCCCGCTCATGTAAAGCGAATAAATAAACTAACTCAACGGATATCGAATCAGAATGTGAGTTTTGATTTACCATTTTACCGACAAATAGAAAATGGGGCCAAACTTTCTATAATTTGCCATTATAGATTATATCTAACTATTGGGCTTCTTTATTTCAAGGCCCAACATTGCTCACTTGCTCCACGAACCCAATACGAGGGAATATAATAAAACAATTTTCCTAATTGATCCCATCGTATGGGTAAGGCCCTTGATTAGCATTTTCTTGTGGTTTGTTCAGTTTTCCAAACTTCATTTCTAATTTCTATCTAGTCTTAAAAGAACACCATGCATAAAAAATACTCTCCATTGACTTTGATTGAGTTTTGAGCCTTTTTTGTTCCAATAATAATGCTTTTCATTCAACTACTTTAAACGTTTTTCTTATCTGATGTTATATATTGAAACTTAACCTGACTAAATTATATGATGTTTAGGCATTATTTATTGCAACTGTTTTCCACGAACGAAAATAAAGTGAAATGAGAAAATTGAATCTTATGTGTAATGTTTGAAGCACATCTCAAAAGGAAAAGAAAAACGAGTGCTGGTTTAAAACCTGGAGATCTCAAAAGGAGCGTTCATAAATTTCACTTCTGAATGTGTGAGGCACGGCAGGTTGATATTTGGAAAAGAAAAAGGAGTGTATGTTTTCATGAATTGCTTTCAATTACACGCTTTCGGCATATGCATTAACATGAACCTGTTTGTGGTTAATCAATTTGAGGTATGGAAAATTACACTTAGAAACAAAGATATGAAACAGGTTATCAATGAAACTGTCAATCAATCTCATAATTATATCTCGAAGCTGAGAGATAAGTACAAAATGTACACTAGCTTCTTCTATAGATCATAACAAAAGGCTAAAAAGATGTAACCGTGTGTTATTTGCTCAGAAGACCATTAGACACAAATATCATTCGTCTTCAAGGCTAACTAATAAGCTCAATAACATAAATAAACTATAACAGCATATCGATTACTACAATATTAGCGACTATATATCTCGGGACTTCCAGCCAAAAGATTCCATCTGCATCAGAAAATATGGAAGAAAAAAGGAACAAATCATAGTATTAATCATTTTGCGGAATTTGGTGCAATGGGAAAACATGTCAAATACATACCTTTCATAAACTAGCTTCATTTTCTCATATAAACTCTTCGTCTCTTGTTTCGGCTCTTCAAAATCTTGTGCTCCCCTGCATCAGCAATTGCACTAAGCCAGTTTGGTCTTGTGCTTAACAACATAAGGTATCCCATCACCAATCAAATTATGGTTCCACATCCATATCCCAACATCACCATTTTCCATGTAATTCCACTCTCCTCATCTTCATCTGCTTCAAGTTGTGCCTCATGTAAATACTCATTGCTCTTTCTGGGCAATGGAAACCAAAAAAGTTTTAGATTCCCACTATATGAGTTCTCTTCAAACAAACCTGGTAATGAACTTACATGTATCCAAACCTGTTCGACATCGATTTTACATGTCCATTGTCTCGAAACTTCAACAAAACAAAGTAATATATTGACTGGATTTCTTTTCATGAAGTTAAGGTTAACTTTGCTCTCTCCTACACCTCACGTGAACTGGTCGCAAACATTTTATACTTATAGACTTGAACACCGTTCATTCTTGATGCAACTTATACTCACAACCACTTAACTAATGGGTTAGGTCATATACCGCAAGGTGGACTTAGATCTACCCAGAGAAACTGAAATCTAGCGATAACTTATGACACTCCAATATACGTTGAGCTCAAAAACTTTTTAAATGCTATGCTTGCATTTTATTAAAGGTTGAATAATTGAAAGAAGTTTCATAGGGAACAAATAAATCATAATGTCATTGTCAATGCACTAAAGATGTAAAAATGATGGAAGAAATGTCAATGGGGGACAAGTGCTTATGACCAACTCTTTTGAAGTATAAGAGGGCATGTACCTGCAATTAGACTTGGCTCATGCCACATTATCCTTCTCTCTCCGACAACTTACGAACGACTTTTTACCACACCAAAGCGACATTCATCTTCTTTTTTCCTTTTTTTCACCCATCTTTTTTTCCCTATATATATCCACTACATTTTTAATTTCAATACACACTATTTTCAATCTCTCAACACACAAATGATAACATTTTTTATGATGAAGATGATGCCGTTGGTTAGGAAGCGAACCAACCATTTAAAAAAATTGATGAAAGTATATAAAGTGTATATAAATTAGGGTAAAAGGGTTTAAATTTTTAAAAGTTACCAACCGAACATATGGCTTTTTGAAACACATATACAAGCCTCAATCGATCGTCCTCTCGACCAAATCCCTCTTCCGACCGACACAACCACGCCACGGCCGACTAACCGGAGCCCATTTGGCGCTAGTCGCGCCTAGTCTTATGCAAATGTCATGTAACATAAGCTATTGGTTCATAAACATGCATTGCTTCATGAATTTAACTCACTAATATATACGTGACAATTTCTAAAAATAATACCATAGATCCACATCTCATATTTTGAGGATACGAGGCACATAACTACACTAATCATCATCTATACTCATCTAGAAAGAATAAGAATTTAGTCTATATAATACATCATTCATGTATGTGTTATACTGTTTGTAGCGGCTTATGGATTTCCCATACTTTTACGGGTTAGGAAAGGGGCTTGAAGCCAAAGAATGCACTACTTTTGAATCAAAATCAACAAGGACTGAACACCCAACGATTTCTTTCGGCATGATTTATGTCTTCTATATATAAGCTAATAAAATGATATTGTGTTCACCGGCCAAAGCATGCGAACCGGAGTATCCACAGCTACTTGCATAATGAGAGCGGGCTTCGAGTGAAATCGCCTCAACCAAACATGTAGCAAGCTAAAGAGAGACTTTGCGTGACAACTTTTCCTCAATCATTGCCTCGGAAAAACTCTTCCTATAATAATGAAAGACTCACAGAGGGTCTTTTTATCCAATCGAAAAGTAATACCCAAACATCAAATTCTCACCATTATTATAGATATTATGTGGATCACGGAAGACAATAATAAAATTAGATTGGCAAAAGACATACCAGCGTTATTGGTGATCAAGCAATCATTAGTCTTTAACATTAGAAGGATGACACGTGGCGGTTTATCGAAGTTCGTGATTTGAGGAAAATATAGGAAAGCATACATCGCAAAACATAAAAAGGTTCTATTAGTCAATAGAACCATAACACTTGGGTTTCAAGATGCAGATGCTAAATTTTCATAAACAAGATAAGACAATACCTAAACCACATAAAAACTTCCCACTTAAGTGACTTAACATTAAACATATTACCCTAAATATGTTCATGTACCTTTTCACGCGACATAAGGAGCAGTTTGTATGTTAAATTTTCATGTGGGAGTCAAAATACGAGATACACCAAAAACTTTGAAATGGTGAAGATGATTAACAGCAGGGTCACTTGCATTGCCTTATATAATGGCAAGATGATCAACGGCAGGATCAATAACCCTATTCCGCTCACCCCTATTTCCACTGAACATGTTATCAGATAGACGAAGATATTCTAAAGTGGGGGAAGTAAACAGCCAAGATGGCAATGTCCCATTAAGTCTGTTATATGATAATCCCAGATAAGTAAGGTGAGTTAGGTTGAAGAGGGAGCTGTCAAGATGAATTGTATCTTGTAGCATTCCGCAATTGAGATGGACACCGATGACGTCACCGGTGGAGTTGTCGCAACTAATCCATCCCAGTTACAATAGTTCTGTACTTGTGTTCCGGCTCATCATTTTAGGATGATAATCGAACCTAACGCATCTTGAAAGAATTCATCTACATAAGAAAAGGTGTTGTGCCGTTGATGGATGAAAGATTTTGTTTAAGAGCGACAAAGCTCTGTTGCATGACGAGCTTCTTATAGATGTTGCTACGCTGAATGGCGAGCTTCTTTTTAACTTGGAACAAGACATGTAATGAATCATCCCATCCGTGTTTTCCATATTCGGGAATGTTGCTTTCTGCTGCATGACGAGCTTCTTCTAGATGTGATCCGTCTACCTCTACTGCTAGTGCTACACCATGTTGTTAAGCATTTTTCTACCGCGTCAATTTACATAACTACTTACGACATGATATGTGAATAGTTTAACAACGAGAAAAACGGGAGATATTGCATCTTGGTTGAGATACTAATTTTGTACGAGACTAAATCAAACGAGACAATAGAGAAGGGTAAGAAACACGGGGCTAATAAGAATCAAGAAAGTTTATACATATTGCACTAACACTTTACAATCTCTGTAGCTTATCCACTAAACACTACATCAGATTCAAATATAACCAATTATCATCACTTCATTACTAATCCTTTCAATGCACCCCATTTACATCGGACCCATTTTTTCAATAAACATTTTACTATTATTTCGTGTGGAAATGGAAGAGGGTAGCTTGTGTTACTATATGGCTAAGGAAATTAAGATTTCACAACTTTAGCTGCATCCTTCAACAGCATCCACCAGACACCATTCACAAGTTCTTCCTTTACCATGAACAAAAGCGTGACGAACACTTTGTACAATCTTTGTGCTCATCCCTTTGTAAAAGCCATGGAGCCCTTCGTAGCGTATCATCTTTAGAATTTCATCCAGTGTCAATGAACGAAAACAGGATTTGTGTGAATATGCGATCTTTGTGGGAGGTAAATAACGTTTGCATAATTTCATAATCACATTTACCTTCTTGCGATGTCTTGCACAAAGTCTTGATTGCAAAATACGAGATAGTTTAATGCTTCTTTAAATACTTTGGGGGGTGAAATGAAAAAATAAAGCGGCAACAATTTTTATTTGAGATGAACATTTCAACCCATTTACTTATGAATGGGTCACCGGGGTTTGTTTCATCTCCAACCAGTCATTAAGTCAAACATTCTAATTGAAAGATAACTTAAAGAGAAACGGGTTAAGCGGGTCGATACCCCAAACGGTCAAACAGAAGAAAGTCATCTAAAGTGAATTTTTTATGCATAAAACATCCTAAATCACTTTACTCAAAATTAATGTTATTGTTGCAATAATATAAATTTTGCTAAAATATTTTGGCTAAAAAGTGTTCGGTAACCCAACCCGGAGTTAGGTAGTACCAAAAATTGCATGTTGCCCAAACCACCATTTTTCCACCCCTAGTTCGACTATTAACATCTAATAAGATTTACTACGAGTTAGATTTTTGAAGATGGAATCAGTCGATCTTGAGACCTAATGTAGATTACAGATATTAGTGGTCTAAATCAAGTCGATTTGAGAAATTGATGTATGTTTGAGTATAATTATTATTTTGCTGCTCTACTAAAAAGCTCAAATGACAGGTACTTACCTTTACAACTAAAAGAGTTATGTGGAGAAATCAGATATTGCCTACAGATAATCCCATTAAATGATAAATAAGTCATAATTATCTGAAAATTCTGCAGTGATTATACTAACAGCTTACTTGCCTCTAGCGATTTACACCTTATTCTTTATTTGCTTAAGGCACGACGACGCCGACTTCTTTAGTAGGGTCTCATACAGCATAAAGCGTATTGAAGGATTGCTGACTGCGGAAAACAATGAACAATAAGTCAAGAAGTGATATTGATACAGCATGGGCCAAAGCTAAATAGCAAGTACCATAACCAATGTCGGGAAGACGCCTTTCTAGAATCCCAAGATTCCCACTTCACCAAAGACTTCTTGAACCTGCAGAAAGCAAATTGTTCAAGTTACAATCTTAATAGCCAACACTATGGTATTTTTTAACAATCAATATTAATACTCAGACGACTATGATCATCTAGTAAAATTTATACAACAACCTTTGATTTTATAATGTCATTTCCCGGTATACATGTCTTCTCTTCCTTTTGCAAAATTATGTTGAAGGTTCAACCACTCAAAAACACGATTACCTAAGGGTAAAAGTTAAGACTTGGCTGGTCAAGTTATAAAAAGATAATAATAAACCCGACCATTTAAAGTAGATGGCAAAAAGATGTAACACTCGGGCACACATATCATTTGTCTTCAAGGCTAGCAATACAACACAATAACATAAATGAACTTTATAGCTAGCATATCCGCTACAAATTTAGCGACTATATATCTCGAGCGTCAGTTTCAGCCATAACGCTTCAACCTACATCATAAATAGGACCCATTTTTGCGTACCCTAAAAGGACCATGGCATGTTTTACAAGACATAAGGAGCAGTAGGTATATGATAAAATTTCATGTAGATGATTATTCAAGTCTGGGGTCACCGGCAATTTGGTCTCATAATCCACTCGTCAAGCAGGTGGTGGGCAGATAATGAAATGCTAAAACACATGTAGAAACGGTCGAAGAAGAACACATTGGATGGTCAAACTAGATATACTAAAAGACAAGTCATTATTAATAATGCTTTCCTTTACACACCTTACAATTCGGTAACAAACACTAGTGTCTACAATTTTATAGCATACACGATGGTTGTATGATCACCTAGTGACCAAGTAATTAAATATGTATTAAAATCCTAACAACACACTAGTAGTACATACAAGAATAATTCAAAGATACAGAACACAAACATCATAACTTCGAGAAGGTGATATCACATTGCATAATTCGAGAAGGTCCCACCCTCCTCAAACTCCTTTACGCATATAATTTTCTTAAGACCAAGAGAATTCATAGGGTAAGACATTTTGAAAAAATTGATGAAATAAGAAATCATGTGAAAAAGCATACCTTTCATTATCTAACGTCATTTCCCGATGTAAACATGTCTTCTCTTCCTCTTCTTCAAGATCAAACTCTCTGTTGCATCAGCAATTGCATTGAACCATTTCACTTTTCTTGTTGACAACATGTAAGAACCCATCACCAATCCAAGTAGAGTCCCACATCCGTATCCCAATATCACCACTTCCCACGTAAACAAACTTTCCTCCTCATAATGTTCTTCTGCTTCAAGCTGTGGTTTGTGTGCATTCTCACTGCAAATTTTGGGCAGTGGAAACCCACAGAGCCCCAAATTCCCTGTAAATGAGTTCTCTTGAAATGTCTTTGACGTGTTCCTTCCGGAATCGCCCACAAGATGGTTTTGTGATAGATTTAAGACTTCAAGGCCCTTGATTTCTGCAAGGCTTTGAGGAATATTTCCTATGAGTTGGTTCCAAGAAAGGTCTAATGATTCAATCTTTGATAGCTTACCAAGAGAGTTTGGCATTCGACCGTTAAGGCTATTGTGGGACAAGTTTAGCACTTTCAAAGAACTCAAATTTCTGATTATTTCTGGTATCCCACTTTCGAAATAATTGTTTGATAAATCAATAATAGTTAGGCCAACAAAAATTATTGGAATATCTCGATCCACCCTTTCACATAGCGTGAATGAGTAATACATTCCACCCGTGGACAAATATTCTGGTTTTGTGCTGTTTTTCACCACATTCTTCATGGAATTGAAATTTTGAAAATATTTTGCAGGGAGTTGACCTACAAACATATTATGAGATAAGTCTAGAACTCGAAGACTTGGAAAGGGAGAATCAACAGTTGAAGAGGGTTGAATGTGACCATGAAAGTTGTTTGATTTGAGGACAAGAGCCTGCAAATTTGGAAGATCTCCTAACCAACCAGGGAATGTACCATTCAAGTGGTTGTTTCCCAAATCAACCACTTTCAAGAATCGACATTTGGACAAGGAACTTGGCACCTCTCCTCTTAATTGATTTCCTTTTAAAATAAGCCCTTCTAAACTTCCACAATCACCATATACATTTGGAATTGTTCCTTGAAAGCTATTATTCCCCATATCTATCATTCCAAGATGTGAGGTGATATTTCCAAAGCATTGTGGAATCAATCCACCAAAGCTATTATTGGACATATCCAAATAGATTAGACCACTCATGTTGCAAATTGACGGAGGGAATGGCCCCTCAATCAAGTTGGACTGCAGATGCAGATATCCTAATCCATGCCATTGAAATCGAGGCAAGCCTGTTATGAAGTTATGTGAGAGATTCAACTAATACAACTCATTACCTCCTATCTCCCCTGCCCATTGAGGAATTTGGCCATGGATTTCGTTGCTAGAGAGATCTAACACTCCAAGTTGTTTCATGGCTCGAAATGAATTCGGAAACACCTTTAGTTTGCAAGAGGCCAATTGTAAGTTTGTAAAATGAGGGTTGACATAATGATTGGCATTCTTTGTTGTAACAGAGAAACCGCTGTATGAGAGATAGAGTTGTTCAAGGTTTGTGGGGCTTGATAACAATGTATCCAAATCCAATTCACCACTAAAATTATTATATGAAAGCCATAGAACAGTGAGGTTGGTGAGTTGTCGAAATGTTTGCATATCAATATGCCCATCTAACTGATTGTTACCGAGGTCTAACATTTTTAATGATGGAAGAGAAAATGACTCAAAAGGTACATTTCCACTGAACATGTTATGATCTAAATAGAGAATTTCTAAAGAGGGGGAAGTAAACAGCCAAGATGGCAATGTCCCATTAAGTTTGTTACTTGATAAATCAAGAAAAGTAAGGTGCGTGAGGTTGAAGAGGGAGCTGTCAGGACGAATTGTACCTTGTAGCATTCTGCAACGGAGATCGAGACCGATGACGTCACCGGTGGAGTTGTCGCATCTAACTCCATCCCACTTACAACAATCACTACTTGTATTCCAGCTCATCATTTTTGGATGATAATCAAAACCCAGCCAATGAGAACAATAATGATCTAGGTAATCGTCTATATTATTGATGGAGGAAAGGTTATGTTTAAAGAGAAGCAAAGCTTCACTATGATTTTTAGGGCATTTATGAATATTTTTATTCAAAGAAGAAGTGGAAGAGGCAAAAGTTGTGAAAATCAGGAAAAGAAAAAAGGAACTGGATATTGAACTACTCATTGTGTTTTTATTTTGGATTGCTATAAAAAATTCCAATTGCTACAAATATATATAGTGTCGTGGTAGTTATTTTACAAACTAAAGTACTCATCTCCATCATACATCTAAAAAGAAATCAACTTCTAAGATTAGAAGTATTTTATTATTTCATCTATTTTTTATAATTTAAATAAATATCTTAAACCATTAATCGTTACACGAAAATATTTACGCCGTCACGAAGAGCATTTAATTATTTTTCTATAGACGGGCATTTAATTATTTTTTTTCGAGAAAAGAAAAAAAAAATCATTTTTTTTTCACGTTTTTTCGTCTTTTTTTCTTTTTTTTTACGTTACTGAAATTTGCATAAAAAATCATATATGATTAGACACTAATTTGATTATCACATGTGATATTAGTGTTAAAACCAATGTTGCAAAAATCGTGAATCGGTAGTCGGGCGGTCGACCATCCTGCAGCGAGTAATCGGTCAAGTCGGGATTAATCGTTGATTAATCGGATTGGCACTTCCTTCAATTTTTGGTATTTCGGAGACCAAACTAAAAATATTAATCGATTCAAGCATGTTTTCAAACCAAAGACTCCAATTACATTGATTATGATGCCCATTGTAGTTATAAAAGAAATATACGATCCCCAAATTAAGTATAATGCCTAAATTATTATTATTTTAAAATGACCGATTTGCCGATCGGTTTTTACCGATTCGGCGATTTTTTTGCTTAGTGTCGATTTTTTTCCTATGCCGATTTTAAAAAATCAATAAGGTACTCGGCCGAATAACGATTAATCGGCCGAGTTGACCGATTTTTCAACATTGGTTAAAACATATATGATATGTAATATCACATGTTATATGATATGTCTATCTATAGAAAGATGATTAAATGTTCGTAGCAATGTTTTTTTTTTCGCTTAACGATTAACGGTTAGAAAGATATTAATATTTGAAAAAAATGATGAAAGTGGGTTTTTTAAATTATTGTGATTAATCTCATCAATTAGATCAAATAAAAATGAAGGGTGAAGATTAATCTCATGTAAATAATCTTTTGTCCTCAAATGATCTTAAATCAATGTTATTAGCACAATTGATAATTAATTTACGCTTATGATCCAAAAAGTCTGGTTGTACAAATCGCTTAACTCGATAGGCCCTTAAACTTCATTTCATTTTTTACTGTGCAAAATTTTCAACTTCATTTTCCATTAGTTGGCCAAAAAGGCTGTAAACCAAATAAGTATATTGTCACTGGTATTACAATAATATTCTTGAAGATAAATAATCAATAATATGTTTGTGGTCTAGTTATATTTATAAAAGTATCACTTGGGTTATACAAGTCTATCAAAACTGATAGACTCTAAATTTTAATTTCTTGTCGAGTTATGCACAATTCTAACTTTTGATTGCAACAAAAAAGAATCATTCATTGAAAATTATGTGGTCCACAATAATATTTAAACAATAAAGGAAACAATTTTTGGATAATTCATTAAAACGAAGACTTAATTGAACCAATCGAAGAACTTAATTTAGCCTATTTGTAAAACTTGAGCATGTCTATCGGTCTATAAATTCAACCTTCAATTAATTGTGGTCAAAAATGCAATTGAATAATTTAAATCTTATTAAATAAAAAATATATATATATGACTTTTGGAGCTTGTGTTTTCAAATTTTGGAATTAAGTATAAATAACGTTATATTTTGATTGTTTTTTACAATTTAAGATTAGAGCCTACACTTTTGAAAATAGGTTTCTTAAATCCATTTTTATGGGCTTAATTGTAAAATTATTAACTTTCATAATGTGTCGTAAATGGATGAAAGGTTATGTTTTAACAGAAGCAAAGCTTCACTTTGTTTATGAGAGCATTTATGACTCGTATTCAAAGAAGCGGTAGGAGCAAAACTGGAGAAAATAAAAATACGAAAAAGGATACTACTAAAGACTTAGCATTCACATTTGCTACTCCGTACAAAGTATGAGCAGGCTGTAGTTTCATTTATAAGCTATGATTTGGGTTGGTGGGTCAATGTTTAATTTTCGTTCTACGCGTGCAAAGACTTTTGCAAATGAACTTACTCACAATCTTACAATATATTATTGTATCTATGACTAGGGGTGTTTCTTTTTTATGTTAATAAGTCTTAATGGGGAGATAGTGGTGGGGCCACACATATAATATGTTTCTTTTTCTGTTAAATAAGTATATGGAGAGAGAAAACCAAAGGATGCCTCCCATTAAGCATTACTATAACGAAGAAATCCACAATCCGAAAAAAAGAAACAAGCCCAACTCACATATAATATTCTTTCTCTGTTTCAATCTTACAATATATTATTGTATCTATGACTTTATTGTATCTATGACTTTAACTCAGATATAATATTCTTTCTCTGTTTCTATGGAGACTTTTTAAACAAACCTGGTAATGAACTTACATGTATCCAAACACTTGCGACATCGATTTTACATGTCCATTGTCTCGAAACTTCAACAAAACGAATTAATATATTGACTGGATTTCTTTTCATGAAGTTAAGGTTAACTTTGCTCTCTCACACCTCCGTGAACTGTCGCAAACATTTTATACTTATAGATTTGAACACCGTTCATTCTTGATGCAACTTATACTCACAACCACTTAACTAATGGGTTAGGTCATATACCGCAAGGTGGACTTAGATCTACCCAGAGAAACTGAAATCTAGCGATAACTTATGACACTCCAATATACGTTGAGCTCAAAAACTTTTTAAATGCTATGCTTGCATTTTATTAAAGGTTGAATAATTGAAAGAAGTTTCATAGGGAACAAATAAATCATACTGTCATTGTCAATGCACTAAAGATGTAAAAATGATGGAAGAAATATCTATGGGGGACAAGTGCTTATGACCAACTCTTTTGAAGTATAAGAGGGCATGTACCTGCAATTAGACTTGGCTCATGCCACATTAGCCTTCTCTCTCCGACAACTTACGAATGACTTTTTACCACACCAAAGCGACATTCATCTTCTTTTTCCTTTTTCACCCATCTTTTTTTTCCCTATATATATCCACTACATTTTTAATTTCAATACACACTATTTTCAATCTCTCAACACACAAATGATAACATTTTTTATGATGAAGATGATGCCGTTGGTTAGGAAGCGAACCAACCATTTAAAAAAATTGATGAAAGTATATAAAGTGTATATAAATTAGGGTAAAAGGGTTTAAATTTTTAAAAGTTACCAACCGAACAGATGGCTTTTTGAAACACATATACAAGCCTCAATCGATCGTCCTCTCGACCAAATCCCTCTTCCAACCGACACAACCACGCCACGGCCGACCAACCCGGCCGATTGGCATTACCAGTCGCGCTAGTCTTATGTAAATGTCATGTAACATAAGCTATTGGTTCATAAACATGCATTGCTTCATGAATTTAACTCACTAATATATCTGTGACAATTTCTAAAAATAATACCATAGATCCACATCTCATATTTTGAGGATACGAGGCACATAACTACACTAATCATCATCTATACTCTGTCTAGAAAGAATAAGAATTTAGTCTATATAATACATCATTCATGTATGTGTGTACTGTTGCTTGGCAAACTTATTGATTTCCATACTTTACGGGTTAGGAAAGGGGCTTGAAGCCAAAGAATGCACTACTTTTGAATCAAAAATCAACAAGGACTGAACACCCAACGATTTCTTTCGGCATGATTTATGTCTTCTATATATAAGCTAATAAAATGATATTGTGTTCACCAAAGCATGCGAGGCGGAGTATCCACAACGCTACTTGCATAATGAGAAAACGGGCTTCGAGTGAAATCGCCTCCAACCAAACATGTAGCAAGCTAAAGAGACTTTGCGTGACAACTTTTCCTCAATCGGTGCCTCGGAAGAAACTCTTCCTATAATAATGAAAGACTCCACAGAGGGTCTTTTTATCTGTCGAAAAGTAATACCCAAACATCAAATTCTCACCATTATTATAGATATTATGTGGATCCCGAAATACAATAATAAAATTAGATTGGCAAAAGACATACCAAAGCGTTATTGACTGATCGCAAGCAATCATTAGTCTTTAACATTAGAAGGATGACACGTGGCAGTTTATGCAGATGTTCTGTGATTTGAGGAAAATATAGGGAAGCATACATCTGCAAAACATAAAAAGGTTCTATTAGTCAATAGAACCATAACACTTGGGTTTCAAGATGCAGATGCTAAATTTTCATAAACAAGATAAGACAATACCTAAACCACATAAAAACTTCCCACTTAAGTGACTTAACCTTAAACATATTACCCTAAATATGTTCATGTACCTTTTCACGCGACATAAGGAGCAGTTTGTATGTTAAATTTTCATGTGGATGATTATTTAAATTGAAGGACATGACCAATTGGGAGTCAAAATACGAGATACACCAAAAACTTTGAAATGGGGAAGATGATTAACAGCAGGGTCACTGGCATTGCCTTATATAATGGCAAGATGATCAACGGCAGGATCAATAACCCTATTCCAAGGCCTCATTGTAACAATCCCTACAAACAATGCATACAAATCCTCACCAGCACCCAATTTCAAGCAATTTTCCTTTATTCCATTTGCATAAGCGATCTAAAGCCTGTAAGCAAGTCATACAGTCAGAGGTTAATGATGCAAGCGAAGCATGCAAAATGGACGTGAAAAAAAGGTAATAATAGATGGCATAAAAAGTCATTTATATTTAAGAAATTGTATGGTACACCTTCCAAAGTGCAGTATAGTTGGTCCTAATAGAATTGTCAAGTACTTTGTATAGACCATGATCCAAAGAAGACTAGTTGCGGTTTTCTTCTTCCTGTAAACAACTAAACAGCATCAATAAGGAAAACATCGCATCATGAAAATAAAGTATGGAAAAAATGCATATATGAAGGGAAAAAAGGCTTAGTTAAATGCCAAATGATCAATTGAAGAAGTCTATGCCTTTTATTTAACAAAACAATACTTTCTAACATAACTATTTAAAATAAAAAGGATCCATTATTATGTCATCTCATATAATTCATATTTTGTTTTGATTTGCTGCTATAACTAATAATACTTCGGATGTATATGTAAAACCTAAAATCTCAAGCATGTAAAATGACTATTTTGCCCTCTATTTAACATTTATAAAAAACAAAATTCATCAAGCTCCTTAAACGTGAAATGTAACCTAACTCTTAAAGGTTAGAGTTGTAAAACCTAATGTACAAAATAAATGAAATTTTCTGACACTTCACGTCTATGCATATTACGCGCCTATATGTTACAC
This sequence comes from Chrysanthemum makinoi, assembly GCA_910596185.1. Lineage (NCBI taxonomy): Eukaryota > Viridiplantae > Streptophyta > Magnoliopsida > Asterales > Asteraceae > Chrysanthemum > Chrysanthemum makinoi. The sequence goes on along the minus strand of OU343216.1, from coordinate 15,291,907 downwards.
GAGTCGAAATTTCATAAGTTATAAAACACTTATTAACTTAAAAGTAAAGGCCCATCTATGTAATAAGTTGGAGATTGGACTTGGCCCATACTCCTTCCTTTGGCTCGTCTAATGCAAGAACCGGTGTTTCCCATTCTTTTTTTTTGTTGTTGTTATACACTCCATATGTGAACACAAAGCAAACCCTAATTTTCCTCTTCAACCAAAAAGTGACGGCTTGAATCTTCTCCTTTCCTTCCATTCGACAACAAGCGTGCCAATGATGGCGTGGATGATGCTGCTATGGGCGTGAGTCGTTGATTCGAAGGCATGGTCTTTGTCGTGTGTCGTGATGGTGCTCTTGGTCATGGAATTCTAAGGCCATCAAGGGGCTGTTGTCGTGGGTTTAAGGGGCAAAGGGAGGCTGTTTGGTTTGCTTCATCCGAGGGTTTGGGATGGCTGGAGTCGGTGGCCTTGTTTTCGTGGTCTCTTGGTTCTTTTCTTGTCACGCTACAAGGGTAAAACATTCCTTATCTCGTCTCCTTTCTTTTCATTGTCTCTTGGTTGTTGTCGTGTGGTTTCTCCATGCATATGATCATATATCTGAATAAAGGATCACATAAAATGATAACGTGGCGTATAAAATCATTACGAAAAGATTTAAAAAAAAAGAAAGAGCAAAAACTTTGAATGAGGCTGTTGGTTTGAAAATAATTAAGGTGGGGGGCTGTTTTGAATCGACTTGGGTGAGTAAGGGCATGTTAAGATACTATTAAAACAGGTCATATGGCTTTCATGGGTCATGGGTGCGTTTGGGTAGGTTAAACATGTGCTTATATTGGTTTTAATAAACCCTAAAACTGGACAACATCATATGTCGAATTTGTGTGTGTTATAGATCCATTTTTATAAGTGCAATAATCTGGGTTTTTGTGGGAAAAGTTTATTTCATGTCTTAGTTAAGTTTTCCAAGTGGTTTGGTCGAAATTGGAGTTCTTTAAGTCGTATTTTTGAATTTTACAAGATCAAGTGTCAAAGCTGAGAAAACGGGTCTGAAATTTAGTTGGATTGTTTGATTTTTCATTTTCAAACCATAAGTAATTAGGAGCTCTCCTTTTACAGGAGTGACATTTAGGATATAAATGAATTTCTGGGAGTTTTGGGAATTTTTCCAAGGTGTCTAAACATGTCTAATAACTGTAAACTTTTAAGGTGTATTTTCTGATCACTTTCTGGACAGGTCTGGACTTGTGATTTTCCATAGGCCATTTGACCTGGAAATAAAATCCCCCAATTTTTGGAGAGTCTTTTAACTCATATGGGAACCCCTGGGAATTTCCTTGATTTTATTTGAGCTAAGTAAGTATTTTATAAAATATCGCTAAATTCTGGTCGGATATGAAGTTAAGAAAATAAAAGATAAAAATATTATATCAATAAGTAAAACACTTATACATGAAACATAAAAGGTATATAAGTAATATATGATATCAATTAGTGTAGATTCGTTGACGAAGATACGACGTTGCTTTCCGGTGTTACTTTTCCATTGTTTTCATTACGTTGCTAAGGTACGGATATTGACCTTTTAGGTAAGGTTTCTTATGACTTTTTCTTTCGTTAGCTTTTCTATTTCAATTATTAGGGTTTCCTATGCCATTGCTATGAACCCTTTCGATTGTTTGATCTGTTGCTTGTTTGAAACACCTGTTTTATTTAATCATGCAATATCTGACTTGAACGTTATGTTAGAAAGACTTTGATACGCACATTTGTTGAACCTTGCTATATTTGACTATGAATTTCTGAATTGTGAACATTTGGTTATGAAAGTATGATATATGACTACGACATTAACTTTTGACTTCTGAACCTTTGAACATGAACCTTCGATATGAATTATCGATATGTTATCCGTTGAACCTTGTGTTTGATTATGATGCGTGTCAATTATGACAATCTGTTTGACCTAAGTTAGTTTGACAACCGAGCCAATATTCTCACTAGTCATGGGGTTCCATGTCCGTGTCGCTGATGCACCTCGACATGACTCTAGGGCGATAGAGTGATGTTACGCCACGTCCCTTTCCGTTATCGTTTATTGATAGTATGGCCACTATCCATAAGGTATGGATGCATCCTAGATCGATCTATTATCGATATGTTTTACGGTGAATGATGTCGGTGTGCAATGCGCGTCTTCACAAAATTCACAGGAGCTAGCTACTCCAATTAGTTTATGAGGTTACCTTCCGAATAAGAAAGATATTTACGATATGATATGTTCGGGCTCGTGGTAGTTAACTAAATCTTTATCATTATTTCGTATTAGTATTGATGTTGATTCGGTATGTTCAAGTGTTTATAATTATGTGCTAGGCTTATTACATGTTATTATATTTGGTTATGCTTTTGTATGTTTAAGTGACTACCGTCTACTATGCTAGGATATGATTAATATGTTTTCAATATGATTCGCAGGTTGTCATCTGATATTATGTTAGTTTATCGTTATGTGAATTAGTTGATCTGAGAGATGAATGTGCTAGTGTGAAAGTGAGTATCCCTGAAAGTTTATTAAGTATGATTGTTCAAGAAATCGGTGAACTTTGCCTATCCGTTAGGGTATCTATACGCTTATGTTTGATTTGCCATGTTTAGACTCTGTTTATATTAAGTTTTGGTTTGGAAAATGGTTTAATTATGATATCTGTTTAGATAATTTGCTAATTGCTATGCTATGTCTTTTGCTTATTTAGTTATAGTTTTCCTACTATGTTTTCTATTTGCATGTGTGACGCCATGATTTGACCGCTATTCCGTTGCTACAATATTGGATTAAGTGTGTTAAATGTAGATTAATTGATTTGTATGTATGCCATGTTTACTTTCTAGAAATTGTTTCCGTTAGCCTTTTGATATTTCGTTTGGCTCATATGTACTGAATTTCTGCTTTAGTTAACGCTTGGTTATCTTGATGCGTTTGCGTTGGTGCCATCAATATGATATGTGTTTGTTCTTAATTGCTATTTTTTTCTTCGGATTCTGTATGATTGTGTTTCCAAAATCCTCAATGATTCATTAATCTCATTCCTACGACTTTGTTATCCGTTACCTTTGTTTCATTTTGCATTTCAGACTTTATTTAGTTTTCGTTTTGTTATATCTCTTCCTTTGGGCTTTTAAGCTCGGCCGCATTTCTCTTCTGCGGCGGGGTTTTAGGTTTGAAGATGGGCGATGGGGGTGAGAGTTAGAGTATCTTAATGGACCAACCCTAGTACCATAGTACTTATGGACTTACTTTGAAGAGTTTTGTTTTGAGATTTCATTCATTTTGGATATTGTATTTTCCTCGTCAGACAATTGTTTATATGATTTGAAACTTCATTTTTTTAAGGTTTCCGTTTGTAAATATTTTATTTGTATGTTCTGATATGACACCAGAATGTGACACTTCTACCCTTGTCGGGTTGGGGTGTTACAGTATCTGTACGCTGTGATCCATATGAGGTCCTTAAGAGACCCAATTAACAAATGGTCATATGCTCTGCAAGAAGGTAGCACCCCTTCACAAGCTTATAGATAGGAAGCAGTACATTAAAACAACAAAAAACTTAAATCATGTTGACTAAAAGCTCTCTAGTAAAATCATGGTATTAAAATGTATGATTCCAAGTGTCTTATTTAACAATTAGATGCCTTACCAAAAATGCCCCTTTTTGAATAAGGCAGTGTGCGAACTAGCATGGGACGAAAACGTATTAAAACGGATGAATAAAATTGGACAAAAACATAAGAAATCAGACGAAAACGTATAAAAACGGATGATAACGGATAAAAATGTATGAAGACCTAAGAAAACGGACGAAAATGTATAAAAACGGACGAATACGTATAAAAACGGACGAAAACGTATAAAAACGGATGAAAACGTAAAAAACGGAGGAAACCGTATAAAAACAGATAAAAACTGATACAAATGGACCAAAACAGACGAAAACGGGCGAAAACGTATAAAACGGACGAAAACGTATAAAAACGTAACGGGTTAAAACCATAAGAAGTGAATCAAAAAAAAAAAAAAAGTTTAGGGATTGTGGATGCAATTTTCGATAAAACAGAGGTACCATTTACATAATTTATCCTAAGGACGGTGAATGCAATTTTCGAAAATTTAGTGGGCAAAATGGTCATCACAAATTTTCACTACCCATAAAAAAAAAAAAAATAAATTACTTTCGGAAAAGGTATTCAATATCAAAAAAATAAATAATGACAAGTATTTTACCTTTTTAGAACATTTGCACCCAAACTAAAAAAAAGTCAAAAAGCAGATTTTGAAGCGTATAGTAATGAACTAATGAACTTCTGACAAGTTAGCAGCGTGTGGATCACAGTGCACAAATCCATGTTTAAACATCATTTCAGCAAATGTTCTACTCACCTGTATTAACCAACAAACAACATGGGACATGAATTGGATAATAGCTCAGGCAGAAAAGCTGCTGCAACTAGCCAATTGGTAGTACAGAGAAAAGATACTTACCAGCCTTGCAATGTCATGTGGGTTGATTCCAAGTTTTTGGATCTTGTGCAAGTCATTGACTTATCGCCTTCTACAAACTCCATGGTCAACAATTTTGTGGCTTAGGTTCCAATATCGTTGGAGCATACACATAGTCTGCAATATGAGGAGATAACCGAAAGTTATCCATACATTTAATCTTGTTCTTGGCCTCATTTAAGAAATCAAGTTCCTGATCATCATTGTAACTTATCAACAATACTATTTCAAAGGATATACAAACCTACCATGAAGAGTTTGCATAAATACACACATGTAGACATCATAAAAATACGAGAAGATAACAGGTTGAAAATATGTCTGACCTTAGGTAGACTATCGTGTACTTAATCTACCAACCACCTATATTATAACCCATGCACAACTATGGTTATTACCATATATCCCCATCAATAAACACATGCAAAAAAAGAAATAGCAGTTGAATAACAAAAATAAGATAGGCGGTAAGCTCTAACCAGGCCGATCTGCATTTTCTTGATGGCCATAACAATATGATAAAGTACACGATAACCCTAAAGTGAAATAGCATATAAACTTGAACTATACGAATCATATATATTTGTTAATATCGTATTATTTATATGCAAAACTAATAAAAATGGGCCCGCTTTAAGTGGAGGCCATGTCTGGAACTTTTGTTGCACACCCATCCGAGCCCCCTCTGGCTCTGACAAATAAACCTGTAATCAAATGAAGGAAAGAGCCGATGTAAAGTGTTGACAATGAATTATTTGTTGCATAATCTGCAAGCTGCAGTGCTCATCATGTGCATATGTTTGTACACGAAAGCATTGAATACAATATTAAATAAGTTAAGCCATTATTCCTGGAGGTCGGAAAGGTGGGTGACAAACTGGTTGGTTTTGAGTTGGTGAACAGGAGGTTGGGGTCAAACTCTCATTAAAAGTTAGTAGGTCCCATGCAGAGTTATTAATATGTTAGCCAAGCTTGATGTATATTCCACATTTTGGACAGAGCAAAATAGAGTTCAAGCCCCAAATAGGATAATTTATGCCGCTATTAACCTGCACTAGTATGGAACCCTCATCTACTATGCCGGACCGAGTCTTTGGTCTGTCTGTATATATGTGTGTCATTAGATTCTGTAAGATCTTGTGGCCAAATCACGGAGCAAACCGGCCAATTTGATTGTGTGGCACCGATGTAGTGATGTACGGTACTAATTGAACCCATGAATAGATTATCTGAACCTGGACCTAGATGAATAGTTGATTCTTATAAATTGTTGAACCACAACCTATCACGTGCGATAACATTAAATTTGAAGTCGAATCTGACAAGTATGCACAAATGTACGATTTTTAAGTATTAACCAACGTAAACTGGAAATTTAAGCGCAAATACATTTTAATGATTTAAAGTTCCCTTATATACGCTTAACATACACAATGTAAAAAAAAGCGGGGCCTTAAATGTACTTTTAACTCAAAAAGTGCATGGGATAATTCATCGTCACTCTATCACAATTCAAAACTCTAATCGCGAAGAGAGATACATTTTTTTTGCGTATTTACAAACATATGGTCACATCTAAACCATGAAAAACGAACATACTAAAAGTAGATTATATGATTATGTTTTGAAAACCAAGTGTAGCTTCGAATCTTCAATGTTTTGGAGGTGGCTCAACAAATGGCTTCTTCTCTACTTCGACTCCAACCGATTTCAGCGACTCGGTATATGGCTTTGGGTGCCTTCAATCCAAAAAACAAAAATAACAAAATCAGAATTGAAAAAACTAGAACCAAGTATCGTTAAATAGGTGTTTGAATCTTTCTATCCAAACTAAAAAGGGGCATTTGATACGATATTTTGAAATATATCTGGCTTATTCCAGTTTCAAACATCATCCTATCAGCTTACGTTTGTAAGATTCTTTTTCGAAAGAGCTTAAGCTCGATCTTACAAATAAGCTATAATCCAAAACACCGCCTTAGTTGTAAAATAATCAAGATGCTGAGTTGCTTATTCCAAACTGCTCACTTACAAAGTATTAATAAGAATAATAAACGTCATTTACATTTTCCTAAACAAGCAATGATTGGAGCTCCAATTATAAAGTGACATGTGTCACATCTCAACTAAAAATTCATCTTTATTTTCAAATTGAAATATTTTTTTATCTACTTATTTTTTTTATAATATATTTTCATCATATTTTTTAAAATTTTATGCTCTTTAATTCAACATCCATTTTGATATACTAGTTGGATACCTGCGCACAACGGCGGTAATAAATATAGTTATATAATAAATATAGTAAATGAATTGCTAACCCAACTCTCTTCGCAATTTCCTAACTGCTTAGTGAATTCATTTCACAACACTCCAAATGTATATGTGTTAGTTGTATGAGTTTGTTTGGGTTTTCATTATCTTTCCGTGACATCATTATTCGCATATAAAAAGACCTATCTCTTTCTCCCTTCGTAACTTTTCCAAAGTAAAATGATTTTGATAAATAAAGTTTGTATTGATTGAAATAAAGGTTAAAGTTATAAAAATTTGAATTAAAATAAAATAAACCTACTAAAATGTAAAACGAAAACTTATAAAAATATATTAAAATGGATGTTGAATTAAAAAACACAAAATTTTAAAAATATATGAAATTAGACCATAAAAAAATTAAATGAATTAAAAGATATTTAAATTTAAAAATAAAGGTGATTAATTAATTAAGAAATGGCGTATGTCACATTATTGGCACTCCTTTATTTTAGTTTGTTAGAGCTCTCTCATTTTTGTTATTTTTTTAGTTAGAGAAGTGACACATGTCACTCAATGATTGGAGCTCCTTATCTTAATTTTTTGTGGAGCCCACAACTTAAATTCTTTATATAGTAGTATAAATTTTTATGAGTTTTTAGTTTTTATGTTTTTAGTGGGTTTATTTTATTTTAATTCAGATTTTTACAACTTTAACTTTTATTTCAATCAATACAATCTTGATTCATCAATCAAAAGAGATTGTGAGGTCTTTCATATCTTGGGAATAATGATGTACGGGGAAAGCTACGGGTAACCCAAACAAATACATACAGCTAACACATATACATTCGAAGTGTTGTGAAACGAATTCACTAAACGGGTAAGCAAACAAATATAACTATACTTATCGCAAATGTTAGTAATATATTATTCACGCAACATTGGTTCACACATTAAGGAAGTGTGGACCTAGATATTTTAAACATTTAAAAGCATGTATTTTTTAGCTGAAAAATTTGTAAAATTTTACTATTTGTTGTAAAAAATGAGGTCTTCGTTTTGTAATTATTGCCATAACGTGTTTGGATACCGGCATAACCCAGTAAGGTCCCGAAATAAATTTATCCCAAGAAACCCCTATGGCTTAGTTGAGGGCCGGCCAAAATGGTTGGGTGGGTTCAAACTGTGATAGAAGGGTGGTCCGAACATGGGAGGATGGACAAAAGGGAAAGGGTGGAATGGTGGTTCAAAAGGGTTGGGTGGGTTCAAACGGTGGTTTGGACTTTAAATGATGGAAAAGGGAAAGGGTGGAATGGAGGTTCAAAAGGGTGGTTCCGTAGCTTTTGGAGGGATATGGCGTTTTGAAAGCTGTCATAAGGGGCTAAAATGGGTTTTTTTAGTGAGTATTTTAGCAAAAAAAGAAAAACCAAATATGTTGGTATCCTTCGAAGGTACAGTGGAAAAATGTTTTAATGTGTTGCGAAAAGTTTGTAAACTAGTCCGCACATAATTAGTTAAGTTTTAGAATGTGTATCATTTGATCATGTTTTGTTTGGAAATTTGTACTTAGTTTCGAAACATGGACTATAACAAGATAATTGGTATTTTGCTTTATGAAACGCATGAACACATCGTGTGTTGAATTTGTAATTTGGAGTTTTTCTTTTAGTATTGTAACACTTTATATTTGTTATATAGGAACAGGCATGAGGATAGTTAGGAAGAAGATTGTCTCAAGTTGTAAAAATAACTTGAGTCAAGTTAGGAAAGTGTGAGCCATTAGATTTGATCCAATGGCTCAAATCACAAAAACTTCTTTTGATTTGAGCCATTAGATCAAATCCAATAGCTAACAAACACCCAACTTGACTCAAGTTGTTTTTACAACTTGAGACAATCTCCATCCCCAAGTTCAAAACCTCTACAACATAGCATGCTACGTAGTATTTGTTTACAAAGGTCATTTTTTGATCTACTCGCCTAAGGTATCAGAAAACTCAAGACCCAAGACCGGCCCTGCCTTTAAGTCATTAGTTTATAAGCACTTGTTATTGTCGGTAGTTCCTTGTTTGGTAATCTTAAAGCTTCTGTTTTGGGGATTGCAGGCATCCAAATTCCAAAGCCATATACTGAATCGTTGAAATCAGTTGGAGCGGAAGTGGAGAAAAAGACATTTACATTTACATGTGTTCATAACCGATAATAAGGTTCAAATGTATTGCAAAACTTGCACTCTCGTTGGTACAACTTACATGATGTGTTATGGACCTATAATTTATAAGTTCCATGTTGTTCCATGTCAACTGAAAGCAACGCCAAGCTCTAACTAGTTGCTACTAGACAACATGATATGAGATTCGACTTGTTAGCAAACTTACATGACAATTTTTATTAGAAACTTATAATAATACACGGGTTCTATCCTGTGATCAAGCACATATTTAATACACGTTCCAAGTAAGGGACCAAAATTGATGTGGGCCCAAGTGTTGAAGATCAGGCCATGATGTTTCCAGGAAGATCGTGGTGACAAAAGCGCCAATTAAAATGGGCATAACTTGGGCCACGGGCTTCGTTTTAGGCGAATGACCGAGTCAAATCGAAGCTTGGAGCGAGGAACGCGTGGTGGAAAAGCGACCGTCGGTTTCCGAACTTCGAGCCCCGAAACACTCTATTTTATGAGTTATTTGCATTTTAGTGTTTTTCGGGTTTTTTTAGACTTTGTTTATGTAATAACTTTCACCCGTTTGTCTCTAGGGCCCGTTTCGCTTTTGCGATCCTATTTAAGACTTTCTTTGTAATGTGGAATAATCAGTTTTATGAAATACCAAAAGTCTATTTTTGGCAGCTTTTGCTAAGAATTCTATAATCGGCGACCGTTATGAATCAACGATTATTGGTAGGATCGTTCGGTATTCGTGTGAATCAACGGTCCGGTTTGTGTTATCTCGTTATTTAGTCTACATCGGTTGGTATCAAAGCTAAAATTCACGATCATTATGCCTCCAGGAGGAATAGGAATACTAATGACGTCTATGAATAAGAAATCGACGGCGGAATGGCAAGAGAGGGCGGTTGGTTGATCAATTAACGATCGGATGGCTAACTTAATGAATCAAAGAAGGCCTCGTTAATCATAGCGAAGGTGAAGACGGCAGTGGAAATCCGGTTGGTGGGTTCATCTTCGATGAACAACAAGAAAGGCGACAAAGGCGAAATGAAAGGGAGGATAATAGGCGTTGGGAATCGGACTTGAGGTCAATATTCCCGAGTTTGATGGGGATACTTTGAATCCCGAGGGTTTCATTGATTGGCTTGTTGCGGTTGAAGAAGTGTTTGAATTCAAAGAGATTCACGAAAACAAGAAGGTTTCACCGATGGCTACTAGGCTACGTGGTAGGGCATCTGCATGGTGGCGACAAACCTTACGGGGAGAGAGTTGAAAGCCAAAGTCACGACTTGGAGGAAGATGAAAAAGTGCATGAGAGCCAACTTTATTCCTCATAATTACCAACGGTTGATGTACCAACTGTTCTGAATCAAAACGAGGGCCAAAATTTGAAGATTACACAACGAATTTTACCAATTAATTGCAAGGAATGATATTCAAGGCGATGAACAACTAGTCTCCGTTACATTGGTGGTTTAAGAGTCCGATCATGGATTACGTTAACATGTTTGATCCAAAGGACACTTTGATGCATATCAACGTGCATTATCTTTTGAAAAACAGATCGACGTATGGGAGGTTCCTCTTATTCCGCTACAACAGGAGGTAGTTTGGTTCGGGTAACGTAACATCCGCGTTTTGTTCCTAATCAGCGAGCAGGGTGGTAGCAATACTGGACCGGTTTCTAAAGGGGTTGGAAGTAGTACCTTGAAGTGTTTTAACTGTGGTGAACCCGGTCACCGACAGTCAGAATATAAGAAGGCAGGGAAAAGGCACCTATTTGCTGATCCCGATGGCAATATGTATACTTGGGAAGTTTTTGGGGATGATAAGCACTACTAAAATTGAGTTGAGTATTCACCATCTTTCACAAACTACGCCAAAAATGACTTAGAAACCGAGTGTCACGATCAGAAACAATAGATGAAGGCAAACCATGTAAACGATATACATCGCGAAAGAAAAGTTGGGCCACATTAACTGCATCTGTAAGTTGCTTATCATCATGTAAGTTGCTTATCATCTGTAAGTTGCTTATTAAAGAAAAGTTGGGCCACATGTCGCACGTGGCTAATGAAGATGGTACAACTTACATGTTGTGTTATGGACCTATAATTTATAAGTTCCATGTTGTTCCATGTCAACTGAAAGCAACGCAAAGCTCTAACTAGTTGCTACTAGACAACATGATATGAGATTCGACTTGTTAGCAAACTTACATGACAATTTTTATTAGAAACTTATAATAATACACGGGTTCTATCCTGTGATCAAGCACATATTTAATACACGTTCCAAGTAAGGGACCAAAATCGACAAAAAGTCAACTTATAAGCATGTAATCTATCATCAAAAAGCAACAATATTCGACCTTATTCATACTAGGTTTCGCACCTTGTAAAAGTTATATAAGACGAGCCGAGTGCTTGCATTGTTGGACTTGGATCTATTGGGCCATATGAAATCAGTTGGTATTAAGTTAATAACTTTCACTTTTGAGACTTATTTTCGGACCCTTGCAATATAGTTTTGCTGGATATTTTGAAATCCAGTAAATTTCAACTGCTTTCGGGAGTTGACTCTTAAAAATTGTTGAACCATAACCTATCACGTGCGACAGCATTAATTTTGAAGTCGAATCTGTAAAGTATGCACAAATGTACGATTTTTAAGTATTATCCAACGAAAACCGGAAATTTAAGCGCAACTACATTTTAATGATTTAAAGTTCCATTATATACGCTTAACATACACAATTTAAAAAACAACCCGACGCAAATGTATCTTTAACTCAAAAAGTGCATGGGATAATTCATCGTCACTCTATCACAATTCAAAACTCTAATCGCGAAGAGAGATACATTTTTTTTGCGTATTTACAAACATATGGTCACATCTAAACCATGAAAAACGAAGGTACTAAAAGCAGATTACATGCTTATGTTTTGAAAACCAAGTGTAGCTTCGAATCTTCAATGTTTTGGAGGTGGCTCAACAAATGGCTTCTTCTCTACTTCGACTCCAACCGATTTCAGCGACTCGATATATGGCCTTGGGTGCCTGCAATCCATAAAACAAAATCAGAATTAAAAAAAAACAAGAACCAATTATCGATAAATACGTGTTTGAATCTTTCCATCCAAACTTAAAAGGAGTATTTGATAAGATATTTTGAGAAATTGCCAGTTTCGAAGATTCTTTTTTGAAAGAGCTTAAGCTTGATCTTACGAATAAGCTATAATCCAAAACACCCCATTAGTTGTAAAATAATCAAGATGCTGAGTTGCTTATTCCAAACTGCTCACTTACAAAAGTATTACTAGTAACAAACATAATAAACGTCATTTACGTTTTCCTAAATAAGCAACATGGATGAGCAACTTTAAACCCATTCGAAAGTACTGATGTACTTATCAAAAGATTAAGAGCTTATGCTCAAAAAAAGAAGTCATAGAGTCGAGTATTTTCTAGCGTTCGTTAGTTTTTTTTTAAGGTAACCGTGGTTTCCTACCTTCTGACCCCCTACTAATTCACGGGATTGAATCCGTTGCCAAGATTCAACCCATGTAAACCCCTTCATTTTGAGAAAGTTTGACTTTTTTTTCCCAAAGAGTTTGGGTGGTCACTTCAAAGTTATCTAAGTCTTATAAAAAATATAAATAGTAAAGTATATTAGTTCCATACTCTGCGTATGTATTGTTGGTTTAATGGACAAATAGAGATGTGTTAGGATCGAACTCGAGACCACGGGATTGCACACTTTGCGTATGAGAATTAAAGTTAATAATTAAATATAAATGTTATATTTTTTTATTAATTAAACGAAATAACATAACGGACGTTAAGTAATTAGTTGTAATGCACTAACAGTCGTTAAATGTAATTGGAAAATGACTAAGTTGCAAATATTGGGAAGGTTTCGGAATATCTTGTGGGATAACACAACCGATCGGCCACAAGGACTCAAACCCAACCCATCTACAACTCAAACTTGTTCACCAAGTTAGTTTGGGTATAAATACAAAACCAAAGGTGTTTGTAATTTATCTCTTGTACTCATTAAATAAACCTAAAACTTGTTTGTGTGTTTTCTTTGCTAAAACGGTCGACACACACCTCAAGGGTGTCGATCCTAACTCTCTCAATACAAACTTATTTTGTTTAATTAAAACTAGCATTCCTTTAATTAGGGTATAGTACGTTAGTATTAAGAGAAAGTGGTACTAACACAATATTGTTAGTATTCTTGGATTGAATTACAAAATGGTAAGGGGTAATTCACATAATCCTATAAACCCTAATTAGGGTTCATCCAATTGCTAGTTTTGTGGATTTGATTCTTGTTCGGATAGAATCAAGAAAGGTACGCATATTCTTGTTTATGTTAATTAATTGTTGTTAACCTTATTAAAACCTAGAATTAATATATATGTTACGTGATTAATTCATGAATAATATGTTATGTGACATGGAATTATTAATATGCGATCTTGTGACTATTTGTATAATTGTTATGATATATCCATGATGATACATGCATGTTTGTCATGGATAGTTGCTTGTATATTGTTTAATTGTTAAGATATTTTATCACATGTTTATTTACGATAAATCTTGAATTGGGGAAAACTCCAATTATATACATTAATGAATCAATTATGTGCAATTTGGTATATTATTAATTAAGGGTTTATGCAATCGATTCGTCGATGTATGTGGCTCACTTTCAATTGAGAGAGTGAAAGCCCTAATTAATATATACATTAATTAACCTAGACTGTAACACCCCAACCCGATAAGGGTAGAAGTATCACATTTATGGTGCCAAATCAGAACAATACATATAAACCATGCAAGCGGATCTTATAATAATATCAAAAAGGGTAACAAGTCAACACGACTTGAACGGTACAAAAGTTCCCAAAAGATGTCCAAAGGAAATGAAACGATACAAAGTCTAAGACTCCAAAACAAATAACAATGTTAATCAAAGTCTAAGATAACTAAGGCAAGTCCTCAATAGCATCCTACTCTCAATCCCAAGAAAAGCCCCTGCTCCTAGCTTAATAACCTGCGCAGGAAAGAAAATGCGGTTGAGCTTAAAAGCCCAATGAAGATATAACAATACAATAGCAATAATGAGGAACTGAAGTCAAGATAAATATGATAAGAAATGAAGTGAAACAATATAGAGTAGGTAAAGGAAACAATGAAAGGGAGGTCAGTTTTCCACCACGAGCCAACAAAACAAACCAAATCAAATCATATATCCATAGTAGCCTGTAGTAACCATTATATTCGAGAACCTCGGAATACCAAACCAATAGGAGGGAGACCTCAAGTAGCCAATGGAGTGATCACTCCCAAAATGTGAGGGGGGTGTATTGCACACACGCACCACATCACCAAAACAATATATATCAATATCAATACAATACAATACAAATCTAGGATGCATCCATGCAAAACAATAGTGGCCATACAATATATCTGAAGCGCGCATAATCAATACAAAATGGAGACGGTGTGGAACATCACTCAAACACACTAAAGTCATGCCATTGGTGCATCTATGACACGGACATGGAACCCATACCTAGTTAATGGCTCAGGTATCAACTGACAGGTCAAAGTGTATAGAGGTCAATCAATATCAAAGGTTCAGTAATAGCAGTTCACAAATCAATATCAATAATCCAATAGCAATGGTTCAATTATCAAGGTCCTATAGTAAGAGATCAATATCAAGGTTCAATAGCAAAGGGTCAATATCAATAGTTCAATAGCAGAGCAAAGGTTCAATATAAAATTGGCAAGAGATCAAAGATGCAAAGAGATCATGAGAACCTTATGAGAAAGGTCAGAATATCTGTACCTTATTCGAAGCAATCAACAATGAAAGTAAAGTCAAGAAAGGAGATCAATTTTTAGCAATCTTTCCATTTTTAGATAACGTTCTATAATAATCTAACACTCTCGTATAAGACGGCTTTCCATTTTTAGCAATCTTTCTATTTTAAGTACTTTCTATCTTAGGAAACTTTCTATTTTAGGCAGGTTTCCATATTTAGTAACTTTCTAAAAATAGCAGGTTTCCATAATTAGTAAG
This sequence comes from Chrysanthemum makinoi, assembly GCA_910596185.1. Classification (NCBI taxonomy): domain Eukaryota; kingdom Viridiplantae; phylum Streptophyta; class Magnoliopsida; order Asterales; family Asteraceae; genus Chrysanthemum; species Chrysanthemum makinoi. Next base: position 15,276,829 of record OU343216.1, on the reverse strand, counting down.
TTTAGTTACTTATCTCAAGTTAATAAATGAAAATGAGTATTATTATGATTTAAGGATCATTTATGACAAGTTACAAAAGTTTAGGGTTTAAAATGTCAATATTGTAAAGTATAGGGTTAAAAGTGTAAATATAGTAAGTTTACTCATTTTACTCATTTAATCCATTTAGTTACTATATTAACAAGTTAATCCATCAAGTTTCATAATTTACCAAACAACCCCTTAACTTTATTAAATCATGTAATTACAAACCCTAGTTTTAGGTTATGGTTATCGAATCCGTTCTAAACCATTTTAGCTTGATTAATATAAGATTACATGACTCCTAATGTGATAACATATTTAATTCGAGACATCCCTCATCAAGACCATATTATACGCCCCATAAAGAATCAAAACACCCTCGTAATTCATTTGTTATCAATTCCATTTATCATATACGTATAATCATATTTTCATAAGCTCCTTAAACCCTTTAACAATACATATATGTGTCGACTAAATGAAAGACTCAAAATCAGTTTCGTATTCATATTAAATATCATAAGTCATTCGAATTATAGAGATCAAGATTCAAGGTTTTATTTATTCTTGTTTTATCATTACATGTGACAACATATTCATGATTTTATGTGATCCATTTTTATATTACAAGCCCTAGAAACATATGTGCCACGAATTGACCAAGGAAAACAAGGAGGAAAAGATTTGAGATGATGATACATTACCCTAGTAGCGTGTACGAGACAAGAAAACAAGAATCAAACCACCACGATCCACAAGCCTCCCGGCTATAACCAAACCCACGGCTACAATATATAACCCACGACCTAGCTTCAATTCGACCCAAAACACGATCACCACGTCCACCAATCGATTACACACGATCACGAGCCTCCTAGTAACCTTTGTTTGTTAAATTTTCGGATGAAATGGGAGAAAAATTAAGGGTGCCGCCACTATGGAGATGAGAGAGAGCTAGGGTTTTCAATGTGTGTTTTTGAAATGAAATGAAGAGATAAATGAGGTTTTAAAAATAATTGGTATGGTGATTGAATTAGGCCTATATGGCCGGCCATTATGGGGAACAAAAGACCAAACCTTAGACTTTCCATGCTTATCATTTTACAATGTATGTAGTCCTCTTTCAAGTCTAGATTAATTGTGTACATATTGTAATGTTTATGTGTTACTTAGAGTTTATTTATTTATGTTCCTTTAATTTATATCATAAGTTACTTACTTTCATAGTGTGGGAATATTATTAATGATATAACATGTTAAACGATGTTGACGAGTTTCCCGAGTTGGTAAAATTTTAAGTTGGAGGGCAAAATTGTCATTTCACGCGATTTGAGATTTTAGGGTTTTACATAGACATTGATTATTAATAGAGTTTTATCTAATAAGTTGCATGTGGCTACTTGTTTACACGTATTAAATTGTTAGTTATGTGCGCTTTGTTTTTAGTTATTTATTTTTTATTTGTTTACTTGTTTACTTGTTTGTTTATTATGTGTGACAGTTTTAAGCAAAGGGTAATTTTGAATAGAAAAATAATACGGACTAAACAATTGTGAATTTGGATTTGTTTTTGAAGAGTTAAGTTTTCTATAGTTTAATCGATTGATGATTTTGGTACAAATGGCCTGAACGGCTCACCCAATTTGACGGATTGTGTGGGAAGTATTAGGAGGGGGCGATTAATATTGTGACCCTAAAGAGGGAGGTTATTGCTTCAGCGTGACCAAACTCTCCTACCTTGCGAGAAATTGGAGCTACTAAGTTAGCCATAAATGTACAAACTCATCTTAAGGGCGAATTAGTTTTAATTCCATGCGCCACTTTGGTGGTAATTACCCGAAACACTAAGTGTTTACACTTATGCAAAAGTACGGTATAATGGACGATAATTAAAGTTAAATTCCTTGATTGGTGAACCCATTACCTCAATCAAAACTTTGATAATTTGATCTTTATGAATTGGTAATAAAAAGTTTTTTATTAATATTGATGAGTGCTTTTTTACTCATCGTTTTTACCCACCTAAGACCTAAAAAATGACCAAAAACACCCACATATGTTCAAAATATGTTAAAATATCCTCAGTGTGTTTTGTGTCTTGCGAGGTTTAAAAATTTGAAAACGAAGCAAAATCGAAATGAAAAAAAAGTGATCAAGACGTAGCGAGGAAAGCAATTTTCTACATTTACGGCCGAGACACGTTTTGAGTGATCGAGGAAAAACAACCAAAACCGCTCCCTAAACCCAAAATTATCATTTTACCCGTCCAGATACCCAAAATGACCAACCTTTTAAACACAAAATTCAAAATCTTATTTTTAGTTTTAAAACCGTTTTGTAAAATTCATTTTTTTTCTTAAAACCAATTATTTTTGTTTTCAAAAATTACTTTTAAAACCTTTTCACAAAAAAAAATAATAAATCAAACCCTTTTTCCCCATCCCACTATCCCTTCCCTTTTTCTTCTTAAACCACGAACAGATTAAAACCCAAAACCCGGAAGAAACTCTTTTACCGCCATTTCCTTTCCCTCTCCTCCAGTCACTCATTCCACATCATCCCACTCATCTCTCCTCCACAAGGCAAAGTCACGAGAATTCCATGCCACCTTGGCAATCTTTGGCACAAGACAACCCATGGACGGCTCTGATTTACTCTTGGGATGTACCTAACTCTTGGAGGGCTTGGATCAATTCAAGAAAGCACAAGAATGCGTTTGTTAGTTTGCCCTCACAAAACAAGCACAAGCAAAGATAAAGGAGAAGAAGACAGATTCATCTTTGAGTATAAATAGGCATTTAGTGACAATGTAAAACTTTTTCTAGAATCTCATGTTCTAGTTCAGCTTTTAATTTTATGTCATTTACATTTCATGTAACTTTAAATTTCCAATGCAATTCATGTTTTTTTTAATTCCAGTTTACTTAAAGATTTCTGCAGTTAACTTTTCTTTCATTGTTATTTAATTTGTCTAGTGTAACCTTGATTGGTACTGAGGTATTTTGAAGATTTTGTTAAAGGCATACTCAAGTTTTCAAAGTTTTAGAACCTTACAGCTTCAAAAAATCTAAGTTTTGCCCAAATAGAGGGTGTTTGGAACAGCACATTGTGTGGGTCAAAATCCATTTTTTACCCACGTTGGGTCTCAAACCAGTTTTAAATGAAGTATTATGCTCCTTTTGTTCTCAAGTTTTAAGGTGTCAAGCATTTTTGTGTGTTGAACATTTGTTTACAAATCTGTCCTGTCCAACAGCTTCTAGCAGCAATTTTTGGATTGTACCAGTAAAAAAAATGGTGAACATGACCTGATATCAGCTTCTTTTTAAGCTGTTATCTGCTTTTCTTTTGCTTAACAACTGATTTTTTTTAATGTCCAATGTACTAACTTCATGGTGTAGCTTTTTCTGGTTTGGGGTTCCACTTCTCAAAAATAATAATAAGCTGTAAACAAGCCTCAAGAACCTGTTTTATGACTGCAGCACAGGTTCCTTATTTTTTCTTTTTAGCTAATCAGTAGTTTTGTAGCTTATATAGGAAATTACAAGTTAGTTTTAGGTAAAGTAGAATTAGAACTTTAGGATTCAGCTTAATTAGTTTCCCTTAGAGCTTATTTCCCTTGTATGCTTAATTGTCCCATAGTTAACTTAGGATTTCCCTTATACTGCTCATCTGCTTCTTTCCCATTCAAACTAGTTAAATCTGTTTAATTTTAGTCTATATTAGCTCTAGGACATGTATGTTAGCTTATTCTATGCTTTGGTAATTTTGTTTGAGCTTATATTAGCTACTTTGAACACCTTAAAGTTCCTTAGCTGTCCATAGCCAACATCCTATTTGTTTGCTGTTGTTGGTAAACAAGCTGTTTTACAGCTTATGTTTGTTTTTTTTAGTTTAAGTTCTTGTAAAAAAAATCTTGTTTTAGTCTATTTATTAAATCCCAAAATCAAAAATCAAAAATAAAATAAAGTTGCCAAAAAGAGAGAATTCAGGATTCGAACACAGCACCTCTAGCCTTCCGACACGACCAGTAACCCAACACCACTATCCATCTGCTCTAGGTAACTTTCTTGCATGAGATTTTCATATGATAATTATTTATGTACGTGTAGTAGTTTAAGCCATTTAGCTTATTAAACTTTTTAACCGCTTATTTCAAAAAGCAGTAGTGGGTTTTTATATTTTTCTTAGATTTAGTATCATGTAAGGTATTTTCTGTAATTTTTGTAGAATTTTCTAAAAATTTTTAGTATTTTTAATTAATTAATTAGATTAAATTAGTTTTTAATTTGTAGAAAATAAAATTAAAGTCGAAAAAATACCCGGCTTTTTCCTAAAATTATTTTTAGTCATTTAGAATGTAGGAAAATTAGTTTTGCACTCGTAGGACTTAAATTGCATCTTTTTCACTTTCGGGGCTCGGTGAGTTCCCGGTTTTTCGCGTTTTTGCATTTTAGCACCCTAGGATGTAATTTATCTTTGTTTTATTGTTTATTAGGCTTACTAGTAGTTTAATTAGTGTTTATTTAGTTTTATGTGTTTTATTTTCATTCCCGTTCTTTGTTTTGTAGAATAACGTAATCCAAAATCCAAATTTCGTTTAACCAATTCAAGTCCTATTCACGAAACTCAACGACACCGTCAATTTCACACCTCGTTGGGACACGACCCGGGAAATAACTTTTCCGGTATCACTTTTATCACACCCGTAAGATTTGGCACGTTAACCCATTTCCTAAAAGGTTGATTTGTCGGGTTTCACGATTAATTTGATAAATTGGTATTGTGTTTGTTTTCACCACTCACAACGATCGAATCAAATTTCGGCGCCGCTGCCGGGGAGGTGTGTTGCGACAATATCGTGATTTTTGCGATTAGTGAATTGAAGAACCTTCCTCGTGAAGTTATTGTTTTTATAAAAATACAAAAATAAAAAAATATTTTTCTTTTCTTTGTATATATATGTAAAAGATTAAAAATACAAAAAGATTTTTGCTTGTTGTTTTAAATAAAATAGAACACACAACAAAATAACACTTCTCAACTTGAGTGTTATCATTATAAGTTCCCGAACAAAAGATTTAAAACTTGCCTTTGTGTCACTTGCGTGAATACGCTTGTGATTATTGGTTTAAGTTCCTTGTGTTTTGCCTCGGTCTTGTTTTAATTGAAAGTGTTGTTTTTGAATGTGCATGTGCACTCGTTTTCGAAAAATCAAAAAAATATTCTTCTCATTCGTTGATTCTAATTATCTTACCCTCTTTCACCGTTTGATTCTATTCTTCGTATCCTCTCGACCATTTGATTCTATTTCTTTAACCCTCTACATGTTTAATTCTCATGGCGACGATCGATTATCGTCGTTGTTTCCATTGCAAAAGCCGTATGGAAGAGGATCAGCTTTATTGTCAAATTCACGATTGTTTATGTAAGCGGTGTGGTAGGGCTGGTGCAAGCAAATATTGCTATTGGTGCGAATTATCCGATAAAAACTCTCTCGATGATTCTCCAAGTTTTGACCATCCTTACAACCCGATGTTTGTTATATTGTTTCTGAGCCCAAACCGTCTAGAATTGATCAAAATCTTTCGCGATTTACGGTTAAGGTTAAGAGAGCAAGAACCGGAGACCAAAACGGAAGTGGTGGAAACTGCTAGCTCTGAGAGCACACCACTTGTCCCACCTCCGGAATCTTCAAGACGTTTCTCAAACGAGGATGATTTCCTTAGGGCCGGAATGAACATAATTAAAAACTACTATAATGAACTTCGTGAAGATATAAATTCGGAAATTGCCAAATGTGAATCCTCGTTTCATACTCCCGAACCTGAGATGTCTTCGTTCGATCAAGAGTATTGCTACGGTTGTGGAGCGTGTTACCGAAGGTTTCCGTTGTTGCAAATGTATGTGCGAGTGGTGTGGGAGCTATCTTGTCAATGGATGTTGTTCGATTTGTGCCAAGAATTCATTCGCTTATGATTCTAACCCGAACTATTTCAATTATCCTCAAAACGATTTCAACTACCCTCCACAAAATTCATTCGAGCCACAACCGGTTATCAAAAGAATTCAATGATACATCGTTTCAGAACTTCTCTCCCCAATACCCTCACTGTGCTAAGTGTGGGGGTCCTCATGATGATTATCAATGTCAATCATGGAATCAAAACTATGGGCCTGACCCTTGTTATACCTCACTTGTTTTGACAATTTCCAACCCCACAACTTCCGTCATTGATCCATTTCCTCATGTGATTCTTGAGGAACTTTCCGAGGAACAAGCTGCTCGCAACGAAATATTTCTGGCCGATGAGCGAGCAGCTCACTTCTCTATTGAACGAAGCTGCTCAACAGCATCTCCTATTTAACGAAGCTTGACGTTTCGATGATGAGGATGAGGAAGATTGGGAGATGACAAAGGACAAGGTGCATATTTCAAGCCTACAAAGTTTTACACATGTCCACTCTCCGCCCTCATATTGCCTATCCACCATAGAACCTTCGGATAACCTTTTAGTGGGGGACGAGCATCTTAGCACTATTCAGAAACGGAACCGTCTTGTATTTGAGAACCTGTCCCAACCCAAGTGAATCGAGGTTATTTCTGGTGTTATGTGTGATGAGCCTCTTGATGATTCTTCCTCCCACCCAAAGTTTCTGTTGAGGTGATTT
>OU343216.1:15192929-15270036 GCA_910596185.1 Chrysanthemum makinoi | reverse complement strand
ACTTACTCCTACTAGAAGACATCATTTTATAAGAGAAAGTACTCCAAATTAGTTCTCCAACTTTGTTCTCCAAATTTGTTCTCCAAAATATGTTCTCCAAAATATTTGTTCTCCAAAATATGTTCTCCAAAATATTTGTTCTCCAAAATATGTTCTCCAAAATATTTGTTCTCCAAAATATGTTCTCCCAAAATATGTTCTCCAAAATATTTGTTCTCCAAAATATGTTCTCCAAAATATTTGTTCTTAGCTTCGTATCAAAGTAAACTTATATATTTTTGATAAAATCGACACATTTCATAACGCTTAAGACCCATTTTTGACTCGTAAAAAGTGGACGTAACATGCTGAAATTTCTGATTTTTATAATTTTCGTCGCCTAACTTGTAAATATCATAACTTCTTCGTTATAACTCCGTTTTAACCCGGTCAAGCGGCCACGTTTTCGTTTTAAAGTATATTTTCCAAATATCTAGTCCAAAATTTTTTACCTACTGTCGAAAATTCCATAATTTGAAAATATGATCAGACCTCTAAAATAAGTTGTCGAAATGAGTTTTTCTCGCGCAAAACCTATTCTAACCAATTCAAAACAACTCCGAAGCTATTCTAATCCTACCATACACCTTCTTAGGGTGTCATGGGTTCCTAGACATCATCAAACATGATATGTTTCAAGGGAATATTATTTGGATAACTAAAACTCATTATATGTACTAAAAACAAATAAAAGTGGTATGGATCATGGAATTCATGCATGTTTTTCTTACAAAAATGATGAAATATCATAAATATGAACATGAAAGAGTAATAAAAATCATGGAATGCTTACTTGAAGGATTGAAGAGTTTTGTTGCAAATATACCTAAATAAATCATGAGGTTTTTATTTCAAAACCTATACTAGATCACTACATGAGCTTGATAAACACTTGATCATGAAAACTTTATGATTTCCTCTTGTGTTCTTGATGTGGCCGGCCATGGAGAAGATATTTGTGGTTTACACCTTGAAAATGTGAAGTGTATGTGTTTGTTTGCAAAATATCTACATATAATACATAGGTGTACATATTAGTAGCCAAATAAAAATTTGAAACTATAATGACAAGGAGGGGGGGGGGGTTTAATGATTTTTGTTAAATTAAAGTATTTAGGTGTAAGTATAATGTGCAATTTGTAATTATAATTAGGTATTAATTGTAGCGTTAACTAAAAATAGATTTTAACGGTACAAAATAAAATATATCGAAGTCATAAAAATTATAAAAATACATTTCTTACAAGAATTGAGTGAATAAATATTTATCGTGTTGAATTTACGAAAACCGTCGTAAATATATATATATATAACAATTTATATACAAAATAAATTGAAAACATCGGTTGAACTAATAATATAATTTTTATAGTCTTAAAATGAGTATAAAAATATATTAGGATTATTTTTGAAAGTGTCGGATCAATGTTTCAAAATAATGCTCACGCGATAGCGTTTATTTAATAGGAAAATAAACGTTTAATGAAAAATGCAAATCCATGCATGAACCGATATGAAATGATGTTATTGATGATATGTAGACTAAATCTAGTCTATATGAAATGTCCTTGATGATATTCCATGAATACGCAGCTTAACCCTCCAGGTTACGCGTATTTGATACTCGTAAACCTAGTTTACGAAAAATGATGAATAGTAACATGAATAGTGATTTTCTCCGGGAATGAATAGTGTTTTCGTGAATAGTAAAATTTTGAAATACCATTTCAAAATATCAAATCGACTTCGAAAACGATGAATAGTAAAATGATGAATAGTAACCGATGAATAGTAAATTCCCGAGATGAATAGTGAAATTTCCAAAGTTTGTAAAATGACCTGAAATTACGAGTTGTCACATTCGCCCAACCAAAAAGGAATTCAGTCCCTGAATTCAGTCCATGTTAGGTTCTACAATGTTACTTGTGAAAAGGTGAGAATATTTGAGTCGCATTGGGTCGTCCAATGTTTTTCTGAATCGTACCATGCCCTTCCAAGACGGGACTTTGAACATAAATTTGTTGCCAACTTGAAATTCTAATGGTTTGCGACTTATGGAACATACTTCCAATATTTTTGCGTCGTATATCGACGTAGCTTATCTAGCTATATGTTGTTACTTGTAACTGATTTTTGATATGTACGATCACTTTGTTGTTTCCTGAATAAGTCATTGACTAGTGAGTTGGACTTTCCTGATTTTGGCCAGTGAATAAGTGATTGACACCTCAACCTTAGAGTGCCTCAAATGGTGTAGTCAATATGTTCATGTAATAACTATTGTTGTAAAGTAACTTGTTCGATGAAGAATGATTTGCCTAATCATTTCTAGAAAATCACACATGCCTTGAGTATATCTTGTAATGTTTGAATTGTTCTCTCGCTCTAACCATTGAGCTGAGGATAATAGGCGATACTCGTGTCCTAATAGGTTCCATGGGAATCTTGAAATGATTATCATGAGTCTAAGGTGAATCGAATAGCTTATAATAGGTACAACCGAATTGATACCACGTGTCTCATGCCAAAAATCAAAATATTAAGTCTGTCGAAAAGGACCTTATTGAAAAGAATAGATTATAGGTAACAGTTGTGATTCCTCGCATTCCTCGTTCTAGCGAATGTCATTACTTGAATCTTACTTGCCTACGGTGCTTAGTCTCCATGACTAAAATGTTTATTGTTTGATGATGACTCTCTTAATTTCTCTTATCGAAATATTTCCACGCTATATATTGTCAAGTCACAAAACCTTAAATGTTTAAGTGATGTGGTGTAGTGATTGATTTTCAAGATTTGTCCCGATATTGAGTGCTTCTAGAATATTTCATCACTTAGATTGTTATCATGCTAGCCAGAAAATAGATATTAGCTCATACCATGTCGAAGAATGTTTTTTCTAATTTCACTTGTAGATGGAGAGTCATTGATTGTCCAATATGTTCAAACATGTTGCATCTCTTGATGTGAAAGTGAAGTTATCCAAAATTTCTAGAGAACACTATGTCTTAGAGAAAGTTTATATCGATAACCTAAATTTAACCAAATTTTCCTTTAAGGGAAACTCATTGTAGGAAAATTCACATATTGTTGAGGCCATGTTTAATGAAATGTTCTGTAGTCTCAATTAAAAGACTTGGTTTCTCCCTATAGTGTTGCTTAGTGTGTATTCGCTTCATACTAAACCTTATAACTCGGTCTTGCTAGTACTTTTTAAATAATATAATTTGGCTTCTAGTCCAAAATAGTGGTTCGGAATGTCTCGTGATGTCTTAAGATTTTTATTGAGTTTTGAATCATCTTACTACATACTTCTAGTCCTTGTGGGGAAATCTGAAATCCTTTCATTGTTTTCTTGTATCGAGGAATTCTCCTCATAGATTGTATAGAAAGCCTTTCCTAAAAAGTCACTCGTCAAATTCTAACTTATCGGTTGAATGGCATAGGCTTCTATAGAGTGTTAACAAAAGAAATGTTTATGAACAATTTATCTGATTACAAAGCTTTGCTTTTGAGTGAAGATTGTTTTAAGAGATTTGAAATGATGCTTGTTTCTTTCATGACATAATTCTTCCTGAATCATACATAGGTGATCAGGCTATGTATAATCGAGGACAAATGATGTGATGCTTGGTTTTGTTGAAATGGTATTATGTTTCTCCAAAGTTTTAGATGGAATTCAACGTTTTGTTTTGTAAGATAATGGCTCAATAATTTTTCAGAGTAACTTGAAAATCGTTTCGCATAATGATAGTATTAAATAATTGATGAAATAACTGAAAGCCAATTGATAGGGTGGTAACGAAACAACTTTGTTTTAAAATTTTATGAAACAATGTTTCTAAGATAGTGTAGAATAGCTTGAAATAAAATTAAGTGAAATAATGTTATGAAGTAGTAGCAAAGTAACTTGAAATAAAATTTGTGGAATGGTTTGTAGGATACATGGGAGAACCTCATAGAGTGGTAATAGTCTCCTAATTGGTCAAGAATAAAGTTGGCCTAACCCCTAGTAAGATAGTGATGTATCGTCGCGAAATGATTGGAAATTGGGCAATTGGAATAGGGAATGAAATAAACAAAGGTTGTGATTATCGTGGAGATAATAAATGATACCGATTACATTATCTAGAAAGGTACTTATTATCTGTTCCTGTTGGTAGTCTAATCATGTCTCAAGTGTAGAAGCAGTAGGCTGTCTAATAACAACAGCTTTGAAACTCTCACAGTCCTTGATCTGTGCAGAACCGTCAAGTCTAATCACACAAATTGGCCACTTGTGAATGACCAGCCGTAACAGGCTTAAAACAGTTCAGACACAAATACAATGAAGATCAGGAGAATACAGTGTATTCCTGGGTCGTTAAGTCCCACGGAGGATGAATTGGTGTTAAAACAACTTCAGATGATAGAATGATCACTAAGGATAGTGATCGGTAAGGATATTGATGGAAAATTACCTAAAGAAAAGTTCTACAAATTACAGCGACTTAAATGCAAATTAAAAGAAATTAAAAAGATAAAATATATTAAATAAACGCTATCACTATTTTTACAGAACGATGAACGTTTATAACCTAAAACTTACGTTTAAATTAAAAACTACGTTAACGTACAAAATAAAACGTGAAAATAAAGAAGGAAAATACCTACGTATATAGAAAATACATTTTTACAATCCTAATTATACTAGAAAATTTATTAGAAAAAGAAAATTATTTTTAAAACTATTTATTTAATTATTATTAATTAAAAACTATTTATTAAGTATTTAAAATGCACTAAAATACAAGAAAATACAAGATTAACCTAGAAAAATGAAATTATAACTTAGAAAAGTCTAAAATATGATAAAACTTATTTTAAAACTAAAAATATATTTTTTAGACTTTTTATGTATTTATTATTAATTTAAAACTATTTAAAACTAATTAAAATGCTAAAAAATAATATTTAAACCAAGAAAATTATGGAAAAATACTTTTTAGGCTTTTTATATTTATCTTAATCTAGGAAAATAGAAAACATATTTTTCTAAGCTTTTTATAATTTATTTGTATTAAATGCTATTTAAAAAGGATTAAAAACTATTTAAAATAAAGAAAAATAGAAAACAGTGATGGAAAAATCTGAAAAATTAAGGAAAATGTTAAAATATTATTCTAAGCTTATAAAAAATATAAAAACTTATGCTTATGTGGATGAAAATCAAACTGTAGTGGATTAGCTTATAAATAAGTACTTCAAAATAAGCTAAAAGCCATAAATGACCACCAAATTAACACATAAGCTAGGGTATGCTATATTAACTAATTACTAACCTATTCCAACCATCTTAAACTTCTGAAAAGCAGTTTAAGCCAAGAATTAAGCAAAGTTAAACTAGCTTATTTCAGAAAATGGGACAACATTGAGGCTTATCTAGGAGTGGGGTCCACAGGGCTTAAGCTCAAAACTATTACTGAAATGGGTAGTCAGCTGGGTGGTGAGTAGTAAGGAACCAAGAACCACCAGTGGGGTCCACTGGTGTGGCCTGTGGGGCCCACCAAAGTGGTGGTGATGCCACTGTTATTGTGGTGCAGGGCTGCACAGGGGTACATTTCAGAAAGGGGTCTCAAAATAAGCTGATGGAAAAGCTATAAATAAGCTGAATAAGAGCAAGCTATTATTTTTCTAATTTTCTAGAGCAACTAAAGTTTACTATCCCAAAAGAATTTGAGCTAAAACCTAGTAATGAATCCTATATAAAATTATTCATTTTATTCAAAAACGACTTAATGGAAATTTTGACTTTTGAATTACACTAAAGGTTTGACTTTTATGAACTTCTAATCAATGATACTTACTGATTATGTTGTATTAGGCTATAATGAAATGAAATTAAGCTAAAGTAACAAGTTCTAAGCTTCTATGATGAATTTTACCTATCAAATCCTAACAGTGAGCTTATGAGGTAGGATTAAAAAGTATTTTGACTTTCTGTCTAATGAGCACAGGTTTTTCTTGTAGAATTGAGATATTAGGAACTAAGGTGATATGAAACAAGTAAAAACAACAACACAACTGTCCTTTAGCACAGTTAACTGAGCAAAACCAAACACCCTTTAAAATGACTGTTTTGAAGATTTTCAATGATTGAAACAGATCAAGACCAAGAATTTGATTATAGAACTTATATAATCAATTTATAAGACTAATGAAACATAAAACACTAGCCATAACAACATTAAACTAGGAATTACCAAATAAGCTAAATTGACTGTGAAAATAAGATTTATAGCAACTACTAATTAAATAGAATAAGCCTACTGTTTTATGGTTTATTTTAACTTAACTAACACTAATAAACATGAACTTACAGAAATTTGAGCTAATGAACAACCAAAACAGTTAAATGCCAAAATAGAGAAAAATGCTTACAAATGGATTTGATGCACAAACTGAGAATTAGGACCAAATAACAGATCCTATAGCTTACCAATAAGCACTACACCCAAGGCAATCCAAAATATACCCTGCTCCAGCTTTTCTTCTTCACCTCCATGTGATTTTTATTTTTAAGCTATTTATTTGATATTTTTATGAATTTCTGATTTTTGCTAATAAACTGCTTTTAAGAGTATCTAAAAGCTTGAATAAGCTTTATAGGGAGCTTATGTGAGCTTCTAAGTCCAAACTAACAACTACTAACCACATTTCATCATATTGATATTTTTGGATAATAAGGAAATTGCATAACTTGAGATAAGACTTGAAACTGGAAATTTATGTTAACAAAAGTTTTATTTCACTCAAATAACTTGAAATACAAAGCTTAAAGCTTAAATAAACACTGAAATTACAACTTAAACTAAAAACGACATTAATAATTAAAAATTACACTAGATTATTTAATCCACTGCACCAAACTTGTATTTATTGACTTCCTTCAACCTTGTCGACACTCTTGAGTAAATCCCACTTCAATCCAACCGTTGAAATCATCCAGATCATCAGAATTGCCATTTGTCACTTTTGGCGCCATTTTTCAAAGAGTAGGTTTTCTGAATTAATGGGCTTTGGTTGTATGTATAGGTGGAGGGGGAAGGTAATCAAGTGTTAGGAGGTAGTGTGGAAAGGTGGAAGTGAGCAGGTGGAGATGGTTGAGTGGTAACAGTGTTAGGGGAAGGAGGGTGAACAAAGGAGCGGTTCTATCGATTTTAAAATTTGGGCCGGGTCAAGGTGTTGGGCGTAGATTGGTTTTGGGTTTTAGTTAATATATGATCCGTTTGGTTAAGGTTAACAACAAGGACCATTATTGCAATTTTAGCAAACTTGAAAGACTGATCTTGAACATTTTCCAAAGCTCTCACAAGGACTAAAACTGCCAAATGTGATTAGTACAAGGACCTATATTGATAATTTCCATTTTTGTAAATCCAAGGACCAAAACTGTCAAGTTTGAAACTAGAGGGACCAAACATGTAAATTCTCCAAAGTTTATCATAAGGACCATTTTTGTCATTTATAAATAGAACAAGGTTAAAAGTTGATAATTTTCACTTTTTAAATTAACCAAGGACTATATTTGACATTTTCCAAACTTGAGGGACTAAAGTTGTCATTTTGTGATTTTTAAACTTTAAAGGGTTTATTTTGACAACTTTTGAATCTTATGGACCTTAAATGATATTTTACAAGTTTTTGAATTACCAGGGACTAGATTTGACAATTTTTTAAACTTGGAGGACTAAAACTGCCAATTATGCAAACTTAATACGTTTTCATCGATTTTGATGTTTTGCATTTAAAACATATAAAACACTTGTTTGTGATATTTTTATCATTTTGAAGCATTTCTGAATGTTTTCGATGTTTTGGCATTCTAACAGGATAAAAATGATGAGTATTTAGACACTCATCAATCCCCCACACTAAGATATTGCTAGTCCCTAGCAATGATTTGAACTTTAATGGATTTTAAAAAACTCTTTACCAAAAGCCATTACTTCTGGAGTAGCCAATTGTTTTAGTTCAAGTAAGAACCTTGGTACAATGATAACCAAATGATTTTGAGCAAATCATAAGCTGTGAACGGATTTGATTTGTCTTTACCAGAAGCCGTTTGCTCTGGACTAGCCAACTCTTAGATAAATTATCAATATTATCTTTGGTGAGCCGATTACCAATTATGGATTTTCAACTGCCTTTACCACAAGCCATAAACTTGCGGGCTAGCCAACTCTTCACTTTTAAGGATATGGTGAGCTGAATACCATACAATTTTGGGCAAATTGCAAGCCATAAACGGATTTGAGATATCTTTACAAAGAGCCGTTTGCTCTGGATTAGCCAATCCTTATGTGGGTTAGACATGGTGGACTGATTACCATTTGTTGTGTTTAGTACATAGTACTTCCACTACAAAAAATTTTAAAATTTGGCCATTTTAGGGAAAAAGGGACTAAAAGGGTACATTTATGATCAAATTCGCCAGAATTTCCCCCACACTTAGAAATGAATATTGTCCTCAATATTCAAAGTACCGGCCGTTATGCCGAAACTTAGAACGTAAAAAGATAACATTACTAGCCAAGTGTGGAAACACAACAATTATTCTCTCTTTTTTTATATACAATTTTCATTCATTTTTAAGGTCTATATACAACATGTGGGGCATCTCCCCCACACTAGGGTGGTAGAAAGGGGTAAGAAGACAGAAATATGGGTGAAAACCCATATGGTGTGTGCTACTGTTTTTGATTACCGAGTCGCTAGCTTGACTCGACCCCGAATTAAATTGTTCATGGGGAAGTAAGTGGAGGACAATCTCCATCGGACTTTCATTCAAGATGTTTGTATAAACATTAAAATACGTGAAAGTTCCACACCGATGAGATATACATAGAACCGGCTTATAAATGATAAATGAAAATGCCGGGGTCAAAGATAATGTCTTCATTCCCCGAAGGAGTGAAGAACAGGAGAAGCTACGGGATAAGTGAAAAAGAGAAAGAAAGTCATGATAAAGATCATGATTAACTCATCATCACTCACAGGGGAATTCATGGTTTCATGAATTTCATCTTTTAAGCTCAATTGGTCTAGACATATCCCGGGTGTGTCTAGATCAAAGTAGAAGTTATCATACTCCGGTAGAGATATGATATGAGTGAGTTCACAGGAGAACTCCTCAAAGGAAAATGATTCATATTCGGGATTGATTTGAGTGAGTTCACTGGAGAACTCCTCAAAAGTGAATGATTCATAATCGGGGAGAAAATTATGAGAATGAGAAGTGGTATTACCACTAATCTTCTCTCCCATATGATCAAAATGGAACGTTTGTAATTCGGGAATAGAATCATTGAACAAAAGTTCACTATCCTCAAAGGGGATAGAATATGAAGTAGGCTTTTCATTAAAAGCCTCGATTCTAGAAATGAGAAGATTAACATTCAATAATGTAAGACGAAGAGCTTCGTCTTGGATTATTTCTTCATCATTCTCTTCTCCTAAGCTGACTAGCTCAGAAGGTAATTCCCCCACATAACTTATGTCTCCACAAGATAAAGAATAGTCCTCATCAGAATCAGAGAACATCTCAATATGATCATTTTGGAAGACAAGAGGAGGAGGGATATCACACAAATGCTCGAGAATTCCCTGTGACTCTCTTTGGATTGGGACAAGGTCCTCAACACTAGACTTTATGAATTCGTCCGATTCCTTTTCAGGAACAGTGTCAAGAAGCTCATCCCCCATGTTTAGAGAGTGAGTGTGAACCTCGGGTGTGATAGCAGTTGTTTGAGAATGAATCTCAACTGGGATATCAACGATGAATTTGATGAATCTTCAAGTGTATCTTCATCATCACTATCATCAGAATAAAATCAATCTAGAGCTAGATCTGGCTGCTTTTTCGTTTGCAATTGATTCCCTAATAGATTTTTCAAAGGCAATCTGGGAATTTATTTTAGCACCGCTCTTCACTAACAAAACTTCCATGGATTTCTCATGAGAGTTTTGAAATGACATAGCCGACTCCTCCTTAAGTTCTTTTAATAACTCGGACCCTTCAAAAAAAGTATGTTGTAGTTTCATGAGGAGTTGCTTGAATCATTTGGTACTGTGGAGGTTGGTCTTGAAATGATGTGTCAAAATTGTAACAAGGAAATGGATTCCCTGTTTGACAATCAGAGCTGGAATGGGGACCTCCACAGTTCTCACAACAAGAAAATGTTGAGCCCTGGATTGGTGAATCATATGGATATTGGTCATAACCAAAGTTCTGAGTATCACCGGAAAATTGTTCACAGACAAACGTGTTTTCGGATTGACACTCAAATCCTTGGTGAGGACCTCCACAAAATTCACAGCAGTATTGTTGATTATATGAAGATAAGTCGGGCTATGGTGGGTAATTGGAAAAATTTGAGGGGTCGTTAAATGAGTTCCGATTAGGATCATAATCAAATGAATTCCTCGAACCACAAAACAAACAACTCCCGTTACGAATATCATTACCACACTGTACACACGTACACCAGCTACATGGTGAACCAAAAAGAGGCTCACCACAACCGACACAAGGAATAAACGATTCTATTTGAGAGTTATGAAAAGGAATCCGTTCATTCAAAGAATCAACAAAACCAACATGGTGATCAGAATGACTAATAAGACTCAAAGAACATTTTGAAAATCCGGAGGTGGGACAAGTGGTGTGCTCTGAGAGCTAGCAATTTCCACTACTTCCGTTATGGTCTCCGGTTCTGGTTCTTGAGAAACGTGAAGTTTAGGCAAGTCATTCTTACTAGACACCGGTCTAAATTCTGCATGTTTGCTTTTAACCGTAAATCGTGAAAGTGTAGGATCAATTTTAGACGACTTAAGAGCAATCGAGGGGTTAGATCTTTGGATAACCGTAGGTTGGACGTATTTAGCACCTCCATTATCAGATGAAAGTACCTGGTCCTTTGTCACCCCGGTTTCTCGTTCTATTTCCCTACGCAGAATCAATGGATCATCATGAACCACACGAATTCTTGACATTTGTGATAAAATAGGAAGTTTTTCAACTTCGTTCCAGATTTCGTTGTAGTCGAGAGATTCCATGAGAATAGAAGAAGTTAGAATCAAATGGATAGAGGGTAAAGGAATAAAGAATCAAAAAGGGTAAGAGGGTAAAGATGAATATTTTTGGGTTTTTGAAAAACATGCCATAATAACAAAGAATGAAAATATTTTTGGTGTTATCAACACTTTAGGAAAAGTGTTAATGAACTTTTTGATTTTGAAAATTGTTTACAAAAAGGTGGTATATGTGCAAGAATGGATCTGGAAATTCTTAAAACACGCTTAGCCCCCGGCATGCCAAAATTTGATCTCGGCAGAACCGTCAAGTCTAATCACACACAAAGCCACTTGTGAATGACCAACCGTAATAAAGGCTTAAAACAGTTCAACACAAATACAATGAAGATCAGAGAATATAGTGTATTCCTGGGTCGTTAAGTCCCACGGAGGATGAATTGGTGTTAAAACAACTTCAGATGATAGAATGATCACTAAGGATAGTGATCGGTAAGGATATTGATGGAAAATTACCTAAAGAAAAGTTCTACAAATTACAGCGACTTAAATGCAAATTAAAAGAAATTAAAAAGATAAAATATATTAAATAAACGCTATCACTATTTTTACAATCGATGAACGTTTATAACCTAAAACTTACGTTTAAATTAAAAACTACGTTAACGTACAAAATAAAACGTGAAAATAAAGAAGGAAAATACCTACGTATATAGAAAATACATTTTTACAATCATAATTATACTAGAAAATTTATTAGAAAAAGAAAATTATTTTTAAAACTATTTATTTAATTATTATTAATTAAAAACTATTTATTAAGTATTTAAAATGCACTAAAATACAAGAAAATACAAGATTAACCTAGAAAAATGAAATTATAACTTAGAAAAGTCTAAAATATGATAAAACTTATTTTAAAACTAAAAATATATTTTTTAGACTTTTTATGTATTTATTATTAATTTAAAACTATTTAAAACTAATTAAAATGCTAAAAAATAATATTTAAACCAAGAAAATTATGGAAAAATACTTTTTAGGCTTTTTATATTTATCTTAATCTAGGAAAATAGAAAACATATTTTTCTAAGCTTTTTATAATTTATTTGTATTAAATGCTATTTAAAAAGGATTAAAAACTATTTAAAATAAAGAAAAATAGAAAACAGTGATGGAAAAATCTGAAAAATTAAGGAAAATGTTAAAATATTATTCTAAGCTTATAAAAAATATAAAAACTTATGCTTATGTGGATGAAAATCAAACTGTAGTGGATTAGCTTATAAATAAGTACTTCAAAATAAGCTAAAAGCCATAAATGACCACCAAATTAACACATAAGCTAGGGTATGCTATATTAACTAATTACTAACCTATTCCAACCATCTTAAACTTCTGAAAAGCAGTTTAAGCCAAGAATTAAGCAAAGTTAAACTAGCTTATTTCAGAAAATGGGACAACATTGAGGCTTATCTAGGAGTGGGGTCCACAGGGCTTAAGCTCAAAACTATTACTGAAATGGGTAGTCAGCTGGGTGGTGAGTAGTAAGGAACCAAGAACCACCAGTGGGGTCCACTGGTGTGGCCTGTGGGGCCCACCAAAGTGGTGGTGATGCCCTTATTGTGGTGCACTTGGGTACATTCAAAGGGTCTCAAAATAAGCTGATGGAAAAGCTATAAATAAGCTGAATAAGAGCAAGCTATTATTTTTCTAATTTTCTAGAGCAACTAAAGTTTACTATCCCAAAAGCATTTGAGCTAAAACCTAGTAATGAATCCTATATAAAATTATTCATTTTATTCAAAAACGACTTAATGGAAATTTTGACTTTTGAATTACACTAAAGGTTTGACTTTTATGAACTTCTAATCAATGATACTTACTGATTATGTTGTATTAGGCTATAATGAAATGAAATTAAGCTAAAGTAACAAGTCCTAAGCTTCTATGATGAATTTTACCTATCAAATCCTAACAGTGAGCTTATGAGGTAGGATTAAAAAGTATTTTGACTTTCTGTCTAATGAGCACAGGTTTTCTTGTAGAATTGAGATATTAGGAACTAAGGTGATATGAAACAAGTAAAAACAACAACACAACTGTCCTTTAGCACAGTTAACTGAGCAAAACCAAACACCCTTTAAAATGACTGTTTTGAAGATTTTCAATGATTGAAACAGATCAAGACCAAGAATTTGATTATAGAACTTATATAATCAATTTATAAAACTAATGAAACATAAAACACTAGCCATAACAACATTAAACTAGGAATTACCAAATAAGCTAAATTGACTGTGAAAATAAGATTTATAGCAACTACTAATTAAATAGAATAAGCCTACTGTTTTATGGTTTATTTTAACTTAACTAACACTAATAAACATGAACTACGAAATTTGAGCTAATGAACAACCAAAACAGTTAAATGCCAAAATAGAGAAAAATGCTTACAAATGGATTTGATGCACAAACTGAGACTTAGGACCAAGTAACAGATCCTATAGCTTACCAATAAGCACTACACCCAAGGCAATCCAAAATATACCCTGCTCCAGCTTTTCTTCTTCACCTCCATGTGATTTTTACTTTTAAGCTATTTATTTGATATTTTTATGAATTTTGATTTTGCTAATAAACTGCTTTTAAGAGTATCTAAAAGCTTGAATAAGCTTTATAGGGAGCTTATGTGAGCTTCTAAGTCCAAACTAACAACTGCTAACAACATTTCATCATATTGATATTTTTGGATAATAAGGAAATTGCATAACTTGAGATAAGACTTGAAACTGGAAATTTATGTTAACAAAAGTTTTATTTCACTCAAATAACTTGAAATACAAAGCTTAAAGCTTAAATAAACACTGAAATTACAACTTAAACTAAAAACGACATTAATAATTAAAAATTACACTAGATTATTTAATCCACTGCACCAAACTTGTATTTATTGACTTCCTTCAACCTTGTCGACACTCTTGAGTAAATCCCACTTCAATCCAACCGTTGAAATCATCCAGATCATCAGAATTGCCATTTGTCACTTTTGGCGCCATTTTTCAAAGAGTAGGTTTTCTGAATTAATGGGCTTTGGTTGTATGTATAGGTGGAGGGGGAAAGTAATCAAGTGTTAGGAGGTAGTGTGGAAAGGTGGAAGTGAGCAGGTGGAGATGGTTGAGTGGTAACAGTGTTAGGGGAAGGAGGGTGAACAAAGGAGCGGGTTCTATCGATTTTAAAATTTGGGTAGGGTCAAGGTGTTGGGCCAGAGATTGGTTTTGGGTTTTAGTTAATATATGATCCGTTTGGTTAAGGTTAACAACAAGGACCATTATTGCAATTTTAGCAAACTTGAAAGACCGATCTTGAACATTTTCCAAAGCTCTCACAAGGACTAAAACTGCCAAATGTGATTAGTACAAGGACCTATATTGATAATTTCCATTTTTGTAAATCCAAGGACCAAAACTGTCAAGTTTGAAACTTGAGGGACCAAACATGTAAATTCTCCAAAGTTTATCATAAGGACCAATTTTGTCATTTATAAATAGAACAAGGTTAAAAGTTGATAATTTTCACTTTTTAAATTAACCAAGGACTATATTTGACATTTTCCAAACTTGAGGGACTAAAGTTGTCATTTTGTGATTTTTAAACTTTAAAGGGTTTATTTTGACAACTTTTGAATCTTATGGACCTTAAATGATATTTTAAAAGTTTTTGAATTACGGGGACTAGATTTGACAATTTTTTAAACTTGGGGGACTAAAACTGCCAATTATGCAAACTTAATACGTTTTTCATCAGATTTTGATGTTTTTGCATTTAAAACATATAAAACACTTGTTTGTGATATTTTTATCATTTTGAAGCATTTCGGAATGTTTTCAGATGTTTTTGGCATTCTAACAAGTAAAAATGATGAGTATTTAGACACTCATCAATCCCCACACTAAGATATTGCTAGTCCCTAGCAATGATTTGAACTTTAATGGATTTTAAAAACTCTTTACCAAAAGCCATTACTTCTGGAGTAGCCAATTGTTTTAGTTCAAGTAAGAACTTTGGTACAATGATAACCAAATGATTTTGAGCAAATCATAAGCTGTGAACGGATTTGATTTGTCTTTACCAGAAGCCGTTTGCTCTGGACTAGCCAACTCTTAGATAAATTATCAATATTATCTTTGGTGAGCCGATTACCAATTATGGATTTTCAACTGCCTTTACCACAAGCCATAAACTTGCGGGCTAGCCAACTCTTCACTTTTAAGGATATGGTGAGTTGAATACCATACAATTTTGGGCAAATTGCAAGCCATAAACGGATTTGAGATATCTTTACCAAGAGCCGTTTGCTCCTGGATTAGCCAATCCTTATGTGGGTTAGACATGGTGGACTGATTACCATTTGTTGTGTTTAGTACATAGTACTTCCACTACAAAAAATTTTAAAATTTGGCCATTTTGGGGGAAAAAGGGACTAAAAGGGGTACATTTATGATCAAATTAGCGAATTTCCCCCACACTTAGAAATGAATATTGTCCTCAATATTCAAAGTACCGGCGGTTATGCCGAAACTTAGAACGTAAAAAGATAACATTACTAGCCAAGTGTGGAAACACAACAATTATTCTCTCTTTTTTTATATACAATTTTCATTCATTTTTAAGGTCTATATACAACATGTGGGGCATCTCCCCCACACTAGGGTGGTAGAAAGGGGTAAGAAGACAGAAATATGGGTGAAAACCCATATGGTGTGTGCTACTGTTTTTGATTACCGAGTCGCTAGCTTGACTCGACCCCGAATTAAATTGTTCATGGGGAAGTAAGTGGAAGACAATCTCCATCGGACTTTCATTCAAGATGTTTGTATAAACATTAAAATACGTGAAAGTTCCACACCGATGAGATATACATAGAACCGGCTTATAAATGATAAATGAAAATGCCGGGGTCAAAGATAATGTCTTCATTCCCGAAGGAGTGAAGAACAGGAGAAGCTACGGGATAAGTGAAAAAGAGAAAGAAAGTCATGATAAAGATCATGATTAACTCATCATCACTCACAGGGGAATTCATGGTTTCATGAATTTCATCTTTTAAGCTCAATTGGTCTAGACATATCCGGGTGTGTCTAGATCAAAGTAGAAGTTATCATACTCCGGTAGAGATATGATATGAGTGAGTTCACAGGAGAACTCCTCAAAGGAAAATGATTCATATTCGGGATTGATTTGAGAGAGTTCACTGGAGAACTCCTCAAAAGTGAATGATTCATAATCGGGGAGAAAATTATGAGAATGAGAAGTGGTATTACCACTAATCTTCTCTCCCATATGATCAAAATGGAACGTTTGTAATTCGGGAATAGAATCATTGAACAAAAGTTCACTATCCTCAAAGGGGATAGAATATGAAGTAGGCTTTTCATTAAAAGCCTCGATTCTAGAAATGAGAAGATTAACATTCAATAATGTAAGACGAAGAGCTTCGTCTTGGATTATTTCTTCATCATTCTCTTCTCCTAAGCTGACAGGCTCAGAAGGTAATTCCCCACATAACTTATGTCTCCACAAGATAAAGAATAGTCCTCATCAGAATCAGAGAACATCTCAATATGATCATTTTGGAAGACAAGAGGAGGAGGGATATCACACAAATGCTCGAGAATTCCCTGTGACTCTCTTTGGATTGGGACAAGGTCCTCAACACTAGACTTTATGAATTCGTCCGATTCCTTTTCAGGAACAGTGTCAAGAAGCTCATCCCCCATGTTTAGAGAGTGAGTGTGAACCTCGGGTGTGATAGCAGTTGTTTGAGAATGAATCTCAACTGCTGGGATATCAACTGATGAATTTGATGAATCTTCAAGTGTATCTTCATCATCACTATCATCAGGAATAAAACTGAATCTAGAGCTAGATCTGGGTGCTTTTTTAGTTTGCAATTAATTCCCTAATAGATTTTTCAAAGGCAATTTGGGAATTTATTTTAGCACCGCTTTGCTCTTGACTAACAAAACTTCCATGGATTTCTCATGAGAGTTTTGAAATGACATAGCCGACTCCTCCTTAAGTTCTTTTAATAACTCTAGACCCTTCAGTAAAAAGTCTGTCGTAGTTTCATGAGGAGTTGCTTGAATCATTTGGTACTGTGGAGGTTGGTCTTGAAATGATGTGTCAAAATTGTCACAAGGAAATAGATTCCCTGTTTGACAATCGAGTGAAATGGGACCTCCACAGTTCTCACAAAGAAAAGCTGTTGAGCCTGGATTGGTGAATCATATGGATATTGGTCATAACCAAAGTTACAGTATCACCGAAAATTGTTCAGACAAAGCGTGTTTTCGATTGACACTCAAATCCTGGTGAGGACCTCCACAAAATTCACAGCAGTATTGTTGATTATATGAAGATAAGTGGCTGGTGGGTAATTAGAAAAATTTGAGGGTCGTTAAATGAGTTCCGATTAGGATCATAATCAAATGAATTCCTCGAACCACAAAACAAACAACTCCGTTCCGAATATCATTACCACACTGTACACACGTACACCAGCTACATGGTGAACCAAAAAGAGGCTCACCACAACCGACACAAGGAATAAACGATTCTATTTGAGAGTTATGAAAAGGAATCCGTTCATTCAAAGAATCAACAAAACCAACATGGTGATCTGAATGACTAATAAGACTCAAAGAACATTTTGAAAAATCCAGAGGTGGGACAAGTGGTGTGCTCTGAGAGCTAGCAATTTCCACTACTCCCGTTATGGTCTCCGGTTCTGGTTCTTGAGAAACGTGAAGTTTAGGCAAGTCATTCTTACTAGACACCGGTCTAAATTCTGCATGTTTGCTTTTAACCGTAAATCGTGAAAGTGTAGGATCAATTTTAGACGACTTAGGAGTAATCGAGGGGTTAGATCTTTGGATAACCGTAGGTTGGACGTATTTAGCACCTCCATTATCAGATGAAAGTACCTGGTCCTTTGTCACCCCGGTTTCTCGTTCTATTTCCCTACGCAGAATCAATGGATCATCATGAACCACACGAATTCTTGACATTTGTGATAAAGTAGGAAGTTTTTCAACTTCGTTCCAGAATTCGTTGTAGTCGAGAGATTCCATGAGAATAGAAGAAGTTAGAATCAAATGGATAGAGGGTAAAGGAATAAAGAATCAAAAAGGGTAAGAGGGTAAAGATGAATATTTTTGGGTTTTGAAAACATGCCATAAAACAAAGAATGAAAATATTTTTGGTGTTATCAACACTTCAGGAAAAGTGTTAATGAACTTTTTGATTTTGAAAATTGTTTACAAAAGGGTGGTATATGTGCAAGAATGGATCTGGAAATGCTTAAAACACGCCTAAATCCCGGCAAGGCAAAATTTGATCGGCGTAACCGTCAAGTCTAATCACACAAATTGGCCACTTGTGAATGACCAGCCGTAACAGGCTTAAAACAGTTCAGACACAAATACAATGAAGATCAGGAGAATACAGTGTATTCCTGGGTCGTTAAGTCCCACGGAGGATGAATTGGTGTTAAAACAACTTCAGATGATAGAATGATCACTAAGGATAGTGATCGGTAAGGATATTGATGGAAAATTACCTAAAGAAAAGTTCTACAAATTACAGCGACTTAAATGCAAATTAAAAGAAATTAAAAAGATAAAATATATTAAATAAACGCTATCACTATTTTTACAGAACGATGAACGTTTATAACCTAAAACTTACGTTTAAATTAAAAACTACGTTAACGTACAAAATAAAACGTGAAAATAAAGAAGGAAAATACCTACGTATATAGAAAATACATTTTTACAATCCTAATTATACTAGAAAATTTATTAGAAAAATAAAATTATTTTTAAAACTATTTATTTAATTATTATTAATTAAAAACTATTTATTAAGTATTTAAAATGCACTAAAATACAAGAAAATACAAGATTAACCTAGAAAAATGAAATTATAACTTAGAAAAGTCTAAAATATGATAAAACTTATTTTAAAACTAAAAATATATTTTTTAGACTTTTTATGTATTTATTATTAATTTAAAACTATTTAAAACTAATTAAAATGCTAAAAAATAATATTTAAACCAAGAAAATTATGGAAAAATACTTTTTAGGCTTTTTATATTTATCTTAATCTAGGAAAATAGAAAACATATTTTTCTAAGCTTTTTATAATTTATTTGTATTAAATGCTATTTAAAAAGGATTAAAAACTATTTAAAATAAAGAAAAATAGAAAACAGTGATGGAAAAATCTGAAAAATTAAGGAAAATGTTAAAATATTATTCTAAGCTTATAAAAAATATAAAAACTTATGCTTATGTGGATGAAAATCAAACTGTAGTGGATTAGCTTATAAATAAGTACTTCAAAATAAGCTAAAAGCCATAAATGACCACCAAATTAACACATAAGCTAGGGTATGCTATATTAACTAATTACTAACCTATTCCAACCATCTTAAACTTCTGAAAAGCAGTTTAAGCCAAGAATTAAGCAAAGTTAAACTAGCTTATTTCGGAAAATGGGACAAACATTGAAGGCTTATCTAGGAGTGGGGTCCACAGGGCTTAAGCTCAAAACTATTACTGAAATGGGTAGTCAGCTGGGTGGTGAGTAGTAAGGAACCAAGAACCACCAGTGGGGTCCACTGGTGTGGCCTGTGGGGCCCACCAAAGTGGTGGTGATGCCACTGTTATTGTGGTGCAGTATCACAGGTACATTTCTAAAGGGGTCTCAAAATAAGCTGATGGAAAAGCTATAAATAAGCTGAATAAGAGCAAGCTATTATTTTTCTAATTTTCTAGAGCAACTAAAGTTTACTATCCCAAAAGAATTTGAGCTAAAACCTAGTAATGAATCCTATATAAAATTATTCATTTTATTCAAAAACGACTTAATGGAAATTTTGACTTTTGAATTACACTAAAGGTTTGACTTTTATGAACTTCTAATCAATGATACTTACTGATTATGTTGTATTAGGCTATAATGAAATGAAATTAAGCTAAAGTAACAAGTTCTAAGCTTCTATGATGAATTTTACCTATCAAATCCTAACAGTGAGCTTATGAGATAGGATTAAAAAGTATTTTGACTTTCTGTCTAATGAGCACAGGTTTTTCTTGTAGAATTGAGATATTAGGAACTAAGGTGATATGAAACAAGTAAAAACAACAACACAACTGTCCTTTAGCACAGTTAATGCAGCAAATCCAAACACCCTTTAAAATGACTGTTTTGAAGATTTTCAATGATTGAAACAGATCAAGACCAAGAATTTGATTATAGAACTTATATAATCAATTTATAAGACTAATGAAACATAAAACACTAGCCATAACAACATTAAACTAGGAATTACCAAATAAGCTAAATTGACTGTGAAAATAAGATTTATAGCAACTACTAATTAAATAGAATAAGCCTCAAGTTTTATGGTTTATTTTAACTTAACTAACACTAATAAACATGAACTTACAGAAATTTGAGCTAATGAACAACCAAAACAGTTAAATGCCAAAATAGAGAAAAATGCTTACAAATGGATTTGATGCACAAACTGAGAATTAGGACCAAATAACAGATCCTATAGCTTACCAATAAGCACTACACCCAAGGCAATCCAAAATATACCTTGCTCCAGCTTTTCTTCTTCACCTCCATGTGATTTTTATTTTTAAGCTATTTATTTGATATTTTTATGAATTTCTGATTTTTGCTAATAAACTGCTTTTAAGAGTATCTAAAAGCTTGAATAAGCTTTATAGGGAGCTTATGTGAGCTTCTAAGTCCAAACTAACAACTGCTAACCACATTTCATCATATTGATATTTTTGGATAATAAGGAAATTGCATAACTTGAGATAAGACTTGAAACTGGAAATTTATGTTAACAAAAGTTTTATTTCACTCAAATAACTTGAAATACAAAGCTTAAAGCTTAAATAAACACTGAAATTACAACTTAAACTAAAAACGACATTAATAATTAAAAATTACACTAGATTATTTAATCCACTGCACCAAACTTGTATTTATTGACTTCCTTCAACCTTGTCGACACTCTTGAGTAAATCCCACTTCAATCCAACCGTTGAAATCATCCAGATCATCAGAATTGCCATTTGTCACTTTTGGCGCCATTTTTCAAAGAGTAGGTTTTCTGAATTAATGGGCTTTGGTTGTATGTATAGGTGGAGGGGGAAGGTAATCAAGTCTTAAGAGGTAGTGTGGAAAGGTGGAAGTGAGCAGGTGGAGATGGTTGAGTGGTAACAGGTGTTAGGGGGGAAGGAGGGTGAACAGTGGAGCGGGTTCTATCTGATTTTAAAATTTGGGCCGGGTCAAGGTGTTGGGCCAGAGATTGGTTTTGGGTTTTAGTTAATATATGATCCGTTTGGTTAAGGTTAACAACAAGGACCATTATTGCAATTTTAGCAAACTTGAAAGACTGATCTTGAACATTTTCCAAAGCTCTCACAAGGACTAAAACTGCCAAATGTGATTAGTACAAGGACCTATATTGATAATTTCCATTTTTGTAAATCCAAGGACCAAAACTGTCAAGTTTGAAACTTGAGGGACCAAACATGTAAATTCTCCAAAGTTTATCATAAGGACCATTTTTGTCATTTATAAATAGAACAAGGTTAAAAGTTGATAATTTTCACTTTTTAAATTAACCAAGGACTATATTTGTCATTTTCCAAACTTGAGGGACTAAAGTTGTCATTTTGTGATTTTTAAACTTTAAAGGGTTTATTTTGACAAATTTTGAATCTTATGGACCTTAAATGATATTTTACAAGTTTTTGAATTACCAGGGACTAGATTTGACAATTTTTTAAACTTGGGGGACTAAAACTGCCAATTATGCAAACTTAATTTTCATCGATTTTGATGTTTTTGCATTTAAAACATATAAAACACTTGTTTGTGATATTTTTATCATTTTGAAGCATTTCGGAATGTTTTCAGATGTTTTTGGCATTCTAACAGTACAAAAATGATGAGTATTTAGACACTCATCAGTCCTTAAATCTATAAGATAGTGTAGTTTCTGTAGTCTTAGTGGTAGATGGTAGTGGTATGTCAAATCATGCACACTTCAGCCGGAAAGTCATATGTATGAGTAGTGTATATGAGATGTGATGGTACGAATGGTGCTCTAGATGATAATGATGAGGATGATGATCATGGAAATCCTAGTGGTAAGTTAGGAGATGATGGTGAATGAAATACTACTATCTTCCTTGTAGTAAGCATCCTAATAGGTCCATTAGGACTAAGCCTATAAGTCCTACCAAATAGTATGATCTGTCCCAACCGAATGATAAAAATTGTCCGTGATCCTACAAATAATCAATGATGATCGTGATGGTGTAGGTGCAACTTTGTCCTCCTAAAAGAGTTCTCTCATCATCTCGATGTTACCTGTTGAGTCAACTGATGTTAAAATTGTGATAGGGAATGACAGGGCATTCTCCATGTCAAAGTGATGTGAGTATGATGGGATGGGTATCTGAAGGCATTAATGTGACACTCGATTTGAAATGAAAGTAAATAACTCGCAAAATGTGCGTATGAAACCGCATGTGTAGTGACTATGCACTTATGATGAAATGATGAGATGCTATGATGATGTAGTTATAGTCTAGGGTCAATGATGAGGCCTAGTTCTCTATAAAAGCTCGATGCCAATCTGCCACACCCCAAATTACTTTTGCGTGAATGAAATTTCGAGGATGACTGTCATAGCATCACAATCACAATTATATTGAACGACCTAAAGTGTCGTTTGAAAAGAACATCGTTTGATATATTAAAAACATTCTGAGTTACAAAGATAGGTCCCAAATGAAAATCAACATGTGCGGAAAATAAGTTTGGTACAAGTCAAAAGATGTTTTTAAAGTGTATAAATCCCATGTGAGACGCCGCGTCGCTGCGACTCTATGATATGTCCACATGCATGCCATGAAGTGAATGCCTTAGTTACCCGAAAATACATTGCTAAAAGTGTCAACACAAAGGTTGAGTGAGTTCATAGAGTTTATGTAAATGTTTAATATGACTACCACAAGTATAGGCCATGTATGACAATATGTCACAAAAAAAATGATACAATTGCTTGCACATGACACAAGCTTGACTGATCATGATGTTCGCCCCAACAGAGTGTTTTGCCAAACAACTCAAAAATTCTGACATGAAGTGAAATGCATCCGTTTAACCAGTTGGAATCCACCAACCCAGATGGAGGAGTCACTCAATAGATCTATCCACTCACCCCGGCTTTTCGAAATTAACGGTTCATGGTTCGTGAAATGGGGACATTTAATTGGCAATGAAGTAACTTAAGCAATGTAATGAATTTGATATACTTGGTATCGTAATAAAAATGATGTGCAATGTATTCTCCCCGTAGGTTTGAAATAAAGTAAAAACTTGAATAAATCGGGGCTATGAAAACTCATCTGTTGCAATGATAATGATGATATAATGGCATATCTGAAATGAGGCGCAACCTCTGACCGTGACCTATTGTGAATGATATGTTCTATGAAAATCATGAAACAATGTCGTGCATGCAAACTCATATGAAATCTATACCACTTGTACGTTTTTGAAAATAGAATTTATCGTCGAAATATGTGTTTATGACATCTCGTCATGTTATAAAATACTTTACAAGTATTTACATTGAAATGATATCATACGGTAGTCGTTTAGTGATTTATTACGAAATTATAGTTTTTCGTCGTAAAACAATATAATTTGACAAGTCATGAAAGTGACTAAATGGCCTTGAAAAGCTAGTCGTAAAATGGTGCACGTCGAGTGTTAGGAAACAAACTCAACGGTTTTGGGAAGCTTGTATCATTATCTCGAAGTTTTAGCATTTAAGTTTTCATCCTAGAGGTCTCGATCATGGAAAAAATATAGGTAAAGTATGGTACTTGTGTCCAAAATATTGTTTAAGGGTGGTTTTCGACAAAGTTAAAGTGACCGTATTTTATTCAAGTTACAATTCCGCCGATCGAACGGTTGGACATTTTGGAAAAATATGCTACGCGAACTTACTCCTACTAGAAGACATCATTTTATAAGAGAAAGTACTCCAAATTAGTTCTCCAACTTTGTTCTCCAAATTTGTTCTCCAAAATATGTTCTCCAAAATATTTGTTCTCCAAAATATGTTCTCCAAAATATGTTCTCCAAAATATTTGTTCTCCAAAATATGTTCTCCAAAATATTTGTTCTCCAAAATATGTTCTCCAAAATATGTTCTCCCAAAATATTTGTTCTCCAAAATATGTTCTCCAAAATATTTGTTCTCCAAAATATGTTCTCCAAAATATTTGTTCTTAGCTTCGTATCAAAGTAAACTTATATATTTTTGATAAAATCGACACATTTCATAACGCTTAAGACCCATTTTTGACTCGTAAAAAGTGGACGTAACATGCTGAAATTTCTGATTTTTATAGTTTTCGTCGCCTAACTTGTAAATATCATAACTTCTTCGTTATAACTCCGTTTTAACCCGTTCAAGCGGCCACGTTGCTTTTAAAGTATATTTTCCAAATATCTAGTCCAAAAATTTTTACCTACTGTCGAAAATTCCAGAATTTGAAAATATGATCAGACCTCTAAAATAAGTTGTCGAAATGAGTTTTTCTCAAGCAAAAACCTATTCTAACCAATTCAAAACAACTCCGAAGCTATTCTAATCCTACCATACACCTTCTTAGGGTGTCATGGGTTCCTATACATCATCAAACATGATATGTTTCAAGGGAATATTATTTGGATAACTAAAACTCATTATATGTACTAAAAACAAATTAAAGTGGTATGGATCATGGAATTCATGCATGTTTTTCTTACAAAAATGATGAAATATCATAAATATGAACATGAAAGAGTAATAAAAATCATGGAATGCTTACTTGAAGGATTGAAGAGTTTTGTTGCAAATATACCTAAATAAATCATGAGGTTTTTATTTCAAAACCTATACTAGATCACTACATGAGCTTGATAAACACTTGATCATGAAAACTTTATGATTTCCTCTTGTGTTCTTGATGTGGCCGGCCATGGAGAAGAACATGGAGAAGATATTTGTGGTTTACACCTTGAAAATGTGAAGTGTATGTGTTTGTTTAATACAAATTAAAACCATAAACCACATCAACTAATCTTACCTAATTGAAAATTTTGTGTTTTTAGGACCAACCATGCCTAAAGCCACTCAACAAGATCATCATGATACCGTCCATTACCTTACTCATTATTATCGAAATGAGGAATTCTCAAAAACCGACCGCAAGGTCTTCAAAAAGCTCGAAAAATGACTTATCCACGAAGGTCGTGTAATCAAGGAATGTTTCCTTGAGGATACCCCTTGAGGATACCGACATTCGTCAAGTCTTCTCGGCAATCAAGTTTGATTGTCTTCTTGACATTGATGAACAAATTTGTCCGGTCTTCATCTTTGAGTTTTATAAAAGTATTAGAATCATTCGAAACGTCGATGATAGCATTTCAATCGCTTGCATCATTAATACACGAAACCTCCTTCTTCCTCTCAACACCTTTGCTCAAATTCTTCGCATTCCTTGTGAAGGAATTTGTATGTACTCTCCAGATTGGGCAATCAATGCTCAAAACCTTGCACTTGATTCTAAACCAATGTACCATACTCCTCTTGATGAACCCGAAACCATCCGAGACACCATTTTCAAAAGAAGAACCGACCAATCTCGTCTTGACCGAAACAAGAAGGTCATTCACCGTAATCCTTTTCAAATGGAACTTTTCGAAATGCATCCCATATTTAAAAATTGGGAAGAAATCCTTAGGGAAAACGTCATAAGCCTAGTTGGAAACAAAGATCATCCAAACGCATGTCTTGTGCAAATGATCTATTGTCTCATCCACCAAAAGCCATTTAATCTCGCCTATTACATGGTAAGGAGAATGGCTGGGGTATTCAAAGCTTCCAACATGGTACTTCCATATGGTATGTTCCTAACACGACTTTGTAAGTATGTTAGTGCATTGCAACCATCTCCTATTAACAATGATCATTTCTTCGCCGATCATGTAATGGTACCTCTTACCAAAATACCCTCTAAATGCTTCAAGGTCAATGGAAAGAAACCTAAAGCTCTCTCGGACTCCTCGGAAGGAGAAGAAGAAAATGAAGAAGAAGAAGACCTCGACCCCGTAGCCAACATCAAATTGGAAATCCTTGAATACCATGAACAACTTCCAACCATTCCAAACGAGACCGCATAATTTAAACAATTGAGGGGCATGATTCAAAACCTCGCTTACAACCTCACTAAGCCGTCAAAAAGGAAAAGAAAGGATTGACAAAAGAGACAATAGGAATATGCTTATTTTTCTTTATCTTATGTTTGGATGATTACGTTTTAGCACTCTTGGTTTATGGTAACTTGGACATTGCCACTTTATCATGCTTTTATAAGTAGTGTTTTTGTGATGACATGCTTGTGTCTATTGATTTATTTTATATTTATTGATGTGCAAAATCTGCACATCATTTCTGTGTAGATTCTGATCTGCAGATGCCGGATCCCTAGGATTAGCCTAGCCGGATCCCTTCCTTGAGGGAACCGTGGGATCCGTGATATCAGAACAGCAATACAACATTTCTTGCATCAAGATAACTCGCTAGATAATACCTCATTAGCTATTCATATGATTTTAGGATCCAACTAGAACCATTTCAAGGATGAGAAAGGCTTAGACTCACTAAAAGCTTACTTAAGATCTTAGTCAAAATGCCTCTTGATTTATCAACACATCAAAACTCACCATATTTCCGCTTTAATAACTCACAAACAGTTTCTCATCTTTCAAAACACTTAAGTGGACAAATTAAACAATTTTAGGAAATTGTCTCTAATCATTTTTATCTCAAAATGAGACAAAAAAATAGTTCTTTTATTCTTGTGATTTTTTTTCATATTTTACCTCAAGCTTAAATCTGATCACTAGGATAATTTATTATGACTTGACACCACAAAAGTTCTTAGTGATATCCTTGGACATCCATTGGTAGTCATCTTGTCCCATCTCCTTTCCATAAGAAGCAATCATTTGCTATAACACTTATTACCTTTGATCATTCAAGTACCCTTTCATCTTAAAACACTTAGGAGAACTGAAACACTCAAAATGAGATAGGCTTTAGCTTCTAGAAACCTCTGTCCAAACCTGTCATAACTGCTGAGAGCCGGATCCCTAGGATTGGCCTAGCCGGATCCCTCCAAGGAGGGAACCGTAGGATCCGGGTGACAGTTTATGTCAAACATTGCTTAAACAATCATTTCACCTCATCCTCCTAACTCAAACAATCCATCTCATCTTAAATGAGTTCCTAGATCCGTGAAACTCTGAACCTCAACATTGTGCATGTTAATCATCACATTTCCAAGAACATTAGTAGATTAAGTCTTAAATGCAATTGCCAAGTTCTTCCCTTTATAAGCCATAATGCTAAAAACACTTTAGTCATCAAACACAAACACAATTATCAGCAATTGCAACCATCTCCCTTAGTCATTTCATCATGAGAAAAGCTCCTAGTGCTAACTCATCCACTCAAGAACCACCCAAGAAACTTGCTAGAATCATACACGAAGTTTCATCAACCGAATCATCTCCGGTTAAGTCCACCAATGCTAGGATTTCCCCTACACCAAGGAAACCAATCAAACTAATCCCCAAGAAGAGTATTCCCACTAGGATTTCATCACCAAACTCTACTATACCAAACATACCTCAACCAACATCATTAGTGCCTAGAGCCACTTCACAATCATCTCCACATTCTCACAATGTAGAAAATTTACCTTCTTGGCCATCTCATCTTTCACCATTACCAACAAATTCACTTGAAAATATTGAGCAACAAAATCAAAGTGTTGAATCAACACTTGCTCCAATAGCAAACTCTCTCATTCCACCCAATAGTCCATTTTGGATTATGAGAAGACATCAAAGGCAACCACCCGACCACATGGAAGTTGATGCTTCTTTACCTCCACCCTCAAACATTGTAGAGCCATCACTTAATGAGCCTCCACCAATTCCTCCTTCATTTAAAGATCCTCAATCCACTTCACTTGAATTTCCACTTCAAGAAATTCAAAATCATGACAAGGATTGCTATCATTGTAAACATGTTGAAAGATTGATACATGAACTACGTGAAGAGCAACGTTTCATGTTTTATCACCTCCTCGAACGTTTCGAAGAGGTCAACAAGCCTAAACTACAATGAGCATCATAGTCACAAGCTCAAACTTAGAATGTTTAGGAAAACTCATCTCATCCTTGATCATCATTAAGCTTTTAGTTGAATCCAAAGGTTGGATAACTCATTAGGATTAGTAGCGCTTGTATGAAGAGTTCATTCTCTTAGTTTTAGAGATTTGGTTGAGTATCTCTTGTTTTATTGAATGAATATTTATATGCCATAGTTGTTATGTGCTTTATGTGTTGTGCTTGATATATCACATACTACCTCACATATTTTTTAGCATTGATTGAAACATTCTCATTGCTGAAGAAACTGTCAACAGACAGCCGGATCCCTCCAAATTACCTAGACGGATCCCTCCATGAAGGGAACCGTGGGATCCGTGGTACAGAAGCACAAATCTCTACTAACTTGAGTTTTATTTGCAGGAAATTTTGCACTATACTCTTGTTCTTTAATCTTTACTTTGTAGATTTTCAAAATATACATGAAGATTTTGACACCATAAAGCTAGGGGGAGCCTTGTGTCAAACGATATTGCAAAAACATTTGCAATTTAATCCTAGTTTGGATTATACTTCATGATACCCCATTGCATCTTTGCAATCTTCAAGGGGGAGCACGTTCTCGTCACTTAGACGAACCATTTGCAAACACAATTAGTTTATTTTATGTTATGTCCTTGACGCCCTCTCAAAGGGATGGACTCGTCAAGAGGGAGTAAAGACGAGTACCATTTCCGTCACTTGCTCTCTTTACATTTTCTTTACATATTTTTCTTATAAAAATTGTGTTAGTTTCTTTTAACACTTTTTGTTTCGACAAAAAGGGGGAGAAGAAAGTAAAAACTACTAATTCAAACTCGCTATGAATTTTAGTTTTTCTTAAAATAATTTTATGTTTTGTCATCAACAAAAAATGGGAGATTGTTAATACAAATAAGCCGTAAAAAAGTTTATTTATATTTTATGATCTTCTAATGTTTTGTCGATAACAAATGTAAAATCATTTTAATGAAACAAAAAGAATACGTAAATAGTTTGAGTCAATAATTTCCTAACACATTTTTAGCTTTCACATAAAACACTAAAACAAGTATAAGTGATTTTATGATTTAGATAGATATGTACAACAACTAGTGTTTACATATTGGGTTAGCATATACTTAAAACTAAGTATACTAAAATAGGTAAAAACAAGTATATACTAAAATGAGTAAAAACAAGTATATACTAAAATGGGTAAAAACTAGCAAATGGTATTAACCCATAACCCATGGTTTTATATATACCACTTAACCAAGTTCATTGTATCTAGAAAGAAAACCATGGATCAACCCATAACCCATGACCCATGACCCATAACCAAAATTACCCATGGGCAAAGTGGAACGTTCCACGGATCCCTAGCTTTGTGCTAGCCAGATTCCAAGTGGAAGGGATCCGTGGGATCCGGGGAACAGTAGAGAATTTTCTCTATAAATAGAGAGCCATTTCTTCCTTTCTACTCATCACTTTACACACATACTTCCCCAAGTATTCTAACCCTCTAACCTCAGATCTAAGTGATCTATGTAGTTTTTCTTTTATTTTTGTGTGATCTTCTAGGTTCCTCTTAAAGGAGAGATCACCACTTCTTGAAGACGTGCAAGCTCAAGTCCATGAGTTGCCATGCTTCGTCATCATCAAGACAACTAAGGTTCTCTTGTTGATAGTTCTTCCTTTCTCCATAGATATTGGGTTGAAGGCATTAGTGAAGAATGCCGAAAGTGTCAAGATGAAAGCATTAGTGAAAGGTGCTCATCATTCGTGTCAAAGCATTAGTGTAGAACGCTAAAGGTGTCCAGACGAAGGCATTAGTGAAGGTTGCCAAGCATTGTGTCAAAGGCATTAGTGAAGGATGCCGAAGAATCAAATCAAGTCACATTTGGGAAGAATGTCTAGGTAGTATAATCGATAAAGTACATCGTTATACATATAAGTATTTATTTATTTCCAAGGATGGTGATATCCTTGATGATGGTGTAACAAGGAGTTGATCTCCTTGATATTAGGTGTTGTGTTGTGAAGGGTAGTAGTTCCTCCATAGTAATAGAACTAGGTGCTTAGCCTAGTACATAATAAAGGGTAGGCGACGTTGTGATAGGATTAGTTCTCCTTGGTGTGAAAGAACTCGGTGGTTAGCCTAGCACCGTATAAAGGGTAGGCGACGTTGTGTTAGGTGTGGTTCGCCTTGGTGTGAAGGAACTCGGTATTTAGCTTTGTACCGGAAAAAGGTTAAGCGACGTTGTGAAGGCTTCTCCGCCATAAGGTTATTGGTGTAGTGCTTAACGAACTCGAAGTAGGTGACTCGGGGAGTGGAGTAGGGCAAGGAAGGTGTCCTTGTAGCCGAACCACTATAAATAACTTGTGTCGTGGTGATGTGCTTCTTACTCCTTATCTTTCATTACACGTTTATATATCTATCTATCAACGTCCAACATAAACAACCAAATAGAATGACATAAGTCGATTTAAATATTTAAAAAGGAAGTCATAAATTAGTAAAACTATTCAACCCCCCCCCCCTTATAGTTTTTCCACACCTTTTTCATCTACATTAACACCTCGTTGGTTATTAGTCACCCACTTACACTTGAATAAAGGTATAATGATCGAATGATAATCCAATTCCCAAATTTATTGTATCACACCATAGTACGACATTTTTTGGATTGTTGACATTGCATCATGAGTCATCCTATCGAATACCATTGCTGAGGCTATTACTGTAACTCCGCTATTTTGCATTGTACTCTTTTCATCTTGTTCTTTGGTGTAAAATGTAAACCGTTAATTTCATACCCTTGGTATGATCTAGCTACACATTTTGTGCCATCACTTAACTTTTGCATTGTTTTATCAATATTTTGTTTTCAAAATTTTCCATTACCTTGTCTTTCAACCAGTTTGCAAATTGTTGGCCATGCTTGGCTTGATATCATTTTTCACTCCTTCCCGAGTTTGTCTTACAAAAAATTTATGTGTGCTCTTCAATGTAAGGAGCAATAAAGGTCATGTGTTGTAGGACAACAAAATGTGCAACCTCTAAAAGGTTCACGATCTGGGTCAATCACTTTCAATCCAATTGTACTAACGCCTAAAATTCTACCCTCGTGACTAGAGTGGGGAATGCCAATATTTTCTGCAACTTTCAATAGCCTGAAGCATATCCAGTCAACTCCTCTGAATAGTATCCCTCGACAATACTAGCATTAGGCTGCGTCGGGTTTCTTACAAACCCTTTTAAGAAACCCATATATCTCTCAAAAGGGTACATGTAACACAGGAGCACGGGACCACAAGCATTGATTTCTCCTACAATATGAGATAAAAGGTGAACTATGACATCAAAAAAGGAAGGCAGAAAGTACATCTCTAGCTTGCAGAGTGTGATGATGATATCCTTTTGCCATGAATCTAACATTTCAGGATCAATCACTTATGAGTGATTCATGTTACAAAAATAAGCAAAGTTTTGTGATCGTATGTTGAACATTGTTTGGTGTAACATATTGGTTTTCACAAACACATAATCAAACACACAATATGGGGCGTATAGAGTATAGAGAGAGAAAGTGGAAGAGAGTTTGGAACTTTAGTGAGACAAAGAAAAATGAATTATGGAAGCACCAACCCTTTGCCTTGCTAGGCAAAGGGTATTTATA
Organism: Chrysanthemum makinoi; assembly: GCA_910596185.1. Taxonomy (NCBI): domain Eukaryota; kingdom Viridiplantae; phylum Streptophyta; class Magnoliopsida; order Asterales; family Asteraceae; genus Chrysanthemum; species Chrysanthemum makinoi. The sequence goes on along the minus strand of OU343216.1, from coordinate 15,237,883 downwards.
GGTTCTTACAAGACACGTCTCCTACGGGCTGTGGATCAGGCATACAGTGGGTAAAGACCCGTCCGTCCTCCACGGTGCTACTTAACAAACTACATACTAACACTAAATTACTACGACTACGAGCTTTCTAACGAATACATATACTTGAGGTGACCGACTCTTTAACTATAGGATTTTCCAAATCCTAACAATCTCCCCTTAAGGGATGTCACCTCAATTAAATCAATTACAATCAGATATTACATTTTGGTGTTCTTGGATTCATTATTAAGTTCTTTGCTCTCATCAGAGTTTCGGAAGCTTTTGTTGAAGTTGTGACTTTTGTAGTATCGCCATTATGTGAAGTTGTGACTTTTGGACCGACATGCTCACATTTTGGATCATGATATCCTCTCATCAGAGTTGCGGAAGCTTTTGTTGATTCATGATATTTGCAGCAGCATAGCAGAAGCTTGGTTTGTAAATATCAGATCCAGTTGATGAAGATATGCACTTATCATGATTTCTTTATAAGTGAATGCGATGTGTGAGCATGCGGCTATGGATTCACTCCTCAATTTTGATCAGCTGCAACCGTCGGGTGTTCCTACAAACAACAGTTAGCAATAAAGCGCACGAAAAATGTCTTTGATCACCTTCGTTGAATAGGTTGCAAGAACCACGGTTCCCCGTTGATCAGCATAAGCACGCTTGCTGTGATCGTATAATTCCGAAGAATTTCCTTGACAGGGTTTCGCAGCTGCTCTAGCCGTTCTCAAACCGGAACGTCTCAAAGAAGACAACACGGAATGAGTGAACCAAAGAAATTGAGATTCGCTGATTGAAGAAAATGATTTGAAAAACAATCGTGTATTGCTTAAATAGAAATAATTTTTTGCAATACAACGAAGGTTTTATAAGAAAAATCCATTTTCAATCATAAATACCCTTTTAATTTGGAAACTTTTTACACAGTCGATGTGCTAGAGAAATGATTTTGAGCACAACGACTGGTTTTTCAAAGGTATCCGTCAATCCATTTCCTGAACCAGGATTGATTCAATAGTGAATCGCCCCATCGTTTCTGTCCAGTTGTCACATGATTGATCTATTGGATAGATCTCACATGCCACCCACCAAGAGCTTGTTTGATGTCGGATCTAGAAGGCATTCCATCTTCATTCTGAATATTTATATATATCACTCGGATGTTCTGGCAATACCACAAGGATAATGCATAGGACTCTTAATATATTCTTACTTTCCACATTGTGTGAAACAACAAATCTTCATTAATTGTGTATCCTAATGAGATTTATTGATGATCTCGTGGCTCTAGACTCCATCGTGCATTTTTGGTTTCCTATGCCGGAGACTAGGGAGAGGGTCTCTTTCTTCAATATCGGCAATCTCTAAGAGAAAGTCAATAGATTATGTAGGTTCCCCGTGAGAATGAAACAAGTCCTTTTAAGAGGAACTTGAGTAGCTTGGGAATTTTAGTGCAGTGCGTCACTGGGTCCGTGACGTCTTGTCTTCAATACCAGTGTTACCTTAGTAACCACCAGTAGCATATGTATTGAACCCGATTTCTGCCCTCATGTTGAATTAATGGAGGGCTATTTCTTTTCACCCTTTTTACATTCAATTCTTTTTCATTCTTCAACCCCTTCAGTGCTTACCGAGACTTTATAACTAGAACCTTGTTGGGTTTATTCCAGTTCTAGCTCTATCTCAGTCCGCACTCTTCCCATTTCTCACTTTTCTCCCTTTTTAATCATTCCTAAGGACTTCTACACTATCTAGTGGATTGTCCCTGGGTAGATACTTCCGGCTCTGGCGGGATCGTGGGAGCGAATACCTAACCTAAGCATCCTTATATCTCCATGCACAAAATAAATTGGTCGGTCTTTAGGTATTGTTCATTCCGCCTCGAAACCAATTGAAAACCATTTGAAAATCAATCAAGGTACTTGTGATATAAAATCAAAGCGTTTTGTACCTTAATTGTTTTTGATATTTTAGAAATGCTCCCCCTCAACATGTGCTTTAAGTATTTGAAATTATTTTAGCACATGGAGAAAAGAGGACTTTTGAAATCTTAGATTGAGAATGAAAGATCCAATCTTTGATTAACATTTTCTAAAACAATCATCATCACTTCCCGATCAAATCTAGGATTTTAAGTACTTTGGATAAAATATTTTGGGAAGGATGAGGTTTTCATTAGATTGCTCCCCCTCAATATGTGCATCGAGATTCGAAAGAGTTTTGCACATATTAGAGGGAATCTACACTGTGAGACAAATCAATCACGTTTCAATTATTTTTTGTTTAACATAGATGTTCCCCCTTAACATGTGCATAGGAAATTTGAAATCGTTTTGGCACATGTAGGGAGGAGAACTTGTTATTATATATCTTAAAAGCACTTATTGAATTATCAGTTTATATCCAATTTAAATCACAAATTCTCCCCCGATCACAATTTTCAAACCCTTTGAGATTTGTGATCTCAATTGATTTAAATTTTTCGAAAGCTTTTTGAGGAGAAGATGTGACTGCTTTTAAAACATTTAACTGATAAGGATCAGATTTTGAGACTTTAAACTCCAATAATCAAAAATGCTTAGGTATCTTATGAAAACACAACATTAGCCTTGGTCTGGTTCCAATTGTACAAAAATATTCCTTTTGATTTTCCAAAGGTAGACCTTGCTCGTTTACGTGCCAATTGTTTGAAAAATAACATTTTTTTTTTGATTGAAATCATTCTCCCCCTCAATCAATAACCAAGGTTGTTGATTGAGTGTAGGAGATTTTGACAAATGATAAGTCCATATGATTTCAAAAATTAAGTCCGAGTTACTTTAAAAATCAATTTAGTTTTCATTAGATGACAAATATTTTTCAGAAGAATAGTTAGAAGGAAAAATATTTTTGAGGAAACATTTTAAAATCAGAGCATGATGTTCCAAAATATAATTAAGCATGGCTCTGTTCTTTCATTTTAGAACGGGTTACTGCCTGAAATAACAATAAACCTTAATTTTTCTCCATCACATTTTTTTTGGGAAAATAACATATATTACAACTGATCGAACTTCATCTAAAGACCCGTGTAATTCTTTGAAGGACAAATCTAAGTCCGTAGATGTTATCGAAACCAGATAACATGATATAAAAATATTTTTGGACTTTTTCGAAATTTTCTGATTTTTATGGGTTTTGAAATTTTATATTTTTCTATTTTTCTTTTTGTTGGTTTTATAATTTTATATTTTGCTTTACGATAAAATATTTACAAAGAATAGATGAAGAAACACCTTTGCTCCTCGTCTTCCTCCTGAAGACGTTTGAGTGTCTCAGGTTGTAGGCTCTTCAAGCCAAGTCGTGGAAGGATAAACTCAAAACGTTCTCTAGGAAGAGCTTTAGTGAAGATGTCCGCCAGCTGATATTCAGTTCTCACAAAATATAGTTCAACCACACCTTTCTCCACTTGTTCCCTGATGAACTGATGTCGAATATCAATGTGCTTTGCTCTTGAATGTTGAACATTGTTGCAGCAGAGAGCAATGACACTTATGTTATCACAATACAAATGAACTTTATTGAATACAAAGCCATAGTCAGATAATTGGGATCTCATCCATAAGATTTGAGCACAACACGATGACATGGCAATGTATTCAGCCTCTGTAGAGGATATAGAAGTGCTCATTTGTTTCTTTGAAGACCAGCTTACTAACTTATCTCCCAAAAACTGAGCACCTCCTGACGTACTTCGACGTGTATCTTGACACCCTACATGGTCTGCATCTGCATATGCTGTTAGTGACATATCGGTGTCCTTCGGGTACCAAAGTCCCATATTAATGGTTCCTTGGAGATACCGAAAGACCCGTTTAACCGCTTCAAGGTGCTTTTTGGTAGGCTTAGCCTGGTATCTAGCACAAATGCATACAACGAACAGAATATCAGGTCTACTGGCTGTGAGGTACATCAGGATCCAATCATACTTCGGTATTTTGTTTGATCAACCATGATCCCTGAGTGCTCCTCATCCAGTTTTGTGCGCTCCACCATGGGAGTGTCAACAGGGTCACAAGAATAAAATCCAATTTTCTTTAAAATTTCATTAGCATATTTAGATTGATTAATGAAAATGCCTCCGGGACTTTGTTAGATTTGTAATCCCAAGAAAAATGACATTTTTCCCATCATAGACATTTGAAATTTGGAGCCCATCTCCTTTGAAAAACGGTTACATTCATTAGGATCGGTCGAGGCAAAAATAATATCATCAACATAAATGTTAATACAAATAAGCCATAAAAACGTTTATTTATATTTTACGATCTTCTAATATTTTGTCGATAACAAACGTAAAATCATTTTAACGAAAGAAATAAAATACGTAAATGGTTTGAGCCAATAGTTTACTAACACACTTACGCTTTCACATAAAACACTAAAACAAGTATAAGTGATTTTATGATTTAGTAATACATATGTACAACAACTAGTGTTTACATATTGGGTAAATATATACATAACTAGTATGTATTATATTGGGTAATGTAAATGGGTAGAAACTTAAGTATCTTGACCCATTGACCAAATACATTGAATGTAGTTGGGTATAACCCAAAGTCCATGACCCACACCCATGGAGCATGACCCATAACCCATTGCATGACATCATGCTTAAGTCATATATGGATATTATCCATGACCCGTGGTTTTAACCAATGACCCATGGACTAGATGCATTTCATCTTGTAGATACATTGTATCTACTTGGATACCCATGATCCATAACCCATGACCCAAAACCAATGGGCAAAAGGGAGCGTCCCACGGATCCCCAGTAATACACTTGACGGATCCCTCAAGTGAGGGATCCGTAGGATCCGTGGAACAGTAGCTATTTTTTCCTCTATAAATAGTGAGCCATTTCTTCCTTTTGGGTTGCCACTCCCACACATACTTTCCCCAAGTATTGTAACCTTCTAACCACATATCCTAAGGATCTTACTATGTAGTGTGTCTTTTGTTTTTGTGTGATTCTCTAGGTTCCTCTTAAAGGCTAGATCACCACCTCTTGAAGTCGAGCAAGCTCAAGTCCATGAGTTGTCATGCTTCGTCATCATCAAGACTACTGAGGTTCTCTTGTTGATACTTCTTTCTTCCTCCATTGAAGTGTTGTGTCCAAGGCATTAGTGAAGGATGCCGAAAGAGTCAAGACTAAAGCATTAGTGAAAGGTGCTTAACGTCCGAGTCAAAAGCATTAGTGAAGAATGCTAAAGGAGTCAAGACGAAGGCATTAGTGAAAGGTGCCAAATTTCTGTGTCAAGGGCATTAGTGAAAGATGCCTAGAAGTCAAGTGGCATTAGTGAAGAATGTCATGGTTGTATACTCGATGAGGTGCAGCGATATACAAATAGAGATAGGTTTTTCAAAGGATATTGATATCCTTGATGGTGTTGTAATAAGGAGATTGATCTCCTTTGGGGTTAGGTGTTGTGTAGTGTTGGGTAGTAGTTCCTCCATCGTAATGGACCTCGGTACTTAGCCTAGTACCGGATAAAGGGTAGGCGACGTTGTGGTAGGTGTGGTTCTACCTTGTGGAAGATCCCGGTGGTTAGCCTAGTACAGGAAAAAGAGTAGGCGACGTTGTGAAGGCTTCTCCGCCATAAGGAGTTGGTGTCGTGTAGTGATTACGAACTCTCGAGTAGGTGACTCGGGGAGTGGAGTAGGGTAAGGAAGGTGTCCTTGTAGCCGAACCACTATAAATACTCGTGCCGTGGTTATGTGCTTCTTACTCTTTATCTTTCATTACACACTTATATATCTATCTATCAATGTCCAACATACACATCCAAATAGATTGACATAAGTCGATCTAAATATTTTAAAACGAAGTTTTAATTGGTAAAACTATTCAACCCCCCTTCTAGTTTTCCACAATTGGTATCAGAGCTTCGTTACCAAGTTTCTTAGAGTATGTTGTACTTTAAAAACGTGATACGATCCGTATATGTTTGAAAACTACAAAGAAGGATTTTTTTTAAGTTATGTTTTAAAAAATCATCATATTGTTTAATGTTAGACAATGATAGAACGTTCTAATATTTTCCTTGTTAAGAATTCTCCATACTTGGATTTGGGAATACCAAGAAGATCATGAAGATATTCTATAAATATTTCTTTTCGTAAAATGAATATTTTGCAAAGTATTCCCCATACATGGATTTGGGGATCCTAAGAAGATCACAAAGAATTTCTCTAAATATTTCTTTCCTTAAAAAGAATATTTAGCAAAGGTATGATCTTTAATAAATTACAAGTTTTGTTTTTATTAAAGTCTTAGTAGTATGTTTACACTTTCTTAGTAATTACTAAAGTAGTTATCTATATTAAAATCATCATCAAGAATAGTATTCTTCGTTGATTTGTATAGACTACACTACAAACCTGTAATAATGATATCTCGGCTATTCGAGAGCATTGATCATTATTCCTCACAAAAAGACTATTGACATTTCATCTATGTCAATGAGTATCCATGTGAAATTTCTTATATTATGATAAAATGAGATTTTATCATAATTTTTGAAAAACCTCCCAAAGAATTATGATTTATTCATAAAAAGAGAACCTCGTCAAATAGGATTAGTATTAAACCGCCAAAACCCAAACCACAAGTTATAGAGCTTAAACATCGACTCTAGGAAATTTAGAACTCCCAAACCAAAGTTATCAAGGAATGCTTAAGCTGAACTTTTGCTGTCATGCCGGATCCCTGCGTTTGAACTAGCCGGATCCCTAATGCGAGGGATCCGTGGGAATCATGCAACAGAAGACAGCATAAGTTAGAAATGATCACTGTGGAAGTTCCACTATCACTTTCACCTATCAAAGACTCACGAACAAAAACCTAGTTACTGTTCACACGAGCAAATTGATCATTTCCTTCAAGCAAAACAATCTCTTGTGTAAGTATAATCTTCACTACATTGTTAATTTTATTCCTTGATTCCTAGGATTACAATTTTCATCTTTAGAAGTTGGGTTCAAATGGGTTTGTCATAACTTGTTACCACATTGTTTTCTAAGATAATCTAAATCAAAGAATTAACATTGTTAATACAAATTAAACTCATTTCTTGAATTCAATGAAGATGTTTTGAGCAAAATTGTGATCAAACCCTTTAGGCTACTATTCACAATTAACACCACATTGTGGTTTTGTTGTATAGGAACAATCATGCCTAGTAATCGCCAACAAGATTATCATGATACCGCCCACTACATCCCAATGTATCATCGAAAGGATGGACTTAGCCTGGAGGATAGGAAAGCTTTCAAGTTGCTCGAAAAGAGTTTTTTTCATGAAGGTCATGTGGTAGAACCATCATTCCTTGCTAACACCAACATCCTACAAGTTTTTGAAACAATTGGCTTTGATTGTCTTTTGGACATAAACGAGCAAATTTTCCCGGTGTTCGTACTTGAATTCTACAAAACAATGAGAATAGTTAGGAATGAGAATGGGACCATCTCAATTGTCTTCATCATAAATGAGCATGAGTACACCCTTTCACTTGTAGAATTTGAAAGAATACTACGTGTTCCATATCAAGGAGTTTGCATGTATTCTAATGAATGATCTTTGGCGGAGCTACACGATATGGTAGATCATCATGAAGTCTACCACTTGAGAATCCCGGAAGCAACCACGGTAAGGGATACCTTGTTCATGAAAAGGGCATCCCCATCGAGGGTCACTAGAAATTCCAAAGTGATCTATAGGGATCAATTTCAAATGGAGCTCTCCGAGATGTTCCCGTTGTGTAATAAATGGGAAGTCGTGGTAAGGGATAATGTGCTTTGCTTGGGAGGGAACAAGGATCACCCTAATGCGTGCTTGAGCTTCATGATTTATTGCCTTATAACCGAGAATTGCTTCAACCTTGCATATTACATGATTAAGAGAATGGCGAGTGTGAAAAGCATGGAAAAAATGGTGCTCCCTTATGCAATGCTCCTATCCCGTCTTGCAAGCTTCATCTTTGCTTTAGATCCTTCTCTGTATTCCTTTGATCATAGCTTTTGCAACAAAGTCATGGTGCCGTTATCCGAGGGAAAGACTACAAGGTTTATGGTGGATAGCAAAAGACCTCACCCACCAACGGATTCATCAGATGAGCGGGAGAGACAAAGAGAAGGAGAAGGAAGTAGCAACCCCCTTGGCAACACCGATATCGACCCTTTAGATTTCATCAATCAATTTCCGGACATTCCTAGCCCATCACAAGAATGGCAACAAACTAAAGGGATCTTCAAGTGTTTCGCTAACTTCTTGAAGAAAAAGAAGTAGAGATGGTAGGGATGAAGAGTGAAGGGGAAGATGAAGACGGGGAGTGATATGGAAGGAGATAAGGATGAAAGGTAAGGTCATAGGACCTTAATTTGTGAAAACAAATTAAAACAATGGTTTGTAACATCTTAACAATACTTATGTAGAGTAGGAAGTAGTGTGTAGGAATTGCCATGATTTGGCATTGTACAATTTAACTTAGGAACGAGTAAGATGAGATTTTACGACATCTTAAATTCATTCAAGTAGTCGTCGTCACTCATCTTTAGCTACCTTTTAGTTTCCCCACACTTACTATGCGTTATACTTGTTGTGTGCTTGCATTTAATCATTGTAGAAATGACTAGGAGAAGCATTTGCTAAGAGTGAAAATATTGCACAAATGTTGAGAGGCTTCTGATCTGCAATAGCCGGATCCCAGAGCTATAACTAGCCGGATCCCTCCAATGAGGGAACCGTGGGATCCGGGCAAACAGATACTTGATATTTATCATGTTTCATCAAACCTGTCATCTTGATCACATCACTCTATGAAAACATGACTCTTTAAGACTACTTAAGTCTTCCTTAAGCTCACTAGGTCTCACACTCACTCGTGGCTAACTTAGGATCAAATTCAAAGTGTTTTTGAATTATCAATTCATCAAAACTCACCATATTTCTGCTCCAACGCTCACACATTGTTTCTCACATCTCAAAACACTTATTTTGATATCTCTATCAATTTTAGAAAATTGATTTTAGTCACTCTTACCTCAAAATATGCTTAAAACTAGTTTTTTATTTTTCTTTATTTTTTAGGTTTTTCTCAAATTTCTCTTGAGTCATCGTCTGATTTCTAGGATTAATTGTCATCATTTTTCATTCCCAAATCAAATGTTATCTTCCTCAAGCACTTAGTTAAACTCTCAAAAGTCCACTTTCTTACCCAAAATCATCATTAACTATTCTCACTCCTTATGGTTGAGTATTTAAGACATCCACCACTTAAGACATCTAAGGAAAGTCAAATCCTCATGATTCATAGGTACTAGACCTTACAAAAAGCATAATCATTTCACCACATCTTTGTCTGACAGACGGATCCCTGGTTTATAACCAGAAGGATCCCTAGTGAGAGGGATCCGTGGGATCCGTGTCTATAGAAAGCCTTTAATCAGCTTTTCCTTTAAATTTAAACCATCTTTGGTAAACTAAACACCTTTAGTTACCATTTAATGATTTCCTAGAGCTGAACAACACCTTAGTTGACCTTGGTGCATGCCTAATTCTCTTAGTGGTCATGAATTTAATTCCTTAATTCAAACTCACTCTTTATAAACCAAACACTCTTGAGGTTAAGTTATCACTCTTACCACATTTAAAAAAAAATAGTAGTTAGAAGCTTCTATTGCATCCTCACCATCACTATGACTAAAGCACCTAGCAACAACTCCTCAACCAAAGGTTCATCCAAAAGGAATGGTCGTATGGTTCATGAGATTTCATCCACCGAATCATCTCCCGTAAGAGATCGTAATGCTAGAATCCCACCTCAACAAACCCAATCAACAATTGCCAAGAGAACTGCAAGAATTAGCATTAGACCTTTTGGGTTAGAAAAGGGTTCATCAAGCTCTAAACCAAACATACCTAGTTCTAGTAAAACGCCTAAGCCTTCATTCCTAGAGCATGGACTACACTCCTTCACCGAGCCGCTATCTCACCCAAATCTCTATTCATTAGAGCACTCACCGAGAACTTCTCATTCACCAACCATCTCGTTAAATAGGGAACCACCTACATCACCAACTAGTCCATCGTTGGAAACAAGGAACCACCAAGGACTTGATCATATGGAGGAATTTCCATTACCACCACCCTCATTCTTAGTAGAACCTCATCCTACATTACTCAATGTACCTCCACCATCATTTGTAGAACCTCCTCAAAACATCCAATCTACTCCGGTTCCTAATCAAGACAATAATTTCTCTAATTGTCTAATCACCCAAGGACTTGTTCAAGAAGTACGAAATGAGTTGCATTTCATGTTTAATCATCTTCTTGAAAGATTGGACCAAATCAACAAGTCTACTCATCCTTAGACTCAAGCACATTGTTGCTTCTTAAGTTTTGGTCACTTATTAGTATTAGTAGAATATGTATTACAGGGCTAAATCATTCTCTTAGTTTTTAGAGATTTGTATATCATCTCTTATGTTTTATTGAATAATGTTTTATATGCCATATTGCGTTGAGTATATGTTTGTCGCTTGAATACATATCTCACTTTGATGTTAACATTATTTGTTACATCACCATTGCTGAATTATGTTATCAGACAACCGGATCCTTGAGTTTTGCCTTGACGGATCCCTCCAATGAGGGAAACGTGGGATTCGTGCAACAGAAGACTAGTTTTCTATTAACCTGAGTCTTATTTGCAGGAAATTATGCACGATATACTTGTTTTCTAACCTTTGTATTGTAGATTTTCAAAATACACATGAAGACTTTGACACCCTAAGCTAGGGGGATCTTTGTGTCAAACAATACATTACAAAACCATTTGCAATATAATCCTCATATGGATTATATTTCATTACGTCTCTTTGCAAAGTTGCAATCATAAAGGGAGAGCATTATCGTTACAAAGACGAAGCCATTTGCAAACTTAGTTGCAATGCATTAGATTATTTATTTTTCTTACTTGACGCCCTCACAAAGGGATGGACTCGTCAAGGGGGAGTTAAGACGAGAAATCTTCCCGTCACCTGCTCTCTATATTTCCTTTTCTTATTACACGTTTTTCTTAAAAACAATGTGTTAGTTTTTTTTCGACTCTCTTTTTGTTTCGACAAAAAGGGGGAGAAGAGAGTAAAAACTCCAATTCGAACTTTTACAAATTTTAGTTTTTCCTTAAAATAATTTTATGTTTTGTCATTAACAAAAAGGGGGAGATTGTTAATACAAATAAGCCGTAAAAACATTTATTTATATTTTACGATCTTCTAATGTTTTGTCGATAACAAACGTAATATCATTTTAACGAAAGAAATAAAATACGTAAATGGTTTGAGCCAATAGTTTACTAACACACTTACGCTTTCACATAAAACACTAAAACAAGTATAAGTGATTTTATGATTTAGTAATACATATGTACAACAACTAGTGTTTACATATTGGGTAAATATATACATAACTAGTATGTATTATATTAGGTAATGTAAATGGGTAGAAACTTAAGTATCTTGACCCATTGACCAAATACATTGAATGTAGTTAGGTATAACCCAAAGTCCATGACCCATACCCATGGAGCATGACCCATAACCCATTGCATGACATCATGCTTAAGTCATATATGGATATTATCCATGACCCGTGGTTTTAACCCATGACCCATGGACTAGATGCATTGCATCTTGTAGATACATTGTATCTACTTGGATACCCATGATCCATAACCCATGACCCAAAACCCATGGGCAAAAGGGAGCATCCCACGGATCCCCGGTAATACACTGGACGGATTCCTCAAGTGATGGATCCGTAGGATCCGTGGAACAGTAGCTGTTTTTTCCTCTATAAATAGTGAGCCATTTCTTCCTTTACGGTTGCCACTCCCACACATACTTTCCCCAAGTATTGTAACCTTCTAACCACATATCCTAAGGATCTTACTATGTAGTGTGTCTTTTGTTTTTGTGTGATTCTCTAGGTTCCTCTTAAAGGCGAGATCACCACCTCTTGAAGTCGAGCAAGCTCAAGTCCATGAGTTGTCATGCTTCGTCATCATCAAGACTACTGGGGTTCTCTTGTTGATACTTCTTTCTTCCTCCATAGAAGTGTTGTGTCCAAGGCATTAGTGAAGGATGCCAAAAGAGTCAAGACTAAAGCATTAGTGAAAGGCGCTTAACGTCTGAGTCACAAGCATTAGTGAAGAATGCTAAAGGAGTCAAGACGAAGGCATTAGTGAAAGGTGCCAAACGTCCGTGTCAAGGGCATTAGTGAAAGATGCCTAGAAGTCAAGTAAAGTGGCATTTGTGTAGAATGTCAAGGTTGTATACTCTATTCGGTGCATTGATATACAAATAGAGATAGGTTGTATCCAAGGATATTGATATCCTTGATGGTGTTGTAATAACGAGATTGATCTCCTTTGGGGTTAGGTGTTGTGTAGTGTTGGGTAGTAGTTACTCCATCGTAATGGAACTCGGTACTTAGCCTAGTACCGAATAAAGGTTAGGCGACGTTGTGGTAGGTGTGGTTCTACCTTGTGGAAGAACCCGGTGGTTAGCCTAGTACCAGAAAAAGAGTAGGCGACGTTGTGAAGGCTTCTCCGCCATAAGGAGTTGGTGTCGTGTAGTGATTACGAACTCTCGAGTAGGTGACTCGGGGAGTGGAGTAGGGTAAGGAAGGTGTCCTTGTAGCCGAACCACTATAAATACTCGTGTCGAGGTTATGTGCTTCTTACTCTTTATCTTTCATTACACGCTTATATATCTATCTATTAATGTCCAATATACACATCCAAATAGATTGACATAAGTCGATCTAAATATTTTAAAACGAAGTTTTAATTAGTAGAACTATTCAACCCCCTTCTAGTTTTCCACAATAAATTTGAACATGAATTAAGTGTTTGCCTGACTTTCTGGTGAACAATGTGGGATCAACTGCTCCTTTGCTGAATCCATTTGTCAATACGAACTTTGACAGTGTATCATACCATGCCCTTGGAGCTTGCTTCAAACCGTAAAGAGCCTTCTTCAAGCGATATACATGGGTAGGATGCTCTGGATTCACAAAACCTTCAGGTTGACTGACGTAAACTACTTCTTTGAGGTCTCCATTAAGAAAAATAGTCTTTACATCCATCTGATATACCACCATGTTCTTGCTAGCAGTATTAGCCAGGAAGATTCTGATAGCCTCAATTCGTGCAACCAGAGCAAATGATTCCTCAAATTCAATACCTTCCTCTTGTCGGTATCCTTTAGCCACCAGTCTTGCCTTATTTTTCAGAACATCACCGTGCTCATCAAGCTTTACTTTAGAGATCCACTTGAGAGCAATGATCATAGCACAATCTAGAGCTAGTACTAATTCTCATACATCAAGGCGATCAAACTCATGGATTTCTTCTTGCATAGCACTAAACCAGCAGTCCTCAGACATTGCTGTTTTGACATCTTTAGGTTCGATTTTTGATACTACAGAATTGAAGAAGCACCAGAAGGCATCTGTGGAAATTTTTTTACGAGTGGATACCGGGCGAGACGGGTTCCCAATAATGTTGTCCAATGGATGATCATGTGTCCATTTTCTGAGATGTTCATGTGGTTGGTGATGAGGAACTGATGTAGCAGAATTTGGATCCCCTGATGAAGATGGTTCAAGTGTTGGTTCAGGGGTAAATATATTTTCAAACGGTGCATCTTCTGGAGTGGCAAAAGGGTTATCTCCATCAATGTAAGCAGTATCATTTCCATGATGTACACTCGAGGATTGAGGATTTGAGGATGATGATGAGTGATCTGCAGCAGGCGATTTTTGAGATATAGACACAGACACAGATGGGTTATCTGCGTTGATTGGATTAGGAGCCGCCACTGTTGATGGAGTATGATGATCATTATCAAGAGGTTCATAGTATTCATCAAACATTAGATCAAACAATTTCTTCAAATCTTCTCCAGAAGGAGGTACATATGGAACTACAGGTGAGAGGTTCTGTACAAGAGAAGAACTTATAGGACTACTTGATAAATGTTGAGATGCGGGTCTAGAAATAGATTGTCCAGGAGCCATTTTCTCAGACAGCTCATCGAACGTGACATGAATAGTTTCCATGATATCTCGGGTTCTTTTATTGTAGATTCTGTAACCCTTCAGGTTTGGTGCCTAACCAACAAAAACTCCAATGTCCGCCTTAGATCTTAACTTTCCTAAATCTTGACCATCATTCGTTGGATAGCATAAAGCACCAAATACAGGAAGGAAAGAAAGATCTGGTTTTTGGTTGTGGACAAGTTCTTAAGGAGTTTTTCCATGAGTGGTGTGAATAAGGGAACGGTTTTGGGTGTAGCAAGCAGTGGCAATAGCTTCTGCCCAGAGAAACATTGGAACCTTTGAGTAAATCAACATAGTCCTTGCAGCTTCGACAAGAGTTCGATTTCATCTTTCAACTACACCATGCTGTTGAGGAGTACGTGGAACACTTCTTTGAGGGCTGATTCCAATGCTTTCGTAAAACTGACTTAGTTTTTTGTTTACAAACTCAGTTCCATTGTCTGTTCGGATAATCCTGATAGTTTTATTAAGTCAAACCTGCAGCTGTTTAATAAGTTTGATGATGACTTCTGGAGATTCATCCTTTGACCTTAAAAACTTGACCCAAGTAAACCGAGAATAGTCATCAACCACGACTAGCACATATTTCTTCCCGTTTATAGTTTGCACTCTCATGGGTACGCACAAATCCATATGAAGAGTATGAAGAACTTCCATAATTGAGTTTGCAGGTTTGGGTTTATGGACGTATTTCTTGCTTTTTCCCAATTGGCATGCTGAACAAATATGATCTTTCTCATACTTTAATCTGGGCAAACCTCTAACGAGGTCCTTTCTAGAAAGATCATTTATGGACCCGAAGTTCAAGTGATAGAGACGACGATGCCATAACCATGACTTTGTTTTCGAGGCCTTTGAAAACAAGCAGATTGGAGAAGACTTCATCATGTCTTCGATAGAGATGGTGTAAAGATTAGTTCCACGTGTTCCCTTTAAAAGTTTAACACCATCAAGTTCTCTAACGAAGCAAGTATGTTTTCTAAAGGCCACTTCTAGATCAGAGTCACAGAATTGACCAACAGAGAACAAATTATGACCAAGACCTTCGACATAATAGACCCTAGAAATTACACTGTCACCAACAACATAATCTTCGTAACCCATAATTGCTCCAAAGTGGTCGTTCCCAAATCTAACAGTCTCGATGATTTTACTCATGAAGTTCATGTGCCGCGAGTGATCTCCAGTCATATGCTTGGAACAGCTTAAGTCCAAATACCACAGAACGATTTGTACGACCTGCAGTTGAACACAGACAAGTATGGATGACTGGACAATTTGGATCCCCATGCAAGAATGGGTTCCATTTGGTTAGTAAACGAGATTGGAATACCCACATCTGAAGCAGAATCAATGATATCATTAAAGGTAGATGCAGGACTAGTAGTGATAGTAGATCTATTCAAAGTGTGTTCACTTCTTAAAGGTATGATTCTACCAGTGGGCATCCATTTCCTAATGGGCATTGATCTAGATAATTTAGGGAACAATTCATTTAGATTGAGTTTACTACCAGTAGGTATCCATTGATAACCTACATTACTAAATTTTCTTCCTGTTGGTTTCCAATGTTTTTTAACCTTTTTCCACCTTGGTTTTCTGACATCCTTAACCTGTTTAGCAATTCTGACAGTTTTGACTGGAGACTTAGCAACATATTTTAATTCATTCATAGCAGATTCATGATAAGTACTAGAAACCAAACATTCATTACATGTTTGAAAATCGTAGCAGAATTCGAATTAATTATAGTACGCTTATAGCTAATACTAGAATCAACACGATTCGTCTTATTAAACTCAAACTTATTGTTCCTAGGGTGGTCTTCTACTTCCTTCCCTTGATCACTCTTAGCTTGCGAGGACCTATCTTGCTTTGTATTGGCTGGAGGCTTTGACTTGCTTGCCTTAGTGTCACTGATTACTCCTGTAGA
Source organism: Chrysanthemum makinoi (assembly GCA_910596185.1). Taxonomy (NCBI): domain Eukaryota; kingdom Viridiplantae; phylum Streptophyta; class Magnoliopsida; order Asterales; family Asteraceae; genus Chrysanthemum; species Chrysanthemum makinoi. The sequence continues at coordinate 15,221,750 of OU343216.1, read as the reverse complement.
GGGAACGATGGGAACATTAGTTGGTTTCACTACTTTCTGCATTCCCGGTCTAGAAGTGCTGGGATCTAAAGTACTAGGAGGCACATCAAAGGTCACTTGCTTGAATTTCGACATGGAACAATGCATATCAAGGGTCACATATTTGACTTTGGGCATAGAGCAAGGCATAATGACTCTATCTTTCTTAGTACCAAATTTAGGACATATAGTTATTAGGCATTCTAAAAGCTCCTGAGATCGTTTGGCATATAAGCATGCATCCCTAATCGCACTATCAAGTGGCTTCTCTATCTTATCCTCTTCAACAATCTCACGGAGACATTCTAGATTATCCTTAAGGTACGAAAAATATGTTTGAAATGCAAGTTCATTTTTTCTAAGATGAGGGGGAATATACTTCACAGTCATAGCATATTTAGCACAAGCAGGTACCTTTGGTGCAATAATCTCACAATTGGTGATTGGCATTTTCCCTTTTACCTGACTCTTCAGATTCTCAGTTTCATTTTGCAAAGAAGTTTGTTAGGAATTGGAAATTCCATAGTAAAGTGTCGGTCACCCCATCTATAGTCTAGCATATGTTAGCTCATAGACATATCGTTATTTACTGTTTTATTAGTTAGTTATTAGTTTAGTTTAGCGTAGTGTAACACCGTGGAGGAAGGACGGGTCTTTACCCACTGTATACCTGTTCCACAGGCCGATAGGAGGTCGTGTATTCTGTAACTATAAATACCCCTTCCATCCATGGAAGGGGTGGAGCTTTCTAATCTAACCTTTCACATTTTGTTCATCAAGTCTCTACCAAGAAACTCCCTCTCTTTACTTTCTCTCTCTAAAATGTCTAACATGTATTTTGATCATCCAAGACCACCCGAATCATCATAACACAATAATATAACGATCCTACAAATGGTACCAGAGCCAAGGTTATTGTGTTGTGTTGATTTGTTGTGGTTTTTTTGTATCTTATCAAATCTGTTTTGGTACTGTTTTTGGTTTGGGTTTCGTGTTTTTTGTGGTTAACTGTTTTAAACAAGTATTTGGATTCATCTTTTTGGTCAATATCTCTCATGGTCCATCAAAGTCTACATAATCTGTCTTTTCTCAGTCCAAGTCAGTTTTTCTGTAACCTTGTTTGTACCAAACGTAATATCTGCTTATTTTAACAAGGTCAAACTGTAGTCAAAAGAGTCAAAAATGATATTCATATGCAGTTTTCTGGGCTTGTATGAAGATGGTCGGAAACTTTGGTCGGAAAAACTCATCAGAAAAGGTCATGTTCTTCCTAGAGACTTGTCCTCGTTAATGTCCAGATTCATTGTATGGTCAACAAGTCAATGGCGACTTGTCTATTTATTTCTATAGCAACTTGAATAATCGTTGACTTTTTTGAAAGTCAACAGCGAGTTATGTCAAAAGCTAAGTAGCGACTTGTTCAAAAATGCTAGCGACTTGTTGTTTAACAAGTTAGCGACTTGGTTTAAAGATATGCTAGCGACTTGTTATTTAATAGGTTAGCGACTTACGTCAAGAAAAATGAAGTAGCGAGTTGTGCATCGAAAATAATTAGCGACTTGAGTCAATGAACAGAAAGGAGAAGAAGAAGAACAGACCTAATACCACTTATACCAATACCAACAACATAACCTCAGTTCCATATTACATCACAGGTCCATAGCCTTTCAAGCTTAAGTAAACGAAAAAAAAATATGAAAGAAAGGGACAAACAGATCTCAGATTTTCTTTGATTGAATCAGTTTCATCATAGATCTTTTGGAAGAAGTCACTTCATTATCTATTCGAATACTTTCAAGAAAATGAACAAAACTCAAATTGTTTCATTCAATCTTTGATTCGGGTACAATCAAAAGCATGATCTCAAGTTTATACCATCATCGATCTCTTGAAGCTTAACTTCAATTCAATTTCCGAAACATTGAAGAAAGATCAAAACCATAAGGGTTTCATCATTTCCTCTTGTTCGAATTAAAGGAAATAAATAAAAATGAAACTTACTCGAAAGCCACCCTAGGACCTTGAAACTTTTGCCAAACGAATAAAATGCTATAGCTTCTTTTCAGGATTGGTGTTTCATGTGTGGTCATGTATGAGCTTGGGAAAGTGATGAGATTCATGTGGTATAATGATTAAAGATACATCTTGAATATATTTTTGCTTCTGGGAATCGATTGATAATTAATGTATGAAAGGAGTTTTGAGATAAGGTTTGATTAACATACATAAATGGATTAATCTGTTCGTGTAGGGTCTGAAGAAAATATGTGGGATTAATTTGGTGCGTTTATATTTTGAGAGTGATTTGAGTGAGGCGGACAAATGTATGAGATTAATTAGGGTTTGTGTTGTGAGAGGATTTTTAGGGTTAAAATTCTATGTGTGTGCTTTTAATACACCCGTGTAATTAGGGTTGTGAGGTGAATTTGGATCAGGTGGATTTATTTTCTTCATGGGCCAAAATAATTTCAAGCCATTTGTTATTCATGGGCCTCGCTGATTGATTAAAGATCGGGCCATGATAATGTAACAATTGTCAATATTCAAACGTGAAATTAGAGTGCAGCATATGTGAAATTGGAGTCACGATCATGGGCCTTACACGATCATGTTCAAACATGACATTTTTTATTTGGTATATGTTCAAATGCGACATTACTAAATCACGATCTTATTCTCCAACGAAGCTTTGACGCAATAAAGATGTGCCGATTTATTGAGGAGGTCAATGGATATTATGATGGACTGTGTGGACTAATGAAACAATGTTTGGTCATTAAATTTCTACGAATGATACATGTGTTTACGGCTAATGTTTGTGGTTCTTCTGGCTAAAAGATTGAGACTTGATATTGAGATTTGTTGAAATGATTTATCCATAAGATTTGGGGTGATGATGAGATTTGATGTGGTATGTGATTTGATACCTTGGCCTATACTCTTTCACGATTCATATTTTGTCAAGGCTCGAATTTAAGATTAATCAAAGTTGACTACGGGTTGTTTGTGCTCGGTATTTCTTATTTGGCTTTAAAGTGAGGTTTTTCGGGCGCGTTTACTTATTTCGTCTTCTTTCTTTCTACCATTCCACGAGGATGACTTGTTTGGGCAATTATTGAGTGTGATAAAGACTTGGCTATTTAGTTACGTTTGTGATTCTTTCTCGCTTAACTCACAACGTAACTATCACTTCGTTGTCTCACGCAGTTGAGGATACGTCGAGAGGTTTTGTACATTGGGTACACCGTTTCTTCTTCACAAGGATTAGTACAAGTTTAAGTAACAAATCAGAGGATTTTCACTTCATGATCAAGTTTGGCATATCGGTTTACATCACCATGTTGTCAACTTTGCGAGCCAATACGACATGTGAATGATGTGTTTACCAATGTGTTTATTGGATGGTTGATGATATTGATGATGCTGGATAATGAACTGTTAGGAATTAGAAATTCCAGGTATTAAAGAGTCGGTCACCTCAAGTATATGTAATCGTTAGAAAGCTCGTAGTCATAGTAATATTAAGTTAAGTAGTATTTAGTTAAGTAACACCGTGGAGGACGGACGGGTCTTTACCCACTGTATGCCTGATCCACAGCCCGATGTGTGGCGTTTTATGTAAGACTATAAATACTCTCTACCTCCTAAGGTAGAGAGTTGGAGCTCATAATAATATCTTTCACTTTCTCTCACTAAGTTCCCTAAACCTCTAACTTTCTCTCTCTAGAATTCCATCTATATGCTACCTTGTGTTAATGTTATGATGTGTATGTGAAAAGTTATATCTTACAATTGGTATCAAGAGCCAAGGTTAGATCATATCTTGCACATCTTTGGATTTCTAGTGGTTTTAGGTGGTTTTTGAGTTTGAAAAAGTTTAGTGGTTTTGCATCATTTGGTTGATTTCTTGTGTTAAAGTTTGAATTTTGTTGGTACTTTTATGTTTAGAATCATCAAAAGTGTTTAGGTTTTCATTTGGTAAGCTTGAATCATCTTGGTTGGGTTGTTTTGGATTGAAAAGTGAGGTTTATATGGTTTTTTCAAGCTAGCGACTTAGTTCACGGAATATTTTCTTGGTAGCGACTTGCTTCACATTTTTGTAGCGACTTACAGTGTTGGAGCTAGCGAGTTAGATCTAGCGAGTTAAAGTACAAGTAGTGGATTCTCCACTACGGGTAGCGACTTGTGGTAGCGACTTGGTCCGTAGCGAGTTGCTCTTTAGCGACTTGTGTCTCTAGCGACTTGTGTAGCGAATTGCTGCCAAAAATTTGGTTAGCGACTTGGTCTGTAGCGAGTTACTACTTAGCGACTTGCTTTTCTGTTAGCGACTTGGGACTCTAGCGACTTAGGGGTGTAGCGAATTAAGCGTTAGCGACTTAGTGCATTATCTTCTAGCAACTTAGTGCATTATCTTCTAGCGACTTAGTGCATTATCTTAGCGACTTGGTTCAAGAATTCTTAGCGACTTGTTGACTTTTCCGACAAAACTTCAAACGGCTATAACTTTTGATCCGTAACTCCGTTTTCAGCGTTCTACCCATCAAAATGACCGTGAGAACGAGAAGAATGTCACGCCGAATAAACTAAAGTTCATTTGGGTAAACCTTCGAGGGCTAAATCCGCTTTGAACAGAAGTTATTGAGGTTTTTATGTTTTTAGACCTAAATTTCTCGGGAAAATCGTGCATAAACCAATCCAAATCTCAACCAAACAACATCTCTGCTTATCCCACAAACAATCATAAGTCCTAACACACAATTGTCTATCATTGTGTCGATCCATCAATCATCTTAACACATTCCATTGGTCATTGCTTAACGGTTTGGTCTTGATTTTAGTAAAATCCCGCGAAAGATTCTATTTCTCGGTTTAAATCATAGACTTGTAAAATCCCGTGCATTCTACCACATCATGTCTTACTCTACTGACCCAGTGATTTCCGAAGTGCTTAAATTGTATGATGCTGTGGACAACAATGATAAAGTATGCTACACTGAACGGTTAAAGATGTTTGAATTGAACAATGAGGATGTGAGATCTTCATGTTCTGAGTACAATGAGAATGCCATGCAAATGGAATGCAGCATTGAGCCATATCAGCTACTTCATCTGCACCTCATACAAATGTTATCCATAGCTGGGGATCGAACATGTAGTGCTCTTTTCCGCCAGGACTTACCTACATTGACAAGAAGCTTGTTGTTGAACTTAGAACACTTAAAGCTGCAACTTACCAATAAAGAGGTTCAAAAGGATGGTTCCAGTGCAGCTCTTCAAGTAATCTACAAACAATTTCAACCATTCATCAGTGGGGAATATTCAGCAGATTACGATCAACACTTGACTGGAATTTCCTTCAAAAACATACTGGAATGGAAATTCAGGAATTCATTGAGACATTTATCCAACTCATGGATAATGTGAAAATGTACATTGAAGAATCGCTCAAAAGAATAGAAGACGTGAATGAGTGTCAGGTGCAGTTGAAAGATTGTTGTGATAAGTTGGGTAATGTATATGTGGAAGAATCGGGTGTTGCTTGAATGCGAATGTCAGTGACAACAAAAAATGATGAGTCGGATAATGGAAAAATGGAATCTTCGTGCTCAAATTCACAAGAGAGAGAGGTGCACCAGACACAACCTGTGCAAGTTAATGCAAAGGAACGCTCCATGGAAGCTTCGGATGCACTCAAGATAGAGATGCACCTGCGTCACACTGTGCATGTCAATGCTCATGTAAGTTGCATGGATGTTTCTGCTGTACCTAGTTGTGCATCTTCTACTCAAAATGATGATTATGAACTGCATGAGTACGCTGCATTTGTGCTTGATGATTCCCTTACCATCGAGCTTAACATATATAAGGATCGGGTTGCTATTTATGAACAACGTGCTAAGTTTGAGTTGACCACCGTGAGCGGGGAAATGGATGTCCAAATACGCACAACTATTAGAAAAAGTAGGTTTAGAGAAGAAGTATTAAAACAAGAGTTAAACTCCTTACAAGAAAAGCTTTCTAAAACTGGTAAGAAAAAACACGAACTTCAAGAAAATGTTAAAATGCTTAAGCAAGAATTCAAGGCTAAGGAATCAAAACTTTTGAATGATTTTTCCAATCTAAAAACTTTGAAAAACAAGCTTGAAAATAAGTTGTATGTACAATGGAATACCATTCAGATCTGCTCACATGATCACTAAGCATAGAGTCTTAAGCGATAAGCATAGCATTCCCCTTGTTGAGGAACCAAATCCAGAGGTAATTAAAAAGGCTAGAAATGCTCATAAGGTGCTTTATGATGGTAATGAGATCCTTAAGCCTAGACAGAAACCTAGTTGCGCTGAGTGCATTGAGGAAGATAAGAAATCAGATGAAGTCACTAGGGAAAGGATGAATAAAAACTAGAAGACCCGAAAGTGTAAAAGAGAAAAAGATTATTATCACCCCATGATTACACTAAGGAAAATTGGATATCCTTAAACATGTTTAAGCCTCAAACTCTATTAACCCCTGAACAAGTGTTCGGAAAGGATATGGACTTGCAAAAAGGTGAAAATCTTGTTGAAAAGAATCCCCCTTGTAGGAAATTCCCTAAAGCGAATGTGTATCCTCCAAATACACCAATGCATTTAGTTCCTAGAACTATTGCCACTAAGAGCAAGACCTTAATCAGTCAATATGTTATTCTTCAACTATTTACCGATTTTGAGAAAACTTGTAAGAAAAGGATCACACCCACTGGGATAATGAAGGGGAAAGGGGTTTTGAGCAAATGAAAGAATGTTATTTAACTGAGGTCATGCCTTTCTTTAAACAACTAAAAGATCATTTTGAGAGTCTTATAAAGGGGATAAAATCAGGATATTAAAGAAATGGAAAAGGAATTTGATGCAATGGTAGTTGAAGTTAGTGATTATGAGCGTGCACAAAAATATAATGAGATTGAGAGGAAGAACTTGCATACCTTAAATGAGACTCTTGTTACTGAATGTGTTGCTCAAGATATCTTTTTCAATGCTTCAAATTGCTCTATTAATGCTTCCAAATTTCATGAACTATCTGTGGCCCTGAAAGTCTCCCATGATCGTGTCATTGAGCTTGAAAAACTAATTCTAAACTAAACGAGAAAATTGAACTGGATGATCACGACAATTTGGTTAAACATTTTTCTAAACTAGAAGTTGAGCATTTTAATTTACAACTCAAATATCAACATCTCAAAGAAAATGTCAAAACTTCAAATATCAAGAAATCTTCAGATGCTCCGAGTTTGATGCGTTTTTCAAATTAACAAACGTGATGAACAGATTCAAGCTCATTGTAACACGATCAAAAAGTTGAAAGCCCAAATCTCTCAATTAAAGGGTCAAACGAACAATATGACAGGCTCCCAAATGCCTCCTCCTTTAGATTCTCAGAATTCTCAAACTTTTCATCTTCAAAACCTAGTAAATGCTTTACAAAAGGAAAACGAAAGTTTTCTAGAAGAAAATGAAAAGGTTAAACGACATTTTAAAGAGTTATATGATTCAATAAACGTCACCCGTGACCAAAACAACGAAAAAATAACGTCTTTACAAAAGGAAATTGAGAATCTGAGAAGTCAGGGAAATGGGAAACTGCCACTTGTTTTCAATAAGAATGTTGTCTCAAAGTCACCCTTAGATTGCAAATACACTGTGACAGTTAAATATATTCCTCCTCATCTTAGGAATAATGAACATGCTTTTCATGACTACTGTGCTCACCTTAAGGATAGTCTTGAATGTCTCCGTGAGATTGTCGAAGAGGATTTCATTAACAAACCTCTTGATAGTGAAATTAGGTTTGCTTGCCTCTAGGCCAAACGATCTCAAGAGCTGCTTGAATGTGTAATTGCAACATGTCCAAAACCCTTAGGTGAAAAAGGCAAAGCTGTGAAGCCTTGTTCTATGCCTAGTGCCAAACAGGAAAACCGTTCTATGCCTAAAGCCAAGCATGTGACCCTTGATATGCCTTGTTCCATATCTAAATTCAAGCAAGCAACCTGTGATGTGCCTCCAAGAATTTCAGATCCCAAAGACTTCTAGACCAGAATGCAGAAAGTAGTGAAGCCATGTAATGTTCCCATCGTTACTTCTACAGATGTTAAGATTGACACTAAAGTTAGCGGGTCAAAACCTAGAAGCTATGCAAAGAAGGATAGGATTACGCAAACTAAAAGTGTTCATGATAAGGAAGTGAAAGAACACCATAGGGACAAGAAGTTTGATTTGAACAAAAGAATCGTGTTAGTTCTAGTATTAGCTCTAAGCTTACTAAAATTAATTCGAGGCCTTATGCTGTCTGCAAAACATGCAAAAATGTTTAATTTCTGGTAATCATGATAAATGTGATGTGTTATTTCGAGGTCTAAGATTCATAACCCAGCTTAAGAAAGTTTGGAGAGCGAAACAATTAAGCAATCCTGGAAACCTACAGGAAGGTTTTTACCAATGTAGGATTTCAGTGAAGCCACAGTGTCGAATATTCACGAATGGCAAACCTTGCCCTTAACTAGATCCACTATGCCTAGAGTAGTGCCTGTTAAGGTTTGGAAGCCAACCGGTAGAATAATCCCATTAAGCACAAAATGTCCCTCGACTAAGTCTGATGCTTCTACTAGTTTAGCTCCTAGTGACAATGACATTGCACCTAGGGTTTCTGCTGATTCAAAGATTGTTTGTGCTAACCAAAAGGACCCCATGAGCACGTGGGGATCCAATGTTTCCAATTCTATGTCTTCGTCTGTTATCCAAAGCATGTCGTACAAGTCGTCCCTTGGTATTTGGATTCGCGGCTCTAAACATATAACTGGGCTCTAAACAATGACGTCTGTTCACATCGGTTCAGCCTCGTCTTCATCATTATGGTGTCTGCGAATAACACTTCAGGGCCCCGCTTCAAAGAAAAGAAAAGTGTACGCTCGTTCAGTGCGCTTTATCTTCGCTAAGAGAAATTCTCATGAATGGCCATACTCATCTACATTCTTCATCAACAAGCTTCATGTTTTTTCACGCTCATTCAATCATCTAAAGTGGATCTACATTCATTGGTGTATACTCTTATTCACTTGCTAAATCAAAAATGGCAACTTCGGATGCAATTTTGAGGGGGAGAAGAGTGAATATACTACATGATGATGGATGTATTCTTATTTTGAATAATGGTTATATGACTTTATTTTTGATGATGATGAGTGTATATTCTTTTTGATTATGAGTGAATAAACTAAGGATAACTGGATTCATTGTTTTGATTTTTGATGACTCTCCTCCAACGCCTAATGCTTCACTTACTAAGGATAATTGGGAATCAATGTTTGGGATTCATTGTTTTCAAAGATATGTTTGATGAGTACCTTCAACCTTAACGAATGTTGATCATCCAGATTCGAAGCTCATGCTCTGGGATTTATTGACTCACCGGTTCATCATCAAAGAAGTACAACTCAGACTACTCAAAAATCCCTATCTCCAGTTATTCCTCAAGGCGTTGATAATGATTATCATAATATTGCAGTTGCACTCATGAATAATGATCCGCTCCTTGGTATTCCTTTGCCAAATCTTCACGGATTATTGTTCATGAATAATGATCCACTCTTTGGTATTCCTTTGCCAAATCTTCACGGATTATTGTTCATGAATATTGATCCACTCTTTGGTATTCCTTTACCAAATCTTCATGGATTATTGTTCCTCACATCGTGCATGCTATAAATCAACCACATGAACGTCAAGGAAAATGTCTACCTCATCCGCTCGAAGTTATTGGTGTATCCTCCAATCGTCTCTACATGAATACTTTTAGGAAGAATACATTGATGTTGAGGCATCATTTGTTCCGTTCATTCAAGGTGAATGTACATCCGGTTGTATGTTTATTCACATGTTGGGCATTTGACACAAGTTGATTACTGAGTTACTCTTTATCACTTATTTGAGGTTGAAGTTGACGTTCACAAAGGCGTGATCTTATTTGATAACTTGCTCGAGCTTAAGAATTAGAGTTGAAGTCTTGGGTTATCTAGTTACCAGCAATCGAGGTGGATGGTTGAAGACCTAGTTAACTATCACTATTAGGAGTTACGTTGTTTTACTCAGTGTCACGCGTATATTACGCTGTGGATAATCGCAAGAGGTGTTAATGTCTCATACTTTAATTGAGTATTGAGTACTTAAGAGATTTGCTTGGTGCATAAATTTCTATTAATCGCGGATTCTTCCATCTTTAAGTGCAAGCTTAAGACACAAATGCGGGTAATTCGACTTCAGTTTCAAGTTTGGTATATTGGGTTTTTCTTAAACAAAGGGTCACTTCAAATTGTCTACATATGGGTTGATAAAGATAGTCAGAGAGAGTTTATGTAGCACTTGATTCTCACAGGATTCATTTGGGCTATTTGAGTTCTTCTCACAAGATTTCAAGTGTATGGATATATTATGTACTTCAAGGATATATTCAACTATTTGGGGGAATCGAGACCTTTGGTTTATGTTACTTCAGTTCGGAAGAAATGTGAGAAGAATATTTGGAACGTGAGATGATACGCACATCGACATCTTATATACGGTTTATGATAAAGTGCTTCCAGTTATATGCACAACATGTTCACTTGATCGAGCTAATTCAGTTATTTCAGAGTTGACATCCACAGAGATGATTAGTGACTCAACATGTTACATGGATGTCATCGTCTCTACTCTTGTTGGGTACATGTGTACATTATGTGCTGATTGGTTATATGTTATATAACTCGAATGCACTTGGTAAAATGAAGATGTTGATATATTGTTCCCCTAAATAGACAACGGGTCAATCTCGAAGAGTAAGGTGTACATCGGGGATGCACAGAAGTTCATGTGATCGGTCGTGAATCATTAATCCGATTTGATAACCACTGAGACGATCAATGTTTCAACTTGTTACTTCGGTGTTCTCGTTCTTCGTGGTAATGAGCTTCAATCAATGAGACCGCTTTGTATTCAACTATACTTCTTAGGGAAATGGTCTTTATTCGATGTTTGTCGGTTTGGGGGAAAGCTATCAAAGATTCAAATTGAGAAGGCTCATGTCCGCACGATTTTCTTAGAAGCCTCAATGCTTTGGTGGCGAAAGTTTAAGAGATGTTGATTCTTTCTTCTACAACGCGTCTTTGAACGATATCTTTATCTCGGTACTCATTTCATCATTCTCTTAAACTAATTTATCTCTTGTAAATATTTATTCGAAAAACAAAATACAAAATTATAAAACCCCATAAAACCAAATAGAAAAATATAAAACTTTCAAAATCCATAAAAAAAAAAAAAAAAAAAAAATCGAAAAATCTTCAAAAAAATATTGTCAATTTGTCATGTTTTTCTCGGTTCGATAATATCTACGGTCTTTGTGCTGTCATTCAAAGAATGACACGGGACTTTAGATGTTGTTCGAATTTAAAAAAAAAAAAAAAAAAATCAAAAAATATTTTTGGGAGAAAGAGAAACAATGGTTTATTGTCATTTTCACGCAATAACCCGGTTTTAAAAGAAAGAACAGAGCCATGTTTTACCATGTTTTCAAATTCCATGCTTTGATTCTATAAACATTTATCTCCTGAAAACTAAATGCTTTGAAAAATAACTCGGTCTCTATTTTTGATAATCATCGGACTTATTGTCAAAATCTCTATCTCTCAATCAACAACCTATGTCATTGATTGAGGGGAGAATGATTTCAATTAAATTAAAAAGTTATTTGGCATTAAATTGTTTTCAAAAGATGTACATGCATGTTTAACCAATGGAGATTAAAATCTCAACATCGATCCTTATCGCTTAAAACGCTTTCATAATCAAGTCACAATTCTCCTTAAAAGCTTTCAAAATCAATTTAAATCTACAGAGATCACAAATCTCAAATGTTTTAATAATTGTGATCGGGAGAGTAGTTGTGATTTAAATAGTATTTAAACTGATAATTGATAAATGGTTTCTAAGTGATTAGCATGTTTGCCTCCCCCAGAAGTGACAAACGATTTCAAATTTTCCATGCACATTGAGGGGAGCATCTATAATTTGAAACGTGATCATTTATCTCAATGTGCAGGGTCCCTCTAGTATGTGTAAAACTCCTTTCAAACCTAGAAGCACATATTGAGGGGGAGCAAAATCATGAAAATCTCATCCTTCCCCAAAATGCTTTATCTACTTGATTCGATTTGGGAAGTGATGTTGATATCTTTTAGAAAATGGTAATCAAAGAAGTTAATTCTTTCTCTTGCCTCCGTGTGCAAAACATTTTCAAATACTTGATGCACATGTTGAGGGGGAGTTCTCGTTCTAAAATATCAAAAACAATTCAGGTACAAAATGCTTTGATAATATATCACAAGTATCTGAATTGATTTTCAAATGGTTTTCAATTGGTTCCAATGGCAGATGAACAATACCAAATAGACCGACCAACTTTACTTTATGTACGGTGATATAAGGATGATAAGGTTAGGTTTTGTTCCCAAGATCCGCCAGAACCGGAGGGATCTACCCTGGAACTATCCACTAGTTAGTGTAGAGTTCTTAGGTATGATAATAAAAGGAGAAAAATGAGATATGGGAAGAGTGCGGACTAAGACCGAGCTAGTACTGGAATAAACCCAACAAGGTTCTAGCTATGAAGTCTCGGTAAGCACCGAAGGGGTTGAAGAATTAAAAAGAATTGAATGAGAAAAGGGTGAAAACAAATAGCCCTCCATTTATTCAACCTTAGGGCAGAAACCGGGTTCAATTCATATGCTACTGATGGTAACATCGGTATTGAAGACTAGACGTCATGGACCCAAAGGACGACTGCACTTCAACTTCCCAAACCACTCAAGTTCCTCTTAAAAGGACTTGTTTCATTCTCACGGGAACCGACATTATCTATCGACTTTCTCTTAGAGATTGTTGATATTGAAGAAGGAGACTTTATCCCTAGTCTCCGACATATGGATCCAAATATGCACAAATTGAGTCTAGAGCCACGAGATCATCAATAAATCTCATTAGGACACTTTCAATGAAGACTCTCTGTTTCACACAATGTGGAAAGAGAGATTATATCTTGAGTCCTACGCATTATCCTTGTGGTATTGCCAGAACATCCGAGTGATATGCAAACATACTCACAATGAAGATGGAAAGCCTTCTGGAGCCAACATCTAACAAGCTCCCGGTAGGTGGCATGTGAGATCTATTATACAGATCAACCATGTGACAACTGAACTGAAACAATGGGGCGATTCATTCTTTTGAATCAATCCCGTTCAGTTATGGATTGACGGATACCTTTGAAAAGCCGGTCTTTGTGCTTTAAAAACTCTTTTCATTAGCACGTCGACCGTGTACTAATTTTTCAAATCAAAAGGTGTTTTATGATTGATAATTGATTTTCATTAAAACCTTCGTTATATTGCAAAAACAATTTCTATTGAGCAATACACGATTGTTTTTCAAATCTCTTTTCATCAATCAGTGGACTAAAATTCGCTGGTTCACTCACTCCGTGTTGTCTTCTTTGAGACGTTCCGGTTTGAGAACAACTAGAGTAGCTGCGAAACCCTGTCAAGGAAATTCTTCGAATTATACCCGATCACAGCAAGCACTTGTACCTGATCAACGGGAACCGTGGGCCGTGTACTCAATTCATCGAAAGTGATCAAAGACACTTTCGGCGCTATTGCTAACTGTCTTATGCGTGTACACCCCGACGCTTGCACTGATCGAATGAAGCGGTCAATCCATAGCCGCATGCTCACCTAACACATTCATCTCAAAAGAAATCATGATTAGTGCATCAATGACTCTGATATGTTTACTCCATGCTTCACTACGCCAATATCATGAATCAACAAATGCTTCCGCTACTCTGATGAGAAGATATCATGATCAGAATGTGAGCATGTCGGTCCTAATGTCACAACATCACATAATACCAACACCACAATGGATGTATCAGAGATTTTCTATTAGCGATGATCTCAAAGCTGGCTCAAAATTATTATCACGTGGATCAGGAAAAGACCTCCACTTGAAGTAACCAAACATGCAATGTGAAGAATCAATGACTACGAGCTTAGGAACAAAGGACTACATCAAGAATGCAAGAACAATTGTTAATGTAATATCTGTTTGTATTCAATGTAATTTTAGTGCATGATTGAGGTGACCTCCCTTAGAGGGAGATTGTTAGGAATTAGAAATTCCCGGTATTAAAGAGTCGGTCACCTCAAGTATATGTAATCGGTAGAAAGCTCGTAGTCATAGTAATATTAAGTTAAGTAGTATTTAGTTAAGTAACACCGTGGAGGACGGACAGGTCTTTACCCACTGTATGCCCGATCCACGGCCCATGTGTGTGGCTTTTATGTAAGACTATAAATACTCTACCTCCCAAGGTAGAGAGTTGGAGCTCATAATAATATCTTTCACTTTCTCTCACTAAGTTCCCTAAACCTCTAACTTTCTCTCTCTAGAATTCCATCTATATGCTACCTTGTGTTAATGTTATGATGTGTATGTGAAAAGTTATATCTTACATGAACCGTTGATGAACCGCTGCATGTTCCCCTAAAAACAGATATTCACCGAAACCAAAATTGTCATAACACATTCAAGCTGATATTGTTTACGGTTTTGTCTTGATTTTGTAAAATCTCGCGAAAGAAACTATTTATCGGTTTAAATCATAGACTTGTAAAATCCCGTGACAATGGAAACATCCTCGTAATAGTAAAGTGCATTTCCGGATCTATCTTACGGTTTATTCTTGGTTTTGTAAAATCCCCGCGAAAGAAACTATTTCTCGGTTTAAACCATAGAGTTGTAAAATCCCGTAATGATGGAACCATCCCGAGAAAGGTTTTATTTCTGGATCTACTTTGATGCTGGTGCTACGGTTTCTACTTTAAAGAATGGATAAAAGGGTGTACTTCATGAAATGGATGTGTGTTTGAATTTTCGTCATGGCAGTTTGGTTATTACTTGATTTTACGGGGTTTTGTGCTTCTAACCATGGTCGGGATGAAAACCATTATCAAAGTTCGTTTAAATGTCAAAGAATGCTAGATTTGAGCAGCTTAACAGAAGATGTGACAACGTATGCTTAATTCAAGATTATTTATTTGAGGTTGAAGTGAATTATCACGGCGAAAGTGTACTTAGTATCCTAAGGTATGTACGGGATGGTTGGATGAAGATTCTTCATGATCCTTGTTCGAGCTTATTATCAAAAATGAAGACTGGGAAATTTAGTTATTGTTGGGTGACTTTTACCTTTTCTTTTTTCCACTTGGGGGAATTGGGCTCTCATCACCACAAAATAACTATCACTTTAAGGAGTTACGTTGTAGTGCTCAGTGTCACATTCAATTGTGGATTTTCAAGAGGTAAAGTACGTCTATTACTTGATGGTTGGGTGGATGAAGAGTATAGAGTACTTAGAGAGTACTTAGAGATGCTAATGGAAATCGGCACCGCTCTTTGTTACATATGTGCAAGTATAAGTCACGAGTTCTGGTTAGTTTACTTCAGGGTCAAATTCATCTTATTTGGTTATCTCCATCAGCTGTCACTACAAAGAGCCTACTGAATGATAATGGTGATGATTACATGTTTTGCCAAGAGATGATGAAAAGAGAGAGATTATGACGTTTGAACACAACAGTTCAAGCCTCGTTCCCCAAAGAAAAGAAAAGTAATGCGGTCGGTGCGCTTTTATCTCTCTTCAAGAAGAGAAATCTTCTCTATTATGACCATTCTCATCAACATGCGTCATGCTTTTTCCATGCGCTTTTAGTCATCAAGTGAACCGGGCTACCATTGATTGTTTTCTTATTCCACTTGCTCAATATAATGAAGATGGCGAAATCATGTGCTTATTTTGTGGGGGAGAAGTGTGGATATAACATTCGGATGATATTCACTTATTTAATCAAGAATGGCATCTCCGTATGTGTTAGGAATTAGAAAATTCCATGTTAAAGTGTCGGTCACCCCAATTATAGTCTAGCATAAGTTAGCTCGTAGACATATCGTTATTTACGTTATTTAGTAGTTTATTAGTTAGTGTGTAGCGTATAATAGTATAGTGCAACACCGTGGAGTAAGGACGGGTCTTTACCCACTGGGATACCTGATCCACATGTGCCGATAGGAGGTCGGTATTGTGTAGATAAATACCCCTTCCATCCATGGAAGGGGTGGTGGTGCTTCATTTCAATCTAACCTTTCCTTTGTGTAAACCTCTAGCAAGAACACCCTCTCTCTACTTTCTCTCTCTAAAATGGTAAACATGTATTTTGATCATCCAAGACCCTCAATCATCAACACAATAAATATATCGATCCTACAATTGGTATCAAGAGCCATGGTTATTGTGTTGTGTTGATTTGTTTGGTATCTTTGCTTTGTTTAAACTGCTTTTGTACTTTTTTAATGCCTCGGAAATTTATGTTTCTATCTTGTAGGAAAACAGCTTTTAACAAGTTTTCTCGTATCCTATTGGTCTAAAACAAATGGTCTCTGCTGTTCGCATTTAGGTGTCATATTTATGTCCAAACAAAGATCTTTCTTTTACTTTTAGTACCAAATTCGGTAATGTATGGTGGTCAAACTGTGGTCAAACCGGTCAATATGAATATTCATATGCTTCTTTTCGGGTAAATATAGAAGATGGTCGGAATAATGGTCGAAAAACTCATCGGAAAAATGTCAAAAATTCTTACTAGCGACTTTGTATGTATTCGTCCAGATTCACTGAATTTGTTAGCTTAATTTGACTTGAATCATAAGGTGTAGACTTGTATATGTAGCAACTTGCCTTTGATATTTACTTCATGGTAGCGTGTTGAGTTATGTAGCGAGCTGTGTGTAAACCTTTTATTGACCTAGCGACTTTATATTGATAATGAGTTAGCAACTTGGACTCAGTATGAAGTTGTAGTTTTTGACTTTTGAGTCAAAAAGTCATAGCGACTTGGTTCATTAATCTACTGTAGCATTGACACAAGATAAAACACTAGCGATTTAGTGCTAAAATACTAGCGAAGTTGTTTTGAAAACTTTGACCATTGACCTCGACCACTAGACCAACATCAAATACCAAACACAGACTCAACTCGACCTCAAGCAACCATCATCGGTCCAAGACTCTAAGAAAAAAACTTCGAAAAGAAAGTTGAACGTGGAGGTTAATTCTATAACATCACAGCCAAACCAATTAAACATCTATCTAACCCAACACTCACTCTTACAAAAAATCTTAAAATCAAAAACATATACTCAAATCTCGATATTTTCCTCGTTTAATTATTGAAACATCAAACTTCTTCAAGGGTCTTAAATAATAACTAAATTATTTTTCATCGATCTAATTGTTGAAGCTATGCTTCAATTGATATTCGAATCATAAGAAAGATTATAACAAGATTGTTATATCTCCTCTTTACTTTTTTAAGACTCAAACAAAAGGAAACAATACCTACCTTAAACTATTTGGGTGATGTCAAGCTCTCAAGACCCTCTTTGCCATCTTTAGGTCATGATATCACTCTAAAAACCATCCCTGTGGAGAGTATACATCGTGGATACTATGAGGCAAATGATTTGTGATTAGGGTTTCTCATTTCATGGTTTAGGGCTGAAATTGTATGAAATAATCGTGAACAAGGTTATGTGATTTGAAGCGTGCTCTTAGGATTGGTGAAGTATGATTTTGATGAGATTTAATATGAGTTGAGAAGCGCTCCTTTTTGTTTCCTTGATCTTAGTTGGGAGTTTGGTGATGAGAATTATTAAGAGAGAGGCATTTTTTTGTGGGTTGGTATGGATTAGGGTTAAGTGTGGATTTGTGTTAAATACTCCGCCAAAGTTAGGGCCTCATGTGATACGGATCTAATTTTATCATGGGCCACGTAAATGCTTGGTATGGACCCATTGCTAATTACTTCACAAGTTATTAACTCAAATGTGAGCCTTTGTCACTTTGTATCAATTTGAACATTTAGATGGGATGTGCTAAATGTCTATTTTGTGTTGCCAAATGATTAATGCGCGGATGATAGATCAAGTGTTTGTTATTGACCAACAATGTTTATGTAGACTTGGGTTTGGAAAGTGGGATGTGATTTGTTGTATTTTATTTCGTTGGATAGCTTTTGATCTACAACGAATACGTCTTGTCATTCCCTGATTTGTTATCAATGATCAAATCATCGGGATTATAGAATTTTTGTGAAACAAAATTTATGTGATTTGGATATTTGACTTAATTGGCCAATAGACTTGATGCCTTTCTTTGAATCTCGGATGATATACATGTTGGTCTTGTCAGTTGGATTTTCAAATGGGCCATGTGATTCCGTGATTTGAATAATATATGGTGTGTTTGGATCCGGTGTTCATTATGTATCAAGATGGGCTTTCAAAATTGATCATTTACATGAATCTTTATTTGTCAATGTGATTTAATGTGAATGATGAGATGATGAGATCTTTTGAGTTTGACACTTTGGGTTACATATGTTCAATAAGATTATTGTGTCACGGCTTGAATTGTTAATTGGTAAATGTTGATTACAAGGTTGTTTGGACGGTATCTCTTATTTGAATTTGAAGTGAGGTTTTTCCGGACGCGTTTACTTATCTCGTCTTCTTTCTTTCTACCCTTCCGCGAAGATGACTTGTTTGGGCATTTACATAGTGTGATAAAGACTTGGATATTTAATTACGTTTGTGATTCTTTCTCACTTAACCCACAACGTAACTATCACTTCACTGTGCCTCTCCACAGCTTGAGGATATGTCAAGAGGTTTTGTACATTGGGTACACCGTTTCTTCTTCACAAGGATTAGTACAAGTTTAAGTAACAAATTTGGGGAATGTTACTTCATGATCAAGTTTGGAATACCGGGCATATTTCTCCATGTGGTCACTACTATAGCCGACCGAATGTGAATGATGTGTTTACCAAAGTATTTATTGGATGGTTGATGATATTGTTGATGTTGGATAATGAACCGTTGATGAACCGCTGCATGTTCCCTAAAAATGATATTCACCAAAACCAAAGTTGTCATAACACATTCAAGCTAACATTGTTTACGGTTTAGTCTTGATTTTGTAAAATCCCGCGAAAGAACCTATTTCTCGGTTTAAATCATAGACTTGTAAAATCCCGTAACAATGGAAACATCCCCGTAAAAGTAAAGTGCATTTCCGGATCTATCTTACGGTTTATTCTTGGTTTTGTAAAATCCCGCTAAAGAACCTATTTCTCGGTTTAAACCATAGAATTGTAAAACCCTGTATTGATGGAACCATCTTGGAGAAAGGAAAGTGTATTTCGATCTCATTTGATGTCTTTGGTGCTACGTTTTGTTTCAAAGAAGGGATAAAATGGTGTACTTCATGAATTGGGTGTGTGTTTGGGTTGTCTTCATGGCGCTTTGTTATTTCATGGTTTTATGGGGTTATGCTTTTAACCATGGTCGGATTAAAACCATTATCAAAGTTCGTTTAAATGTCAAAGAAGGCTAGTTTTTAGCAGCTTAACCTAAGATGTGACAACGACGTTAATTCAGTATTATTCATTTGAAGTTGAAGTGAAATATTACGGGCGAGTGTACTTAGTATCTGAAGGTATCAGGGATGGTTGGATGAAGATTCCTCATGATCCTTGTTCGAGCTTATTATTAAAAACAAAGACTTGGAAATCTAGTTATTGTTGGGTGTCTTTTACCTTTTCTGTTACCACTTGGGGAATTGGCTCATACCACTACAAAATAACTATCACTTTAAGGAGTTACGTTGTAGTGCTCATTGTCACATTCAATTGTGGATTTTCAAGAGGTGATATACGTCTAATACTTGATGGTTGGTTGGTTGAAGAGTATAGAGTACTTAGAGATTCAAATGGGCATGAAGTCTCGGCACCGCTCTTTGTTACATATGTGCAAGTTGAAGTCACGAGTTCGGGTATTTTACTTCGTGGTCAAATTCATCATATTGGGTTTTCTCCATCACTGCCGCTACAAAGAGCCTAACAATGATAATGGGGTTGATCACATGTTTTGCCAAAAGAGCGAAAAGAGAGAGATTATGACGCTTGAACACATCATCAAGCCTCGTTCTTCTAAAGAAAGAAATGTACGCCGCTTCAGGCGATTATCTTCAAGAAGAGAAATCTTCTAATGACGTCTGTTCACATCAGTTGGCCTCGTGACTTCATCATTATGACGTATGAACACAATAGTTCATGCCTCGTTCTCTAAAGAAAAGAAATGTGTACGCTTTCCTGCGCATTATCTTCGGAAGAAGAGAAATCTTCTCATTAATGACCATTTTCATCAATATGCTTCATGCTTTTCCAAGCGCTTACCATCAAGTGAACGAGGCTACACCGATTTTGTTTTCTCATTCCACTTGCTCGATTATAATGAAGATGGCAATATCATGTGCTTATTTTAAGGAGAGAAGTGTGAATAGAACATTCTGATGATTTTCACTTATTTAATCAAGAATGGCAACTTTCTCGGTATGCAATTCTTGAGGGGAGAAGAAGTGTGAATTTAATGCATGGTTGATTGATTTATGAGAATTAATGGTCAAACGGCTCCAAACTCATGTAAGAACCGAGCTTCTTCTTATCGGGTCATCTTTACATGGAGTTTTTCTTCTAAGAGCCGTTGGTTGACATCTTCACAAGTCTGATATGAGTTTATTGACAAAGTGCCTGGTTAATGCTTCACGTGTACATCAACATGATGATTCGAACAACTTCTGTTCTTGTTTGATGTGATTGTTTGCTTGGTGTTACCATTTCGTGTGTTCGCCGCAAGGGTCGATTGTTGATTTCCTTGATGAACATCTTTCTGTTTTGTTTGATTGGGAGGGATCTTAATTAAGGGGATTTGCAAGATGTAAGTTAATTGGGATGCTATTTGGTGATGTTCTTGTGTTTTGGTGAGTCGAAGATGTTAACCGCTAATCCCCAACTGACAATCTTGAAGAACTTCGAGTCTACAAATTGCTCTACATTTTCTCGCTACATGTTAGAAGACTAAAGACGAGTTGCATTTAACGATCTAAAGACTTCTTCTTAATCAAGCGTTATCAAACAGATTGTCGGTTTTGGGGAGAGCACTAATTGGGGGAGAGTGAAAAGTCATATTTAATCCCCAATTATACTTGCTCACATCTCAAGCAAGTTGATTCTCACGATACATATGAGCTAATGATGTTCTTCTCAAATGATTTCTAGTACACTGGGCTTACAATGAGTTGGCTGACTCAAGTATCAAAACCGCATGGGGAAGGAGACACATACCTAAACGCTAGTAAACTTGATGAACTTAATACTTCTAAGTAATTGAAGATATCCCAGGAAGACAAATGTTATTACCGCAGAGAAACTTAAGGTTTGACTCATGGCGAGTAAACTTGATGAACATAACTCTTCTAAGTTATTGAAGATATCCCGGGAAAACAAACGTCATGACCGCAGAGAAACTCAAGGTTTTACTCATCAAGGCGTTTAGTGTTCTTATTCCAACTATGCAGGGGAAGTGATGGAAGAGATTAGTTTCAAGATGAAAGAGGTACACAAGTGTGTGATGATTTTGATGTTATCACAATCATCGGAGGAGAGAGATTGTGTACATTGGGGACGCCAAATTGTTTCACTTGAGTGCTTAATCGCTGATTCAGATATAATCACTTATTCGGAGTTGAATCGAGATAGTGTCCTCCGCAGAGATAATCAGTGATTCGGCCTGCTGCTTCAATGTTATCGGTTATTCTCTCTTTGGGCATTCGGGTACTTCGGGTTCTTGAGCTTCATACATGATCATCCGGGAAGAAAAATGTGAACATGGGAAGGTGTTCTTCATTCCCCTCATGAAGTGTATTCAGGAGAGTTCTTGAGCATTATACAAAGAGATCACGCATCAATTCAACTACTTGGGGGAATTGTTCTCTTGACACCTTTTCGGAATGGATTGCTTCAGACTTTAGTGGTTATGAAATTTGAGAAGATTATTTTATGTGTGGGATGATACGTTGCTATTCTTCTATTGGATGATATAACCCCGAACGATGAATCACGGTGATTATTCTTAAAAAGGAGCAAACAAGTTCGATGATAATGGTGTGCTTCTTTGTGCACCTGGCTAAGGGAAGCTTGTAAGAAAGCTTTGAATATGCTCAGCTAAAGGATTTTCGGTTTGGGGAAGCTGCCAGTCTCACTTTCGATGGTTCAATTTCTCTCAATTCAGGAGCCTCGAAGCTTTGGTGGTGAATGTTTAAGAGATGATGACTTCTTTCTTCTACGAATACGCGGCTTTCGATATCCTTATCTCTCGTGATCATCATCTTCTTTAACTATATCATCTACTCTATCTTTGTACATATTTATCTGAAAAACAAAATACAAAATTAGAAAACCAGCAAAACAAAACAGAAAAATATAAAACCTTCAAAAAAAATCCATAAAAATCAGAAAATTTCAAAAATACCAAAAATATGTTTTCTAAAGACATGTCTTCTGGTATCGATAACATCTGTGGTCTTAGAAATGTCATTCAATAATGGCACTGGACCATAGATGAAGTTCGAAAGCAGAGGTGTAAATATTCTTTTCAAAACATGTCAAAAATCATGGCTTAGCTTATTTCGCTCAGAACCCGCTTCAAAAATGGCTTGCAGTTATCTCGTGATCTGGACCTCGCTTAAAACTACGGTTTGCTATTATTTTATAGCAACCGCTTCTTTAAAGGAAGGAAAGTGTTGCGCTAAACAATTTTTTAAATATTTCGTGCACTTATCCTAAAACAATTTGAGGAAAGTATGTCAAGGACCGGCTGTTCCTACACAAATGTTTTTCCGTCTAAAATTCTTCAGAAAAATATTTGTTGTTTTAAAAAATTGGTGGTAAATGAGTTGCTTATAAATCAATCGAATCAAGTTTTCATAAAATTTCAAAACTCATCTTATGACTTCAGCAAATTTTCAAAACTTTTCAAAAAATTGAGTCATTGATTGAGGGGATAATGTTTTCAAATCTATATCATCTAACGGGCTTTCTTAATTATCCTAACGTGCTTAATTAAAAATGATATTTGCCTGTGTTGAAGGACTAGGAATTTAGGATATGATTGTTAGGTTTAGATGATTAGTGTTTGATTAACACATAAACCCCATGCTTTATATGATCTGATTGATATGTTGAATTGACTTTTATTAGTCGAATGCTGTTTGGGTGATGCCGACCACCATATATCATTTTCATGTGTCACTAACGTAACGCATGGTATCTTGGTATAAGAATGTTCCCGATCCGGATTCCACATAATATGATGTTTGGATGCCGAAAGGAAAGGGTAACTATATCTTGGGTTGACAAATGAAGAAACGGAGCTTAATTGGATTTCTATGGAGAGTTGGCATAAATGCAACGTAAGAGGTCTCACCGCATCACAGATGGTTTTCTTCTAATTGATTGAAGAAACGGAGCTTAATTTGACCTCAGTTGGCATTCAAAATGCAACTAAAGAAGAAGTCTCACTTTGCATTCCACGGTTTTTCTTCCAAGCCCTACAGCAACAACATAAGTTTCTCAACCACCTAACATATCTTTGTGCAGGATAATCTTGACGATACAATTTTTCTAACTTTGAAAAAAATATTGTTTTTGAAAATGGAAAAATATTGTTTTGAAAATATATTGGACTAAATTTTGAAAATCACCGGACTTCATTTTATCAAAATTTAAGTCACTCAATTATCGACTTCGGTCATCGATTGAGGGGGAGAGTGATTTAATTTAAAATATTTTCAAACAATATATATTCAAAAGAGTCCGTTTGTATGAAAAAATGTAGTGATCTAAAGATTTAATGTTATGTTATGGTATGATTTTCTTTAAAACTCAAAGATCTGTCAAAATAAAAAAAATTCTGTTCTTGTTTGATTGTGAAATTGTTTTATTTTACTTAAAGGTCTTTTAAAACAATCATACCTGACACTAACAATCTTTAATGTCTTAAAATGGTCCTTATGATGAGTGTCTAAATACTCATCATTTTTGTACCATCTAGACTGCAAAAACATCTGAAAACACTCAGAAATGCATCAAAATGATGAAAATATCACAAACAAGTGTTTTATGTGTTTTAAATGCAAAAATACCAAAATCAGATGAAAACGTATCAAGTTTGCATAATTGGCGCTTTTAAGTCCCCAAGTTTCAAAAAGTTGTCAAAAAAGTACCCCCGGTAAATCAAAATAAAGTAAAAAATCATTTAAGGTCCAATGGATTCAAAAGTTGTCAAAACAAACCCTTCAAAGTTTAAAAATTGAAAAATTACAACTTTGGTCCTTCAAGTTTGAAAAATGTCAAAAATGGTCCTTGGATTTATAAAAATGGAAAATAATCAACTATGGTCCTTGTACTATTAAAGTTTGGCAGAATTGATCCTTTTTATAACTTTTGAAAATTGATGGTTTGATCCCTTCATTTTTAGAATTTACATTTATGGTCCAGTATTAAACAAACCAAACGGACCCTTTTGTAATTTTAAACCTAGCCAAAAATAGACCCCAGTCAAATAAACACAGGATTTGCTTGAACCCCACTTATTAATATCTCGGTCAAAAAAGTCAAAGCAGCCAACCTCTGTTCATCTCTCCTCTTCCGCACGCGATCCCAAAACCGGTGGTTTTCCCCACCTCCACCTCACCACCACCGTATACACTTGTCTAACAACTCCCTCCACCTCCATCTTCCCAAATGCATTAAATGCAATAAACCGCTCAAACACCTTTTGCCGCCAAACTTCAAATGGACGATTATGATGATTTAGAGAATGTTGGCCAAGATTGGGAAAGATTCAGAGATGTCGACAAGTCTCTAAAAGATCTCTATAAAGAAGAATGGTGCAATGTAGATAGATATCAAGTGTAATTTAATTTACTTTATGTCGTTTTAGTTAATTTTAAATTTCTAGTGTTATTTAAAGCTTTCAAAGTACTCTTTTAGTATTCTCAGTGTAATTTAAATCTTTTCAATAAGTAATTTCGGTGTTAAGTTCCATTTTTCAAGTTTATGCAATTTAAGTTCAAAATCTCATGTTAATCAAATGTTGTTGTTAGTTGTTGTTAAGGACTGAATAAGCCCATATAAGCTCCTAGAAAGCTTATTAAAGCTTTTAGTAACCTTAAAATTCAGTTTAGAAGCAAAAAGCAAAATTCATAAAATCAAGAAAAAATTAGTTAAAAATAAAAAATCCTTGAAGATGGTGCAAAAGACTGAAGCAGGGTAATCCTGAAATTCTTGGGTTATAAGCTTTGTGAAATAAGAGTGGTTCTTGTTCTTGTTACTGTATTCTCATAGGATAATCTCTTGTAAGCTATTTTCTCAAAATTTGCATATTCTAGTATAAGTGTTTTAATCCTATTAATTTTGGCTTAACCTGTTTTAAATATAGTTATTACAAGTTAATAAGTAGATTTATTAGTTTAAAACTTGTTTTAGTGCTTATGCTTCCAGCAGTCCACATAAGGGTGTTTGAATCATTTGTTAATATTTAGAGGTTAGTTTACTAGTTGAAAATAGTTGGTCTAGGTTTTTTTAGCTATAATTAACTCATATCATCATTTTGTTTGCATCTAAATACCATAAAAGTCAAAATTACCTAAATTCGTCTTAAACTCATAACTGGTAGGATTTTTTGATTGCATAATCATGCATTAAAGTTTTAGAAGTTGTTTATATAGCCTAAGTCAGTCTCATAATAGCTTAATATAACATATTTAGAAGCCTAGGATCATTAGAATCTCAAATAAGTCAAAACTGCATGTTCTATTAAAAGTCAAATTTCTTAATATCAGTTTTTGAATTAAATTAAGAATTTTAGTGTGTGCTCATTATTAAGATTTAGCTTAAACTCTTTTAGGATATTAAAGTTTAAAATTGCTTAACAATTAGAAAAATATTAGTTCACTTCTCATCTGACTTATAAAGTGCTTATTACTTAGCCTCTTTTGAACCCCTTTTCTGGCACCTCGTGCACCAGTTTTACAAGCTTATTCTCAAGCTCATTCAGGCTCATTAGCTAAGCAAACATGAACCTTAGCTTTTTGAGAAGCTCACCTAGCTGACTCTCTAGTCCAAAGCTTATTTTTCTATTTTTAGCTTATTTAATAGGTCTGCTCTTTGCTTTTAATTTTGTCCATTTGATTTAATACACCAATAAGTCGGTATATTATCTTTTTCAAAAGATTCTCCCAAGCTTATTAGTGAAAGCCAAACTTTGTAATTTAGCTTTTTGGATAGCTTAGTTGATAATCTTGTTAAGTCCAGTCTTTATTTTGAATTCCAAGCTCATTTAAGTGCTTAAAATTAAGCTAGAAGGTGCCTAGAAAACCATTAAGTATCCATGTTTACCAGCTAAGCTTGTGCTTATTTTGGCTTATTCATTGCTTATTCTTAAGTCAATTTGCTTTTTCAGTTGTCAAACTAGCTATTATCAGATTTAGCTTATTTCCATTTTACATTTTGCTTATTGAGTAGCTTATAAGCCATTTGGCTTAATCCTTGTGCTTATTCAGTCTTATTGCTAACTGTAAGAAATCATAAGCCAAATCGAGCTTATTAGTGTTTTCATAAAAAGTTGTAGTTTTAACATTTGCTTATTTCCTTGTTCTTAATAAGTTTCAAAAAGAAAAATCAAAAAAATAAATATTTTGCAAAAAGTCATTGCTGGATTCAACCTGGCCACCCAATACCACACACACACCATACCAACTGCCCTTGGGTCTTTGACTGGTTATGGTTTGCATTGTTTATTACTTAACCCTTCTTTGTTCATTTAGCTTAAACGTGTAAATTAGCTTATTTTCAGCTTATTTAAATAAGCTTTCACAAGTTTTATGTTTTTCTCAGCTTCATAATAGTACTTAGTATTTGTAAAAAGTTTCATTTTTCTCAATAGTTTTAGTATTTTTAAACATTTAATTAGTTTAAAATAGTATTTAATTCATAATAAAAAATATAAAAGTCAAAAAATATAAATCTTTTTTCTAAAATTTTCTTTTGTCATATAGTAAGTAAGAAAATTATTTTTACACTCGTAGGGACTTTTATTTAAAAATTTTACGCTTTTACTTCATGCAATTCTAGTAATTTTTACATACAACGCACGTTTTCATTTTAGGTCACATTTTTAGATAATTTAAGTTTACGTTTTAGTTAAAATAGTTTATTTAAGTTATTTTGTTTTATAAATCAAGAAAAACATCATTTTAAAAAATAGTGATAGCGTTTATTTAATATATTTTAGCTTTTTTATTTTCTTTAATTTGCATTTAAGCCTCAGAATTTACAAACTTCTCTTTAGGTGTAATTATCATTCACAATCCTTACTGATCACTATCCTTATTGATTATTCGACATCCGAAGTGTTAAACACCATTAATCCTCCGTGGGACTTAACGACCTGAGGTAACACTATACTCTCCAGATCTTAAATTGCATTGGTTTTAGACAGTTTGAATTTTATTACGGTTGACCATTCACAAGTGGTTAGCTTGTGTGATAAACTTGACTGTTTGGACACAATCACCCTTACCGCCGAGGTGTAAGTTTGTTTAAGCATTCTCCTCGTACCCTGACTTGCACATATACCACCGTTTGTAAACAGTTTTTTTGTAAAGTTATAAGAAATCAAAAAGTTCATTAACACTTTTCCTAAAGTGTTAACAACACCAAAAAAATATATAACATCAAAACAATCGTAACGTTTTCTAGCTTGTGTTTCCTTTAAGGTGATTCTTAATGAGATACGATTTGGTTAAACGAGACGATACCAAAAATATTGTCCAAAAAGTTTTTAAACCGTTAGCACATATCCATACCTACGCTCTTTCAGTTGGTACTTTAAATAAATACATAAAAATCAACCAATCAAGAAATCAAGGCAGTACAGCCTACCACTAACCGGGGTGTGACCATGAATAAGTTCCCTAACAAAAGATTTAAAACTTGCCTTTGTGTCCTTGGGATTTGGTGTACCTTTTTCAAAGAAGCCATTTCATTTGTGATTATTGGTTAAGTTCACTTGTCGCTTTGCCTCGCATTTGTTTTGAAAATTGATTTTTAAACTTAGTGCATGCGCACTCGCTCTTCCAGCTCCACAAGTCCACTTTCTCGAGCTTGCAAATATTCCTCGTAGGCGAGAGGACGTTTCGCTCCTTCAGCCGTGACTGAGGAACGCCTAGTACCACCACCCCCTGCCGTAATGGCAGAAGACAAGCCGATGAATGAGCTTCTCCAAGCACCCATCGAGGGTTATGGAGATGCTATTATTGTCCCAGCCATCGTGGCTGATACCCTTGAGCTCAAAACCGGGTTGCTTAATCTTGTAACCCAAAGCCAATTTTATGGTTTTGAGCCGGATGATCCTCATGCACATATTCGATGGTTTAACAAGATTGCATCTACCATCAAATACAAGAATGTCCCACATGAAACAATTAAGCTTCTTCTGTTCCCATTTTCTCTAGAGGGACAAGCCCGGAATTGGCTTGAGAAACAACCCCTCGTTCCATTGAGACATGGGAGGATCTAGTCACCAAGTTTGTTAACGAATTCTATCCTCCATCCCTAACTACAAGTCTTAAGAATGAGATAATGAAATTCTCTCAAAAGATTTGCATGGAATCATTCGGGAGGCATGGGATCGCTAATAAAGAAATTTCTTTCCT
>OU343216.1:15136958-15192829 GCA_910596185.1 Chrysanthemum makinoi | reverse complement strand
TGATGTGTAACTTCTTCGCATGGCCGGCTTTAGGGGAGTGCAAGAGGTGCGATTGCACAGGGCCACCGCTTAACGAGGGCCACCAAATTTATGCACTTCTATTATATATATGAACACAATATGAGACTCGAGCTTAATTAATTCATGCACTACTTATACATATGTATATTGTTGGTGTAAGTTGTTCCCAGATCGTGGTAAGATAATCAAATTCAAAGAAATATGCAAACTGCTCAAAGAAAAACAAACAAACAAGTGAGTAACAAATACCACTTGGTGGTTACCGGATATCACTTGGAATCGTGTGATCACTTTCCAAAGTAAACTATTCGACCCTAATGCCTGGGTATCACGAATATCTACTTGGGATAAGACCAAATGCAGTTAGAGAATTAGGCACAATTCTATAACCCTTTCGCTAATAAGTGTTTACGTTTTCTGTGTGTTTTCAAGCGTTGTATATTCTCTATTCATGCATAAAACAGATCTCCTATTTATAGGAAAATACTCTCAGCTAGTCAATGGAATTATGAGTATTAATCGGCCCATTAATAGCCTCACAATTATCCCCATTATAGCCGTTAGTGGTTACATGACTAATTAAACGTGGTCATAATGCAGTTTAAACTGCCACTTGAATAGGTCAAAGCCGTTACAAGCAGTACTATCATCAGTACTTTCATAGTGCTATCAGTGGTTACATTGCGTCAGTGGAAACACCACTGCTTCAGTGTAAACACAACTTCAGTGAAACACCACTTAAGTGGAAACACTGATCCAGTGGAAGTACTGCTTCTGTGGAAACACTGATAATCAGTGGTAATCACAACAATACTTTCACCAAGCACTACTAATACAAACCACTATTAGAGTTAGGGTGTTCATGGACCTTATGGGTGTACACTCCGTACCTCCTAACCCATTACAAGGTGTGAACTAATCCCACAAGTGCACTAAATTTTTCAACAATCCTCCCCAAATTTAGTTCACTTCCTTTGCATGAAAACAAACATCAAGCAAAACATGTGCATAAATGAAAATGTCTTGAGGATTGAATTTTCATCTTAGTAAATTACACGTTTCAAATATTCGAGAATCAGGGTGTTCTAAGAATTGAACCCTTCAACCCATTTGAATACCTTAAGATAAAATACACACAAGTTTTCAAACACTTATGCTCCTCGACACTATACAAGCCATGTGTCCATATCCAAATTCATAAATGTTGTAAAAGCTAAAAGTCCAAAGCTTCCTGAAGAGGCAAAACTTCAACATTTACATAGGTGGTTCCTCTTTATTCATGCTCCTGCCAAGCACTTTTCAAAGAAAATTAACCATTAAGAAGTAAAGACTTCATCCTCCTTTCAGCAGGTTCTCAGCACAACCTTGGGATGTAAATAAAACATGTGCTCCAAATTCAATCAATGTTCAAGCTTTCCACATTGAACTCAGCTCCTAAGTTTCCTCAGGAGGGAGTTGGGTGTCCTAGCATTCAATGACTAAGTTGGACTTAAACCCATCCCTTTAGCCGACTTTATAACCAAGTCTCTAGCCAAACCCTTCGTCAAGTGATCAGCTAAGTTATGTTGAGATCTAACAAACTCTATAGATACCACCCCATTCATGATAAGCTCACGAATTATGCTATGCCTGACACCTAAGTGTCTAGACTTACCATTGTACATCTGGCTATAAGCCTTAGCTAATGTAGCCTGCACTATCACAACCGGATAGAAATAGGTGCTATAGGTTTAGGCCACAATGGAATCTCAAGAAGCAAGTTATTCAACCATTCAGCTTTCTTTACCAGAAATGCTAAAGCCACAAATTCAGATTCCATTGTTGAACTGGTGATGCAAGTTTGCTTCTTGGATGCCCAAGAAATTGCACCTTCACCAAGTAGGAATACCCGTACCAATGGTAGACTAATTGTCTTCAGTTATCGATCCAACTTGCATCGTGTATCCTTCCAACACCGATGGGTAACCAGTATATGAGAGACTATAATCCATAGTCCTCTTCAAATACTTCAAGACTGTGAACCTGCTTGCCGCTGATGAGCACTAGGATTACTAGTATACCGCCAATTTTCCCACTGCAAAACCAATATCAGGTCTTGTACAAGTCATGGCATACATCGGCAGCCAATTACCCTAGAGTACTCAAGTTGAGATACGCCTTGCCATGATTAGGCATCAGCCTTCTCACAAGTATACATAGGTGTACTCATCTGGAGTACAATCAAAGTAATTGAATTTCCTCAACACCTTCTCAATATAATGAGATTGAAAGATAGAAATTCTTTTACTTTCATGTTTAATCCTTATACCAAGGATAACGTCAGCCTCCCCCATGTCCTTCATGGAGAACCTTGATGACAAAAATCCTTTGTCAGGTCAACCTCGATTTTGGTCAGCCAAAGATCAACATGTCATCAACATATAGACAAATGATGACTCCTTTACCAGATTCATCAAATTTGCTATATACACATTTGTCAGCGTGGTTAAGAACATAACCACTAGACAAAACCACTTCATCAAATTTTTGATGCCATTGCTTAGGTGCCCGCTTAAGTCCATAAAGAGACTTAATCAGTTTACACACCTTGTTTTCATTGCCATGCATGATGAAGCCCTGAGGTTGGTTCATGTAAACCTCCTCATCCAATTCACCATTCAAGAAAGTCAGTTTTCACATCCATCCGATGAATAATCGATTTTGAATAGATGCCATAGCAATCAAGAGTCTTATGGTAATCGATACGAGCCACAGGGCATAAGTATCAAAATAGTCTATCTCTGACTTTTGTTTAAAGCCCTGAATGACTAGTCTAGCCTTGAACTTTTCAATATTTTCATCTACCTTCATTTTCCTTTTGAAAATCCATGTGCAACCCAAAGGTTTGCAACCAGGTGGTAGATCAACCAACACCCAAGTGTGGTTGCCCATGATGGAATCCATCTCATCATTGATTGCTTCTTTCCGTAAAGCAATATCCTCGGACTTCATTGCTTCTTCAAATGTCTTGGGATCATCCTCAACAATGAAGCAATAGGAGTATTAGTCTGAGACCTCATTCCTTGTTCCTTCAACTAAGTATAGTTGAAACTCATGTCCAAATGACTTTGGAGTCCTCGACCCTTTTGCTCTTCCTCGAGCAATGGTTGTTGAACCACAACCTCATCGGGACCACTGATGGTTCATCATCGTGACCTCGATACACCGTGTCATGAGTTCCATTAGGAATCCTCGACTTGGTCTAGGGACTGATGAGAATCTATTCTCATCAAAGTTTGCATCCCTTGATTCAATTATAGAGTTAACTGGAACATATTCATTAGGTTCAATAACATAGAACCTAAAAGCCTTGGAATGCTCAGCATATCCAACAAAGATGCATCAATGCGTCTTTCACCCAAAGTCTTCAACTTTGGATCGTGGAGTCTTACAACAGCCCTACAACCCCAAACCTTGAGATAGTTCAAGTTGGGTTTCCTTTTAGTCCAGAGTTCATGGGGTAACCTTGTTCCTTTTGTTGGGAACCCTATTTAATAAATAGCAAGATGTTAACATAGCTTCACCCCATAACCATTGACTCAGTCTTGAGTAGGACAACATGGAATTAACCATCTCCTTCAAAGACCCTATTTTTCCTTTCGAAATACCATTTTGCCGAGGAGTATAAGGTAAGGCAGCGTTTCATGGATTATTCCAACAGACTGAAAATACAGAGTATCCATGTACTCACCTCCCCTATCAGTCCTAATCTTTTGATCAAAGACCCAAGTTGTAATTCAACTTCAGTTTTAAACACTTTGAATTTATCTAATGCCTCATCCTTGGAATGTAATAGATAAACATAACAAAACCTAGAAGCATCATCAATAAATGTCACAAAGTACTTCTTGTTCCCCAAAGAGGGAGTGGCATGCAAATCACACATGTCACTGTGAATAAGCTCCAAGAGATTAGTCTCACGACTAACACCCTGAAAAGGTTTCTTGGTAATCTTGGTCAACGTGCAAGTTTTACACTTTTCAGTGTCCATGTCAAAGGCTGGGATCAACCCTTCCTTAGACATATCTTGCAATCTTTTATAATGAACATGGCCAAGTCTAGCATGCCACAGGGTAGAGACAGTCTGGTCAGTGGTGGTCACACAGGCTGAATTTATACTATCAGTGGTAATAAATACACTATCAGTGGAAATATTAAGTCTGAACATTTGATTACATAAATAACCAAAACCAATAAAAACACCATTCTTAGAAAGAACAAATTTATCAGATTCAATAACTTGTTTATATTCATGATTATTCAAAACACTACTTGAAACCAAGTTTTTCCTTATATCAGGAACATGAATAACATTAAACAAAGTTACAATCTTTCCAGAACTAAACCTAAGATCTACACAACCATGACCATGCACCAAGGCTGTTGACTCATTTCCCATGTGAAGAATAGAACCATCATTCAGTGACTCATAAGTCTTGAACCAGCTTCTATCTTTGCACACATGAACTGTTGCACCAGAGTCAACCCACCACGCAACATCATCATCCTTTCAGTGAGTTGGAAGAACCACCACTCCCTGAACCATTAGTTCCTGATCCATTGGCTTTACCACCAACTTTAACACCCTTGCAGTCCCCTTTAATGTGACCAGTCTTGCCACATTTCCAACAAGTAGGTGTTGCCTTCTTGTTAGGATCCGCCCTTGTGTTATCATGATATTTGCGTTTGCCTTTGTTGCCATTGTACCTGGTGGAGTTGTTATGCTCCACCATATTGACAATAGATGGTCCAAGAGCATTGCTACTATTTGGCTTGTCATTATCCTGCATCTTGAGAGATTCCTCAATGCGCAGATGCCTGCCCAACTCAACCAGAGTTAACTCCTCTTTCTTATGTTTCAAGGTATGCTTGAAATCTTTCCAAGAAGGAGGGAGTTTGTCAATGACACAAGAGACTTTAATAGCCTCATCCATGTTCATATTATGTTGTGTAAACCTTCCAAGTATACCAAGAAGTTCATTGTATTGTTCCATAACTGGTCTTGAATCAGTCATTTTGTAATTTGTGAAATTACTAACAAGGAACTTCTTACTTGATGCATCCTCAACCATATATTTGGCATCCAAGGAGTCCCACAGTTCTTTGGAAGATTCAAAGTTTTGATAAATATCAAACAGAGAATCAGACATACCATTGAGAATAAGACCTCTGCATATGTAGTCATCATTCTCCCATTTGCTCCTCCTCCTAATCCGCTTCAACCGTAGCATCATCCCCATCATCGGAATTGGAGTAGTCAGACATAAACCACACTCATGCTTGACAGCAAGAAGTGCATCTTCTTCTGCCACCTCCTAAAGTCCACCCCTTCAAACTTATCCAGCTTAGCAAAGTTTGAAGCCATGTGTTTCATTGTAGCAGTTGCCATTTGATTATCAAAAAATAGTTTACTTTGATTGTTGGTGTAAGTTGTTCCCAGATCAGGGTAAGATAATCAAATTCAGCAGAAATATGCAACTGTTCAGCAGAAACAAACAAACAGTCAGCAGTAACAAATACCACTTGGTGGTTACCGGATATCACTTGGAATCATGTGATCACTTTCCAAAGTAAACTATTCGAACCTAATGCCTGGGTATCACGAATATCTACTTGGGATAAGACCAAATGCAGTTAGAGAATTAGGCACAATTCTATAACCCTTTCGCTAATAAGTGTTTACGTTTTCTGTGTGTTTTCAAGCGTTGTATATTCTCTATTCATGCATAAAACAGATCTCCTATTTATAGGAAAATACTCTCAGCTAGTCAATGGAATTATGAGTATTAATCGGCCCATTAATAGCCTCATAATTATCCTCATTATAGCCGTTAGTGGTTACATGACCAATTAAACGTGGTCATAATGCAGTTTAAACTACCACTTGAATAGGTCAAAGTTGTTACAAGCAGTACTATCATCAGTACTTTCATAGTGCTATCAGTGGTTACACTGTGTAAAACTTGGAAAATCTAAAACCTGATTAAAGACTAAAATACCCTTGGAATCGAAATTTATAAAATATGTAAAATACATTTATATCATTTAACGAAATTAAAACTTAACTTGCGAATAATTAAACCTAACTAAAATGTGTACGTGATCGATTTTGGTACTCAATTTAAGATTTAACGTCTCGCGTAATTAACTTGGGCCGCATTTGTGTTGTTCGATGGATCAAGGGCCGAAGCCCATATGGCGCGGCGTTTGGTTGTGTTCGGTTGGGCCAAGCCGAAACCCAAGACCCTCCTCAAGCCTAACTAAAAATGATACCACCTATATATACACTACATTTACAAGAAAAGTGAAACCCTAGTTTTGTTTCTCTCTCTTTCTTTTCTTCCTATTCGGCCGAACCTACAACCATTGGTGTCGAGACTTTTGTTTCAAGCAAGCTAAGGTATAAACGTGTTTATTCGTCTTCCTTTGATGCACCTTAAGTTATTGTATTGTAACTTGTTTCGTTTTGTCGACTTGTGTTTTCTTTTTCTTTATGTCGAGCCGTATGAAACCAAACAAGGCAAACCCTAACGATTTGAACTTGATAAGTATTAAAGAGTATGTTACGTAATAAGTATTATTGAACCGGATCATAGTTAAGTCGAATTATATAGAACCGAACCATATGTATTCATAACCGAACCATGTATATGTTTGGCCAAAGTGTAAAACTTAATAACTTGAATATGTAAAGTACGTAGATGAGTTAAGACTTGCGTAATAACCTATTAGCCAAAACCCTAGGTTGAACCGAACCACATATAGAGTTTTGAACATGTATTGAACGAGTAAAGGTCATGTAAACATAAACCCTAGTTTGATATGTGAACCGAATAAGGTATGCCAAACCCTAATGGTTTGTGAATCGGTCTCATATGCGCGTAATTATAAGTCAAGTGAACTTGTAAATGTGTAAACGTGTAATTAATCTGAGTAATAAGTAACTTGTATGTCACATAAAATCACAAACGTGTATGGTGAAATATAAAAGGAAAGATTGTTTTCATTACGTGTTAGGTTAAGTAACGAGTCATTAAAAGACGTAATATGTAAGTAAATGCATATTAATGAGATATTAAAGAATGAGAAAACCCTAGAACATAAATAAGAGTCGATTAGGGTTTGAAGCTAAGTATATTAATTCGTTATTTCATGTGTGAGTTATGACGTTTAAACTATTTTCACATTTAACCCTAAACTTTAATAAATGACATAATGAACCTTAATCTACGATATTGTTATTAAAACACTTAAGTCTCATTTAATTATAAAACCCTAAAGTATTAAGATCATTAAATATACTAAGTATGAACGCCAAATATAAAAAGATCATTTCGATGATTATGGAATCATAAATAACATGTACGACCGTTAATGTGTATAGGTTCTGTGAAGAAGGAGTAATCATTTGCTTTCCTTGTTTCTCGCCGATCATTGCTTTGGAATAAGGTACGATATTCTGACCTTTTCAAAGAAGGTTTCTATAACGCTTTTCGTTAGCTTTTGTATTAGGATTTCCTAAGCCTTTGCTATGAACCCTAATGTGTCTATTTGAGTCAGTTGCTTATCCTGAACTTTGATTTTTGAATCATAAAACATTGATTTTGAACTATATGATATGAAGACTTTGATTTTGAAAACATGATTAAACATTTGATAAAATATGATCTATGTTAGTTATGACATTCTAATTTGACCTAAGATAGTTTGACACCCGAGCCAATTATTAACTAGTCATGGGGGTTCCATGTCCGTGTCAGTAATGCACTACTGACATGACTCTAGGGCAAGAGAGTGAAGTTCTCCGCACGTCCCTTATCTTATTTGTTATGAGCTCAAGTTATATTATATTATCAATATATGTTTGTGGGGCGTATGGGTGCATCCTAGATCTGTTATATGTTATATATTATAAGTTATATGCTATATGTTATCTGATGATTGATGCTGCGTACATGCACGTCCTTCATAACTCTGGTAGGTCTCCCCTACAAATGTTGCCTTATGTGAATATGAATATGAATATGTTTATGATATGGCATATGTGTTTGGGCTCGAGGTAGTTAGCTATAAACTTATTCTATTATCCTGATTTATCTTTTGAAATGATTTTGATTTGATATCTTTCTTTCACTATATTTCGTATTCGTTTTCATTTCGTATTCGTTTTTCTTGTATATCTGTTCACTGGGCTTTTGAAGCTCGACCGCATTTCTTTTCTTCCGCAGGTATCTAAGCATTGAGCTGGGTATTGCTTTGGGATGAAATGGTGGACTTACCTTAGAGATTTTAGCTTTGATCTTATGATGCCATTTAAGACTTTATATTTTAGACATTTCATTTGGAGTTTATTTTTTCCGCTGGGACCTATGTATTGACGTCATTTTGACCGATTATTTCAATATTTATGTTGAGATTTCTTTTGGATATTTATGTTTGCTTTGATATGACACCATTACTTGTGATTCCTTTACCCTTGTCGGGTTGGGGCATTACAATTTATGGCATCGAGCCTGTTTACGTAACTTGTAGTCGGACCTGTGACATATGGAGCCTAGGTTTTGAGACCTTAGAGCTTAGGATTTGACCTGTGAGGATTTGGGTAGACTTTAGGATTCCTTCTGCGTACTTCCATTTCATATCTCACCTTTGTTCATTTTGCTAATCGTTTGAATATCGTTTAGATGGTTCGAACTCGTACCGGTAGCGTAGATGGAGACGATGATGCTACTAACATGGATACTGCGATTGCTAATGCTCTCAACTCTCTTTTCTCGGGTCTTACTACACCCGAGATGATGGAACAGTGATCAACAACATTCGTAATCGAATGGTGCCTTCGGTAGTGGTGGAGGAAATCAACCCGTCGGTATTCACACTTGGCTCGAGCGTTTCGATAAGCTCAAGCCTCTTTCGTTTAGCACTGCTGCTACTCCTACTGAGGCCGAGGATGGATCACTCATATTGAGAAGCTGTTGAAGTAAGGTTGGGAGACGAGTTTAAGACTCGTTTGGCTACCTTTAAGTTGGAAGGTGATGCTTTAAATTGGTGGAAGGCACTCAAACAAGCAAGAGGAGGAGATGCTTTTGCTGTCACTTGTACCTGGACTGAGTTTCGGACTATCTTCTATAACCGCATTCCCTCGATGCCGCAAAGCAAAGGTATGAGAGGATTATCGTGCAATCTACCAGCTTGATCATGAGAATTCCAATGAGTAGGTTTATGAGGCTGGTAAGTTTTGTGGGAGCGATTGCTGGAGATGGTAGGCGTCAAGCTAAGCACTTCAAGTGGGGACTGAAGAAGTGGGTGTTGGACCGACTACTTAATATTGAGTATGAGAATGTATCGGTCTGCAATGACGCAGCTCGTAACATTGAGATCTTTCATGAGGTTTCGGGTTCCAACAAGCGTAATCGAGATGGTGATCGGATTCAAGGTAGGACTCAAGACAATGATTATAAGGGAAATTCTGGTAGGAGTTATGATTCGAGGGGTCAAGTGGATAGGAGTTATGATCAGCGGGGTCAGTCAGGAAGGAATGTTGACACTGGGCGCCCTGAGACGAGGAGTCAAGATAATAGAAATGCTGGTAGGAATGGAAATGACCGTCGAACCAAGGTAACAATAACCAGTACAACAAGGATCAGTAAGCTCGAGGAGCAAATCGGTCGTAAGCTTCAGGATCTTCTGGACAGCAAAGGATAGCTGAGGTTTTGCCTCCCCCACCTATCTGTACTACTTGTGGAAAGGCTCATCCGGGACAGTGTTTCAAGGCCACTGGTGGTTGTTTTGCTTGTGGCTCCACTGCTCACAAGATTAAAGATTTCCCTAAGAAGAACCCGGCGATTCCTGGAAACTACATCAAGCCGCCGACTACTACTGGACGTGTTTATGCTACTACTCGTAACCAGGCGGAGTGCACTTCAGGTACCATTACGGGCACTCTTTTCATTGATGATTATGCTGTCTTCGTTTTATTTGATACCAGTGCCACACACTCCATTATATCTATCACATTTGCTAAGAAACTTAATATGAAGCCCAAACCGTTAACAAATCACTTATCGATTTCTATGCCTATGAAAAACCACGTGATCATTGATCATAAATACGTTAAGTGTCCTCTTCGTTTTGATGATCGTATTCACTTTGCAAATCTGTATCCTCTCGATATGGTCGACTTTGATATCATTCTAGGCATGGATTGGTTGGCTTATCATAGAGCTTTAATTGATCGCTATGCTAGAACGGTGATCTTTGGAGACGTAAAACATCCCGAATTCGTTTATCATGGTTCTCAACCTCTCAAATCTGTTAAGCTCATTTCCGCTATGAAGGCACGGACCATGATTGCTCATGGGTATCAAGGTTTTCTAGCATCGTTAGGACACATCTTGGAGAGTCCTAACATTGAAAATCTTTTGGTTGTTTGTGAATTTACCGACGTTTTTCCCGATGAACTCGCTAGTCTTCCCCTAGCTAGAGAAGTTGAGTTTAGCATTGAGTTAATTCCTGGTGCTGAACCGATTTCTAAGGCTCCGTATCGCATGGCACCTGTAGAACTGAAGGAGTCAAGGAACACCGCAAGAGATGATAGAAAATGGATTTATTCGCCCCAGTGTTTCTCCATTTGGTGCACCTGTCTTGTTTGTGAAGAAGAAGGATGGAAGCATGCCTATGTATCGAACTACCGTGAACTCAATCGTATTACCATTCGTAACCGTATCCTCCTGCCACGTATTGATGATTTGTTTGATCAACTACAAGGAGCTAAGTTCTTTTCGAAGATTGACCGGAGGTCCTCAAGTTATCATCAGCTACGGTGAAGGATGTTCCTAAGACCGCGTTTGTACATCGGATATGGTTATTACGAATTCCTCGTTATGCCTTTTGGTTGACCAATGCGCCTGCTGTGTTTATGGACCTGATGAATCGTGTTTTCCATGAGTTCCTCGACAAGTTCGTTACTGTTTTCATCGACGACATTTTAGTTTACTCCAAGTCTGAAGAAGAGCATGAAGAACATCTCCGGATAGTTTTGGAGATTTTGAGGAAGAAGAAGTTGTACGCCAAATTGATTCGCTCCCAGACGGTCAAGTTTTATCACGCAAGCTAGCCACTTGTGAATGGCTAACCGTAACAAACTTAAAACAGTCTGGAAACAAATGCAATGAAGATTAGGAGAGTATAGTGTTTCCCGTGTCGTTATGTCCCAACGACCTGTGCGAGAATAGTCAAACGTGTAGTGATCGAGAGGATTTGAACGGAAAAGGATTGTGATTGATTATACTAAAAGAAAAAGTATATAAATTACAGGGGATTAAATGCAAATTAAAGAAAATTAAAAAGATAAATTATATTAAATAAACGCTATCACTATTTGTAAAATCTGATGTTTTTGATTTTTCTATTACAAGTTTAACTTTAAAAACTACGTAACGTACAAAAGAAAATGTGAAACTGAAGCAATATTAATCCTAGAAATATAAAAATGATATTTTTACAAACCTAATGATAAGAGAAAATTTTTAGAAAAAGAAAATTATTTTTATTACTATTTATCTAATTATTATTAATTAAAAACTATTTTTAACTATTAATAATACCCTAAAATACAAGAAAATATGAAATAAAGCTAGAAAAATGAAATTATGACTTGGAAAAATCTAAAATAACTAAAGAGAATTTTCAAAACTATTTTATATTTTTCTGATTATTTTTCTATTTTCTATGAATTAAAAACTACTTAAAACTAATTAAATTGCTAAAAATTACAAATTAAACTATGAAAAATCTGGAAAAATAATTTTTTGACTTTTTATATTTATCTTAACCTAGGAAAAATGAAAACTTATTTTTTTGAAACTTTTCTGAATTAATTGTATTAAAAACTAATTAAAAATGCTTAAAAACTGTTTTAAATTAAGAAAAATAGCAAACAGGACTAGAAAAATATGAAAAATTCAGGAAAAGTCTAATTTAATATACTGAATCTAAGAAAATTGATAAACCTAATACTTGTTTGTAAGGAAAGAGAGCTGTAATGGAAGTGCTTATTAATAAGCACTACAAATTAAGCTAAAGACCTCAAAATAAGCACCAAATGTTCCCAGTAGCTAAGATATGCTAAAACTACTTAAAACTAACCCATTTCAAACAGTCTAAACCTTTAAGGTGCAAACTACTATGATTTGACTTGATTGATTTTAAAAATTGAAAACAGTCTTGGATCCCTACTTTAAGCTAGTGCACAAGCTTATTAAGTGAGCTGTAGCCACAAACAGAAGTACAATTCTCTAGTCCACCCACCAAAGAGTATATAAACCAAACTTGATCCCTAGAGAAGCTGTAATAAGCTCTCTAGAGCTTGAGTAAAAAGCTGAGAAAACCTTTGGTTGTGACTGTGCTCTGTCTCATGGCATAGGGGATGAATCAAGAAGCTTATTTGAGGCTTCAAAAGCTTTTGGAAAATTCCACAAAAATAAATTATGGAAACTAGACCATCTGAATTTATCAAACCCAAAATCCCACAAACTCTTGACCAAAGATTAACAAATGATACATCTGTAAAGTTTTGGAAAAAAAACTGCTTTTGGCCAAATTTGACTTTTTAAAACAGAAGCTATGTTTGACTTTGGTGAGTTTTGATCCCAAATGACTAACTGATTTTGGTGTATTAAGCTATAGTGATACTAGAATAAGCTAGCTTATCTAATTCTAAGCCTATATGCAAAATGTCCTACTCTAACTCTGACAGATCTGAAACATTAAGCAATGCTAATTTGAGTTTTGACTTTTGGTGAATATGGATACAATATGAGGACTGAATTAAGTGCCAAGGACCCAAGTGAGACTGACTCACATGAATTTATCCCTATAGCAAGTCTCACACACAGATTTGTTCACTGAACCAAACACCGCTAACTAACTGAAGTTGTAAATTAATCTACATTAATATTTATCCTAAACCTGTGCAGCAATAAAATCTATAATCTAACACCAATAATAACCTGACAAAAGCAAAATAACTGCTAAAAACCTACAACTAACAGTAAAAAAAAAAATAGCACAAGGGTTTAAAGCTTGAAATAAGCAAGGCACTCACATGACATCCAGCTAAATAGCAGCTAAGCTTGAAGAAGTTACAAGGTGAATTAACCCTTGAGCTTCTAGGCACCCTAAGACCACCACCCCAACTCCCTTTTGCCCCAGATATCTAGCTTAATCATCCAGCCTACAGCTTATAAATAAGCTGAGGAAACCCTTGGAGTTGACTGCATACCCTGGTTTGCTCATGACTGCAGGCCTGATTAAATCCAATGTGGCTTCTTGGGAACTCCTTATTTAGCTACCAAAATCCTTCCCATCACTGGAATGATGATGAACAAGCTGTCACACAGCTTATAAACAAGCTTTATCCACAGTTGTGGTGCATGGTACAAATTTGATATAGACCTTTGAATCAAAAATTTGACTTGAGTAATGTAAAACCTTGACTGAGGTGACTTGAAAACAGGTTAATGAAGATGCTTGAACCCAACTTAACTTGAGAATTTTGACTAATCCTTTCCAAAAACAGTTAAAGACCCCAACTCTTACTTTTTGGTTCTAAGATCAATTTAATAGGATGATATTGAGTAGGCTGGAACAACACTGAATTCTAGTACTCAATCTAACTTAAATCTCAGCTCTAAAATGAGCTTAGAACATAAATCTATCCAAAACTAATTTGAACTTCACTGTTTGACTTAATTTGACTTTTTTGAAAATCACCCATTCAAGAAACTAAGACTCAACTAACTCACTTAAGCTTGTATAAGCTTAAATGAGTGAAACTTAACAGAATAAGCAACCCAACACTAGCTAAATGAAAATCACCAAATTCAATCTAAGTTGAACTCTGGACTTGTATTAATTCGAATAAGATTACAACATAAAAACTGAAATTACATCTAGAATCAATTTTTAACAATCGTGTAATTTAACAATAAACCTTACACCGAATTAAAAACAGAGTTTGAAAAACTAGAAAGCTAAGAAAAAAAAAACTAACTAACTCTTCTTTAGCCTTCTCTCCTCTTTATATAGTCAAAAGCTTCCACTGAGACTCAACCTTTCCCACCAATAAAATTGGCCATTGGATGCTTTGAGTTGATATTGGCCATTGATTTGGTTTTACGCCAAAATGGTTATTTGGCAGTGGCGCCCAAACCTGCAACTAGGGGGTGGAGTGTAGGTGTGATGATGAGGGGTGAGTTGAAGGGATAAGAGTTGCAGGGATAAGGTGTGGGGTGATGGGAGAGAGTTGCAGGCTAGCTGGGAGGAAGGGGTTAAGACAGTGGGATAAGTGGTTTGGGTTTGACCGGGATTTGACCAAGGGGTTTATTTTGGACAGGGTCAAAAAGAAAGTGGGGGTCATGGTGTATATGGCAGGGGTCCAAGGTGTATGGCAGGGGTCAAAACAAGATTAAAGGTGTTTAATATCAAGGACCAAGTTTGCAATTCTTCCAAACTTGAGGGATCCTTTCTGCCATTTTCCAAAGTTGACACAAGGACCAATCTTGCAATTCTTTAATAATTCAAGGACCATTTTTGACATTTTCAAACTTCCAAGGACCAAACTTGTCATTTTTGAAAGTTTAGGGACCTAAGTTGTAAATTTGCAATTTTAAATCTCAAGGACCAATTTTGACAACTTATGAATCCCTAGGGACTTGAAATGATATTTTTCTTTATTTTGATTTACCAGGGACTGCTTTTGACAACTTTTGTAACTTGGGGGACTAAAACTGCCAATTATGCAAACTTGATACCTTTTTCACCAGATTTTGATATTTTTGCATTTAAAACACATAAAACACTTATTTGTGATATTTTTATCATTTTGATGCATTTCTGAGTGTTTTAAGATGTTTTTGCAGTTTAAATGGTACAAAAATGATGAGTATTTACACACTCATCAATCCCCCACACTAAGATATTGCTAGTCCCTAGCAATGTTTTGAGAAAAATTAATGGATTTCATCTCTTTACCAAAAGCCATTACTTCTGGAGTAGCCAAATGTTTCAGTTCAAGTACGAACCTTGGTACACCGATAACCAAATGATTTTGAGCAAATCACCAGCTTCCAACGGATTTGATTTGTCTTTACTAGAAGCCGTTTGCTTCGGACTAGCCAACTCTTAGATAAATTATCAATATTATCTTTGGTGAGCTGATTACCAATTATGGTTTTTCCACTGCCTTTACCACAAGCCATAAACTTGCGGGCTAGCCAACTCTTCACTAATTAAAGATATGGTGAGCTGAACACTATACAATTTTGGGCAATTTGCAAGCCGCCAACGGATTTGAGATATCTTTACCAAGAGCCGTTTGCTCCTGGATTAGCCAGTCTTTATGTGGGTTAGACATGGTGGACTGATTACCATTTATTGTGTTTAGTACATAGTAGTTCCAAAAAAAAAAAAAAAAAAATTTAAATTTGGCCATTTTGGGGGAAAAAGGGACTAAAAGGGTACATTTATGATCAAATTCGCCAGAATTTCCCCCCCACTCTTAGAAATGAATATTGTCCTCAATATTCAAAGTACCGGCTGTTATGCCGAAACTTAGAACGTAAAAAGATAACATTACTAGCTAAGTGTAGAAACACAACAATTATTCTCTTTTTTTATATTTACAACATTTTTTTTAGATCTATATACAACATGTGGGGCATCTCCCCACACTAGGGTGGTACACACGGGTGAAAACCCATGTTTAACTACTTGTTTTTGATTACCGAAGTCGCTAGCTTGACTCGACCCTAATTAATTTGTTCATGGGGAAGTAAGTGGGAGAGACAATCTCCATCGGACTTTCATTCAAGATGTTTGGACAAACATTTGAAGCACGTGAAAGTTCCACACCGATGAGATATACATAGAACCGGCTCATAATTGATAAATGAAAATGCCTGGTCAAAGATAATGTCTTCATTCTCAAGGAGTGAAGAACAGAGAAGCCACGGGATAGGTGAAAAAGAGAAAGAAAGTCATGATAAAAATCTTGACTAACTCATCATTATCAGAAGGAGAATTCATAATAGCATGAATTTCATCTTTTAAGC
Source organism: Chrysanthemum makinoi (assembly GCA_910596185.1). Taxonomy (NCBI): domain Eukaryota; kingdom Viridiplantae; phylum Streptophyta; class Magnoliopsida; order Asterales; family Asteraceae; genus Chrysanthemum; species Chrysanthemum makinoi. The sequence continues at coordinate 15,176,657 of OU343216.1, read as the reverse complement.
TCAATTGGTCTAGACATATCCCGGGTGTGTCTAGATCAAAGTAGAAGTTATCATACTCTGGTGGAGATATGATATGAGTGAGTTCACAGGAGAACTCCTCAAAGGCGAATGATTCATATTCGGGATTGATTTGAGTGAGTTCACTAGGGAACTCCTCAAAAGTGAATGATTCATAATCGGGGAGAGAATTATGAGAAGTGGTAATACCACTAATCTTCTCTCCCATATGATCAAAATGGAACGTTTGCAATTCCAGAATAGAATCATCGAACAAAAGTTCACTATCCTCAAAGGGGATAGGATATGAAGTAGGCCTTTCATTAAAAGCCTCGATTCTAGAAATGAGAAGATTAACATTCAATAATGTAAGACGAAGAGCTTCTTCTTGGATTATTTCTTCATCATTCTTCTCCTGTGACAAGCTCGAAGGTAATTCCCCATATAACTTATGTCTCCACAAGATAAAGAATAGTCCTCATCAGAATCAGAGAACATCTCAATATGATCATTTTGGAAGACAAGAGAGGAGGGATATCACACACATGATCAAGAATTCCCCACTCTCGATTGGGAAAAGGTTCTCAACTCTAGACTTTATGAATTCATCCGATTCCTTTTCAGAACAAGTGTCAAGATGCTCGCCCCCATGCTCGAGAGAGTGAGTGTGAACTCGGGTGTGAAAGCAGTTGTTTGAGAATGAATCTCAATCTGGGATATCATCGATGAACTTGATGAATCTTTATAGAATTGAAGGATATCAAGTGTATCCTCATCATCACTGTCATCAGGAATAAAACGAAATTGAGAGCTAGATCTGGCTGCTTTTTTTTGCAATTGATTCCCTAATAGGTTTTTAAAATCGCAATTTGGGAATTTATTTTAGCACCTGCTTCTTCAGCTAGCAATTCTTCCATGGATTTCTCATGTGAATTTTGAATGACGGGACATTGTGGGAGTGGAGATTTGTCAAAACCGAAGGTTGACATTGATAATCATCATGAGGACCCCCACAATATACACAAGAAAAACTAGGAGCATTTCAAATGTCGTTTTACTCAACTCCTCAGTTCTTTTCACCGACTCCAGAAGCTCTAGATAAGTGTCTTGTTGGGTTTGCTGAGGAGTTTGATTCATTTGGCACTGTGGAGGTTGGTCGTGATATGGATAGTCGTAATTGTTACAAGGGAATGGATTTCCTGTTTGACAATCAGAGCTGAAATGGGGACCTCCAGTACTCTCACAACAAGAAAACTGTTGAGTCCTGGATGGTGAATTATATGGATATTGGTCATAACCAAAGTTCGAAAGCATCACCGGAGAACTGTTCATAGACAAACGTGGTTCCGGATTGACACTCAAATCCTTGGTGAGGACCTCCACAAAATTCACAGCAGTTATGTTGATTATATGAAGATAAGTCGGGCTATGGTGGGTAATTGGAAAAGTTTGAGGGGTCGTTAAATGAGTTAGGATCATAATCAAATGAATTCCTCGAACCACAAAAACAAAACTCCCGTTACTTAATATCATTACCACATGTACACACGTACACCAACGACATGTGGTGAACCAAAAAGAGGCTCACCACAACCGACACAAGGAATAAACGATTTCATTTGAGAGTTATGAAAAGGAATTGGTTTATTCAAAGAATCAACAAAACCAACAAGGTGATCCGAATGACTATTAAGTCTCGAAGAACATTTTGAAAAATCCGGAGGTGGGACAAGTGGTGTGCTCTGAGAGCTAGCAATTTCCATCATTTCCGTTATGGTCTCCTGGGTTCTTGAGAAACGTGAAGATTAGGCAAGTCATTCTTGCTAGTCACCGGTCTAAATTCGGCATGTTTGCTTTTAACCGTAAATCGTGAAAGTTTAGGATCAATTCTAGACGGCTTAGGAGCAATTGAGGGATTAGATCTTTGGATAACCGTAGGTTGGACGTATTTAGCACTTCCATTATCTGAGGGAAGTAACTGGTCCTTTGTCACCCCTAAGTTCTCGTTCCATTTCCCTACGCTAATTAATGGATCATCACGAACAACACTAATTCTTGACATTTGTGATAAAGTCTGAAGTTTTTCAACTTCGTCCCAGAATTCGTCGTAGTCGATAGATTCCATGAGAAGAAGTTAGAATCAAATGGATAGAGGGTAAAGGGATAAAGAATCAAAAAGGGTAAGAGGGTAAAGAGGAATATTTTTGGTATTTTTGAAAAACATGTTTGTAAAAACAAAGAATGAAAATCTTTTTGGGTTTTTGATTTTTATAAGAAAATATAAATACATATAGATGGTATGAACAAGGAGTGAATATTCAAATCACTAATCTGCTAAACGTAAGACTATTAGCACTGCTCCCCGGCAGCGGTGCCAAAATTTGATTCGCCTCCTGCATCAAGTTTATCACGCAAGCTAGCCACTTGTGAATGGCTAACCGTAACAAACTTAAAACAATCTGGAAACAAATGCAATGAAGATCAGCAGAGTATAGTGTTTCCCAGTGTCGTTATGTTCCACGAGCTAGTGCGAGAATAGTCAAACGTGTATGATCGGAGAGGATTTGAACGGAAAAGGATTGTGATTGATTATACTAAAAGAAAAAGTATATAAATTACAGGGGCTTAAATGCAAATTAAAGAAAATTAAAAAGATAAATTATATTAAATAAACGCTATCACTATTTGTAAAATATGATGTTTTTGATTTTTCTATTACAAGTTTAACTTTAAAAACTACGTAACGTACAAAAGAAAATATGAAACTGAAGCAATATTAATCCTAGAAATATAAAAATGATATTTTTACAAACCTAATGATAAGAGAAAATTTTTAGAAAAAGAAAATTATTTTTATTACTATTTATCTAATTATTATTAATTAAAAACTATTTTTAACTATTAATAATACCCTAAAATACAAGAAAATATGAAATAAAGCTAGAAAAATGAAATTATGACTTGGAAAAATCTAAAATAACTAAAGAGAATTTTCAAAACTATTTTTATATTTTTCTGATTATTTTTCTATTTTCTATGAATTAAAAACTACTTAAAACTAATTAAATTGCTAAAAATTACAAATTAAACTATGAAAAATCTGGAAAAATAATTTTTTGACTTTTTATATTTATCTTAACCTAGGAAAAATGAAAACTTATTTTTTTGAAACTTTTCTAATTTAATTGTATTAAAAACCTTTTAAATTAAGAAAAATAGCAAACAGGACTAGAAAAATATGAAAAATTCAGGAAAAGTCTAATTTAATATAATCAATCTAAGAAAATTGATAAAACTAATACTTGTTTGTAAGGAAAGAGAGCTGTAATGGAAGTGCTTATTAATAAGCACTACAAATTAAGCTAAAGACCTCAAAATAAGCACCAAATGTTCCCAGTAGCTAAGATATGCTAAAACTACTTAAAACTAACCCATTTCAAACACTCAAAACCTTTAAGGTGCAAACTACTATGATTTGACTTGATTGATTTTAAAAATTGAAAACAGTCTTGGATCCCTACTTTAAGCTAGTGCACAAGCTTATTAAGTGAGCTGTAGCCACAAACAGAAGTACAATTCTCTAGTCCACCCACCAAAGAGTATATAAACCAAACTTGAGCCCTAGAGAAGCTATAATAAGCTCTCTAGAGCTTGAGTAAAAGTCGAGAAAACCTTTGGTTGTGACTGTGCTCTGTCTCATGGCACAGGGGATGAATCAACAAGCTTATTTGAGGCTTCAAAAGCTTTTGGAAAATTCCACAAAAATAAATTATGGAAACTAGACCATCTGAATTTATCAAACCCAAAATCCCACAAACTCTTGACCAAAGATTAACAAATGATACATCTGTAAAGTTTTGGAAAAAAAACTGCTTTTGGCCAAATTTGACTTTTTAAAACAGAAGCTATGTTTGACTTTGGTGAGTTTTGATCCCAAATGACTAACTGATTTTGGTGTATTAAGCTATAGTGATACTAGAATAAGCTAGCTTATCTAATTCTAAGCCTATATGCAAAATGTCCTACTCTAACTCTGACAGATCTGAAACATTAAGCAATGCTAATTTGAGTTTTGACTTTTGGTGAATATGGATACAATATGAGGACTGAATTAAGTGCCAAGGACCCAAGTGAGACTGACTCACATGAATTTATCCCTATAACAAGTCTCACACACAGATTTGTTCACTGAACCAAACACCGCTTAACTAATCGAAGTTGTAAATTAATCTACATTAATATTTATCCTAAACCTGTGCAGCAATAAAATCTATAATCTAACACCAATAATAACCTGACAAAAGCAAAATAACTGCTAAAAACCTACAACTAACAGTAAAACAAAAAATAGCACAAGGGTTTAAAGCTTGAAATAAGCAAGGCACTCACATGACATCCAGCTAAATAGCAGCTAAGCTTGAAGAAGTTACAAGGTGAATTAACCCTTGAGCTTCTGGGCACCCTAAGACCACCACCCCAACTCCCTTTTGCCCCAGTGTAAGATATAACTTTTCACATACACATCATAACATTAACACAAGGTAGCATATAGATGGAATTCTAGAGAGAGAAAGTTAGAGGTTTAGGGAACTTAGTGAGAGAAAGTGAAAGATATTATTATGAGCTCCAACTCTCTACCTTGGGAGGTAGAGAGTATTTATAGTCTTACATAAAACGCCACACATCGGGCTGTGGATCAGGCATACAGTGGGTAAATACCCGTCCGTCCTCCACGGTGTTACTTAACTAAATACTACTTAACTTAAAATAACTATGACTACGAGCTTTCTAACGATTACATATACTTGAGGTGACCGACTCTTTAATACCTGGAATTTCTAATTCCTAACAATCTCCCCCTAAGGGAGGTCACCTCAATCATGCACTAAAATTACATTGAATACAAACAGATATTACATTAACAATTGATCTTGCATTCTTGATGTAGTACTTTGCTCCAAAGCTCGTAGTCATTGATTCCACTCATTGCATGTTTGGTTAATCCAAGTGGAGGTCTTTTACTGATCCACGTGATAGTAATGTTGAGCCAGCTTTTGAGATCATCAGCTAGTAGAAAATCTCTGATACATCCATTGTGGTGTTGGTATTATGTGATGTTGTGACATTCGGACCGACATGCTCACATTTTGTTGATTCATGATATTGGCAGCAGCATAGCAGAAGCATGGAGTAAAAAATATCGTGAGTCATTGATGCACTAATCATGATTTCTTTTGAGATGAATGTGTTAGGTGAGCATGCGGCTATGTATTGACCGCTTCATTCGATCAACAGAACGCCGGGTGTACCTGCATAAGACAGTAGCAATAAAGTGCACGAAAGTGTCTTTGCTCACTTTCGTTGAATTGAGGTACACAGCCCACGGTTCCTCGCTGATCAAGACAAGTACCGCCTGTGATCGTATAATTCAAGAATTTCTTGATAGGGTTTCGCATGCTTCTAGCCGTTCTCAAACCGAACGCCTCAAAGAAGACAACACGGAGTGAGTGAACCAAATAATTTTCGTCCACCGATTGATGAAAAGAGATTTGAAAAACAATCGTGTATTGCTCAATAGAAATTGTTTTTGCAATATAACGAAGGTTTTAATGAAAATCAATTATCAATCATAAAACACCTTTTGATTTGAAAAATTAGTACACGGTCGACGTGCTAATGAAAAGAGTTTTAAAGCACAAAGACCGGTTTTTCAAAGGTATCCGCCAATCCATAACTCGAACCGTGATTGATTCAAAAGAATTGAATCGCCCCATTGTTTCGCTCAGCTTGTCACATGGTTGATCTAGATAATAGATCTCACATGCCACCTACCAGGAGCTTGTTAGATGTTGGCTCCATAAGGCTTTCCATCTTCATTGTGAATATGTTTGCATATCACTCGGATGTTCTGGCAATACCACAAGGATAATGCGTAGGACTCAAGATATAATCTCTTTCCACATTGTGTGAAACAGAGAGTCTTCATTGAAAGTGTCCTAATGAGATTTATTGATGATCTCGTGGCTCTAGACTCAATTTGTGCATATTTGGATCCTATATCCGAGACTAGGGAGAGGGTCTCCTCCTTCAATATCAACAATCTCTAAGAGAAATTCGATAGATAATGTCGGCCTCCCGTGAGAATGAAACAAGTCCTTTTAAGAGGAACTTGAGTGGTTTGGAAAGTTGAAGTGCAGTGCGTCACTGGGTCCATGACGTCTTGTCTTCAATACCGATGTTACCATCAATAGCATTTGAATTGAACCCGGTTTCGCCTCTAAGGTTGAATAAATGGAGGGCTATTTGTTTTCACCCTTTTCTCATTCAATTCTTTTTAATTCTTCAACCCCTTCAGTGCTTACCGAGACTTCATAGCTAGAACCTTGTTGGGTTTATTCCAGTACTAGCTCAGCCTTAGTCCGCACTCTTCCCATATCTCATTTTTCTCCTTTTATCATCATACCTAAGAACTCTACACTAACTAGTGGATAGTCCCTGGGTAGATCCTCCGCTCGGCGGATCATGGGAACACATACCTAACCTTATCGTCCTTATATCACCATACATAATGTAAAGTTGGTCGGTCTTTTTGGTATTGTTCATCCGCCATAGGAACCAATTGAAAACCATTTGAAAAATCAATCCAGATACTTGTGATATATTATCAAAGCATTTTGTACCTGAATTGTTTTTGATATTTTTAGAATAAGAACTCCCCCTCAACATGTGCATAAAGTATTTGAAATTGTTTTGCACACGGAGGCAAGAGAAAGAATTAACTTCTTTGATTACCATTTTCTAAAAAATATCAACATCACTTCCCTAATCAAATCAAGTAGATAAAGCATTTTGGGAAGGATGAGGTTTTCATGATTTTGCTCCCCTCAATATGTGCCTCGAGGTTTGAAAAGAGTTTTACACATACTAGAGGGAACCTGCACATTGAGATAAGTGATCACGTTTCAAATCATTGTGGTTTAAGATAGATGCTCCCCCTCAATGTGTGCATGGAAAATTTGAAATCGTTTGTCACTTACGGGAGGCAAACATGCTAATCACTTAAGAAACCATTTATCTAATTATCGCTTTAAATCCTATTTAAATCACAACTTCTCCCCCGATCACAATTATTAAAACATTTGAGATTTGTGATCTCTATAGATTTAAATTGATTTTGAAAGCTTTTAAGGAGAATTGTGACTTGATTATGAAAGCGTTTTAACCGATAAGGATCTGATGTTGAGATTTTAAACTCCATTGGTTAAACATGCATGTACATCTTTTGAAAACAATTTAATGCCAAATAACTTTTAATTTAATTGAAATCATTCTCCCCTCAATCAATGACATAGGTTGTTGATTGAGAGATAGAGATTTTGACAAATAAGTCCTGATGATTATCAAAAATAGAGACCAAGTTATTTTTCAAAGCATTTAGTTTTCAGCAGATAAATGTTATAGAATCGGAGCATGGAATTTGAAAACATGGTAAAACATGGCTCTGTTCTTTCTTTTAAAACCGGTTATTGCCCTGAAAAGACAATAAACCATTGTTTCTCTTTCTCCCATATATATATATATATATTATATATATTTTTGATTTTTTTTGATTTTTTAGAATTCGAACAACATCTAAAGTCCCGTGTCATTCTTTGAATGACAGCACAAAGACCGTAGATATTTTCGAACCGAAAAAACATGACAAAAAGACAATATTTTTAAAGATTTTTCGAATTTTTCAGATTTTTATGGATTTTTGAAAGTTTTATATTTTTCTATTTGGTTTTATAAGGTTTTATAATTTTGTATTTTGTTTTTCGAATAAGTATTTACAAGAGATAGATGAATATAGACCTTTACTCCTCGCCTTCCTCCCCAAGACGCTTTGAGAGTATCGGTTGAAGGCTTTTCAAGCCAAGACGTGGAAGAATAAACTCAAAACGTTCTCTTGGAAGAGCTTTGGTGAAGATGTCCGCTAACCGATATTCAGACCTCACAAAATATAGTTCCACCACACCTTTTTCCACTTGTTTCCCGATGAAATGATGTCGAATGTCGATATGCTTTGCTCTTGAGTGTTGAACGTTGTTGCATGAGAGAGCAATAGCACTTTTATTATCAAGTACAGAGGGATTTTGTTGAATTCAAAGCCATAGTCCGATAATTGAGATCTCATCCATAAGATTTGAGCACAACAAGATGACATGGCTATGTATTCAGCCTCTGTAGAGGAAATAGAAGTACTCATTTGCTTCTTTGAAGACCAGCTCACAAGCTTATCACCCAAAAACTGAGCACCTCCGGATGTACTTCGACGTGTATCTTGACAACCTGCATGATCAAGATCCGTGATAGGCCGTTAGTGACATACCGGTGTCCTTCGGTACCATAGTCCCATATTGATGGTTCCTTGGAGATACCGAAAGACCCGCTTAACCGCTTCAAGGTGCTTTTAGTAGGCTTAGCCTCGTATCTAGCACACATGCAAACAAATAACAAGATGTCCGGTCTACTAGCGTGAGGTACATCGGGATCCAATCATACTACGATATTTCGTTTGGTCAATCATGATCCCCGAGTGGTCCTCATCTAGTTTGGTTCGATCAATCATTGGGGTGTCAACAGGGTCACATGAATCAAATCCAAATTTCTTTAAAATCTCAGTTGCATATTTAGATTGATTTATAAAAATGCCTCCTGACTTTGTGAAATTTGTAATCCCAAGAAAAATGACATTTGTCCCATCATTGACATTTGAAACTTAGAACTCATTTCATTAGAAAAACGATCACATTCCATTGGGCCAGTCGAAGCAAAAATAATATCATCAACATAAATTTGAACATGAGTTAAATGTTTGCCTGACTTCCGGTGAACAATGTAGGATCAACTGCTCCTTTATCAATCCGGATGATAGAAGAAACTTTGACAATGTATCATACCATGCCCTTGGAGCTTGCTTTAAACCGTAGAGAGCCTTCTTCAGACGATAAACGTGAGTAGGATGCTCTTTATTCACAAATCCTTCAAAGTTGGCCGACGAGACGACTTCTTTAAGATCTCCGCTCGTAAATGCCGTCTTCACATCCATCCGATACACTACCATGTTCTTACTAGCGCATTAGCCGAAAGATTCTGATTGCCTCGATTCGAGCAACAAGAGCAAAAGATTCTTCAAAGTCTATACCCTCCTCTTGACGATATCCTTTAGCAACTAAACGAGCCTTGTTCTTCAACACATCACCATGCTCATCAAGTTTTACTTTGAAGATCCATTTGAGTGCTATAATCATAGCACGTCTGGAGCAGTGTACTAACTCCCATACATCAAGTCGATCAAACTCATGAATTTCTTCTTGTATGGCATTGAACCAAATTGCCTTCATTCATGGCGGTTTTAACATCTTTTGGTTCGATCTTAGAAAGTACGGAGTTGAAGAAACACCATAAGGCATCGATTGCAAGTTGTTTCCTGTTGATACAGGACGAGAGGGATTTCCAATGATGTTGTCTAATGGATGATCGTGAGTCCATTTTCTAAGGTGTTCATGTGGCAGTTGTTGAGGAACTGAGGTATCTGAGTCGATGTCTCCTAAGAAGATGGTTCTGATGATGATTCAGGAGTAGCAAATATGTTTTCAAATGGAGCATCCTCGGGAGTAGCAAAGGGATTAACTTCATCATTGATGCCATAAACATTTCCATGATGTAGATTTGAAGAATGATGATTTGTTGATGAGACTCAAGGATCAGCAGCAGGTGCTTCTTGACTTAAAGATATTGAGATCGAAGGATTGACTTCATTCACGTGAATATGAGCATCCTCTGCAAGGGAATCATCACCTCATTAGTGTTTGAATCATACAGTTCATCAAACATAGGATCAAACAATTTCTTTACATCATCTTCCGATGGAGGTACATATGGAGTTTCTTGAGTAGAGTTTGGAACAAGAGATGAACCAATGGGACTATTTTGAAGTGCGGGTCCCGAAATGGATTGTCCAGAGCCATTTGACCGGTCAGCCCATCAAACGTAACGTGAATTGTTTCCATGATATTTCGGGTTCTTTTGTTATAGATTCAATATCCCTTTTTGTTTGGTGCATATCCTACAAATACTCCAATGTCCGCTTTAGCCTTAAGTTTCCTAAGTCTTGACCCTCATTAGTTGGATAGCACAATGCACCAAACACACGAAGGAAAGAGAGATTAGGTTTTCTGTTGTGGACAAGTTCATATGGAGTTTTTCCATGTACCGTGTGGATTAGGGAACGATTTTGTGTATAGCATGCAGTGGCGATTGCTTCAGCCCAGAGAAACATTGGAACCTTTGAGTAAATCAACATTGTTCTAGCGGCTTCAAACAGAGTCCGATTTCGCTCTTTCAACTACACCGTTCTGTTGAGGAGTTCGTGAAACACTTCTTTGATGACTGATTCCAATGCTTTCATAGAATTCATTAAGTTGTTTGTTGACAAACTCGCCCATTGTCTGCTCGACAATTTCGACGGTTTTGTTAAGTCGAACCTGCACTGCTTGATGAGTTTGATGATGATATCGTGAGTTTCATCCTTTGTCCTTAAGAACTTGACCCTGTGAATCTAGAGTAATCATCAACCACAACTAACACATATTTCTTCCCAAAGATATTCTGTACCCTCATTGGTCCACATAAATCCATATGAATCATATGAAGAACTTCTGTGACAGAGTTAGTAGGTTTGGGTTTGTGGGCATACTTCTTGCTTTTTCCCAATTGACATGTGAACAAAGATGATCCTTTTCATACTTTAGTCTAGGTAAACCTACAACTAGGTCCTTTCTCGAAAGATCGTTGATGGTGCCGAGGTTCAAGTGATTGAGACGACGGTGCCATAACCATGACTTTGTTTTTGAAGCCTTTGATAACAAGCAGATTGGAGAAGCCCTCATCATGTCATCGATAGAGATGGTGTAAAGGTTTGAACCACGAGTTCCTTTTAACAGTTCCTTACCATTAAGATCTCTAACAAAGCAGGTATGTTTTCAGAAGGCAACTTCTAGATCGAGTCACGAATTGACCAACAGAGAACAGATTATGACCCAACCCTTCAACATAGTAGACTCTCGAGATGACACTATCACCAACAACATAATCTCCATAACCCATAATAGCACCGAAATGATCATTACCAAATCTAACAGTTCCTATGAACTTGCTCACGGTTCATGAGCGCGACCGGTCTCCGTCATATGCTTGGAACACTGAGTCCAGTACCACGTAACGATTTGAACGACCTGCAGCTTGAACACGACAAAAATGGATAATCTGGATAATTGGGATCCCCATGCAAGAATGGGTTCCACTTGGTTAGTAACAGTAATTGGAACACCCACATCAGAATCATAAACATCCATATCAAGTAGAAGCAATGGAATCATTGGGAATAGATGCAATGTCGGTGTCAGATTTGACCTATTCAAAGTATGTTTACTTCTTAAGGGAATAGTTCTACCAGGAGGCATCCATTTTCTAGTGGGCATAATCTTAGCAGTGTGAGAACAAAACCGATTATTCTTATGACCAAAAGGTATCCAATAATAACCTATCTTTATAAAAGTTCTTCCTGTGGGTTTCCACTGTTTTCTAACAATCTTTCGCTTTTGCCTTTTTGCCTTATTTGCACGATTATTAGCATTAGCAATTTTAATCGGGCATTTGACAAAGATTAGACAAAGCATTCACACCACATTCATGATTAGCAACAGAATTCAAGCATGCAAAGATTACAAGGTTTGCAGATAGTATCGAATTAATTAATTACAAGATTTAAGGCTAATACTAGAATCAACACGATTCGCTTTATTCAACTCAAGCCTAAAGTTCCTAGATTGGTCTTCTACTCTCTTCCAATGCACATTCTTAGCTTGCAAGGTCCTATCATTCCTTGTATTGTCTTGAGACTTTGACCTGCTCGCCTTAAAGTCACCGATTACTCTGTAGAGGGAATGGGAACATTAGTTGGTTGATCTAATTTTTGCATTCCTCAACTTGATGTGCAAGGATCTGAAGTACTAGAAGGCACATTAGTGTATACTTTAAGACGGTGATTTGAGCTTTTGCAGTGCACACTAAAGTTCACTTTCTTAGCACTAACATATCCGAATCTCAACTACTTGAAGGCACATTAGTGTTTCCTTTTAAGATCGGGCATAGAACGGATTTCCGCTTGGCACTAGGCATAGAACAAGGCATCACAGCTTTGCCTTTTTCACCTAAGGTTAAGGATTTTGGACATGTGGCAATTACACATTCTAGCAACTCTTGAGATCGTTTGGCCTCGAGGCAAGCAAACCTAATTTCACTATCAAGAGGTTTGTTAATGAAATCCTCTTCGACAATCTCACTGAGACATTCTAGACTATCCTTAAGGTGAGCACAGGATTCATGAAAAGCATGTTCATTATTCCTAAGATGAGGAGGAATATATTTAATTATCACAGTGTATTTGCAGTCTAAGGGTGACTTTGAGACAACATTCTTATTGAAAACAAGTGGCGCTTCCCATTTCCCGACTTCTTAGATTCTCAATTTCCCTTTGTAAAGACGTTATTTTTTCGTTGTTTTGGTCACGGGTGACTTTCATTGAATCATATAACTCTTTAAAATGTCGCTTAACTTTTTCATTTTCTTCTAGAAAACTCTCGTTTTCCTTTTGTAAGGCATCAACTAAGTTTTGAAGATGAAAAGTTTGAGAATTATGAGAATCTAAAGAGGAGGGATTTGGGAGCCTGTCTTATTGTTCGTTTGACCCTTTAATTGAGAGATTTGGGCTTTCAACTTTCTCATCGTGTTGCACTGAGCTTGAATCGTTCATCACGCTTGTTAATTTGAAAACTGCATCAAACTCGAGCATCCGACGATGTCTTGATATTTGAAGTTTTAACATTTTCTTTAAGATGTTGATATTTTAGTTGTAAATTAAAATGCTCAACTTCCAGTTTAGAAAAATGTTTAACCAAATTGTTGTGATCATCCAGTTCAATTTTCTCGCTTAGTTCAGAATTAGTTTTTTCAAGCTCAATGACACGATCATGGGAGACTTTCACGGCCACAGATAGTTCATGAAATTTGGAAGCATTAATAGAGCAATTTGAAGCAGTGAAAAAGATATCTTGAGCAACACATTCAGGAATAAGAGTCTCATTTAAGGTATGCAAGTTCTTCCTCTCAATCTCATTATATTTTAGTGCACGCCCATAATCACTAACTTCAACTACCATTGCATCAAATTCCTTTTCCATTTCTTTAATATCTGATTTTATCCCCTTTTAAGACTCTCAAAATGATCTTTTAGTTGTTTAAAGAAAGGCATGACCTCAGTTAAATAACATTCTTTCATTTGCTCAAAACCCCTTTCCCTTCAGCTTATCCCTGGGTGTGATCCTTTTCTTACAAGTTTTCTCAAAATCAACAAATAGTTGAAGAATAACATATTGACTGATTAAGGTCTTGCTTTTAGTGGCAATAGTTCTAGGAACTAAATGCATTGGTGTATTTGGAGGATACACAAACGCTTTAGGGAATTTCCTACAAGGGGGATTCTTTTCAACAAGATTTTCAACTTTTTGCATATCCATATCCTTTTTCCGTAACACTTGTTCGGGGTCAACAATGTTTGAGGCTTAAACATGTTCAAGGAAATCCACTTTTCCTTCTTGTAGTCATGGGGAGTGATAATAATCTTTTTCTCTTTGCATTTAGGGTCATCTAGTTTTTTGTTCATCCTTTCCCTAGTGACTTCATCTGATTTCTTATCTTCCTCAGTGCACTCCGCGCAACTAGGTTTTCGCTAGGCTTAAGAATTTCATTACCATCATAAAGCACCTTATGAGCATTTCTAGCCTTTTTAATTACCTCTCGATTCGGTTCCTCAACAAGGGGAATGCTATGCTTATCGCTTAAGACTCTATGTTTAGTGACCATGTGAGCAATCTGAATGGTGTTTCCTTGTATGTACAACTTGTTCTCAAGTTTGTTTTTCAAAGTTTTCAGATTAGAAAAATCTCTCAAGAGTTTTGATTCCTTTGCATTAAATTCTTGCTTAAGCATTTTCACATTTTCTTGAAGTTCTTGTTTTTGTTTAGATGTTTTAAAGAGTTTTTCTTGCAAGGAATTTAATTCTTGTTTCAATACTTCTTCTCTAAACTTACTTTTCTAATTACTGTACTTACTTGGTTATCCATTTCCTGCTCACGAGTGGTCAACTCAAACTTAGCACGTTGTTCATAAATAGCAACACGCTCTTTATAGGCATTTAGTTCATAAATAATGGAATCATCAGGGGCACATGCAGTGTATTCATCAAAAACATAGTCATTGTTGACCGCAGAAGATGCATCACTTGGTACAACTTCACTTTCACTTTGTTTCACGTATTGATCATATGGGACAATATTGATATTACCCATATTTTCAATATTTGATTCAATAGTTTCAGTTGATTGTACTTTGTCATGCATCTGGTGCACATCAAGATCATCGTATAGTTTTAATACCTCCGAGATGAGCTTGTCATGGGATGGCCCAGCTAGTGATGAAGAAGAGACCTTGGGAGAAACCATTGGAGAAATGCTAGCCATAAAATTGTGTGTGCCGTAGGTCCATCATCCACATCGTGAGTCGTATGCATCACATCACGACTTGAAAGGCATTCTGATGATTGTGACCTATCTCCTGAATAGTTTGCTCATCCACATCTGCATCATAGGTCTTGGCATTGCCCTCAAGAAGAAACAAGCAATTCCTCTTCATTCAAAGTAGCACCATTGTCCCGAGCTTGCCGCCAGCAAGCATCTTCTCTCAAGTAATCAAGATTCTCGGCGCTTTGGAGATGTACAGTTCCTTGCAATGTGTCCCTCTCCACCACATTTATAACATTTGATGAGCTTAGTTTGACCTTGGTTACCATTCCTTCCTCGATTCTGGTTTCCAACATAACCTCACCCAGCTCCACCTCGCCCCCGATCATATCTGTCTTTCCTGAATCGGTTGCACCACGATCCTTCCATCTTTAATAGTGGCTTGATTGTGTGGGTTAGATGCGCTCGAGGTTGTTGTTGGTTTGTGGGAGAGTATTCATGTTTTGACTGATGAGAAGAGCTAGTTGATTAATGAAGCTTCCCACGTGAGTATCAAAGATCAGCTTGTTTGTACATAGGATCATGAATGAGTTTGTGATTACCATTACCCAAGGGTATGACTTGTGATGCTTTGGTTGTGATTCCGATGTTTGAGTAGAAAGCTGTAGAGTCATTAGACGAGCTTGTCTCTCCCTCGTTGGTTTTGAACTGATTGAGAATTAATTTTTCAAACATAGCATGTCTCTCATTCTCAAGGAGGAAGGCATAGAGTTGCTCATAGTTTGTATTCTTCAATCCTTTAGTGAGCTTCACAGAGGTAACAAACTTGTGCCATTCGGGATTCATGTTGTTCACAAATTTTGAGTTCAACTGAATGTTAGGCATAGTCATTCCGATGTTCCTCATGTCATTAACTAACTTATGAAATCTCACATAGTACTCATAGACACTCTCATCTGGTTTCATCTTGAAATGCTCAAATTCGCCATAGAGTTGGGATTCTCTGTCTTCCATAGTTAATTCAGAACCCGAGAGAAGCATCTTAACATTGTCCCAAACTGCCTTAGCATCCGTGTTATGATTGATCAGCTTGTAGATGTCTTTAGGAAGACCTTGAAGAACAATGTTTGAAGCCCCGATATCTGCATCAAATCTCTTTTTATCCTTATCATCAAGCTCATCATACATCTTAGGTCTGTCCATTCCGTAAACAGGAGTACCATCTGCATTAGTATCAAGTATGTCTCTAGTCGCCTCAACTCGATATGGTCCTTCATCAATGGATTTGAGAATGTTGACACCATTTTCCTTTCCAAGGCAATACAGTCTAATTCGTTGAGCCCAAGAGTCGTAGTCAGTTCTGCCAAGCATGGGTGGACGAGTATCTGAGCCACCGCTTGAACATCTTCGCAACAGTGGAGATAACAAGTGGGAACGTTGGTAGACATGTTAACAGATTATACGGATTTTATAAGCTCTATGATTAAACCGAGAAATGGATTCTTTCACGGGATTTTACTAAATCAAGAGAAAACCGTAAACAATCACTCAAGACTCTAGATGATAAAATACTAAATCGCTAGAAGATAATGCACTAAGTCGCTAGAAATTAATGCACTAAGTCGCTAGAAATTAATGCACTAAGTCGCTAACCTTAATTCGCTACACCCCTAAGTCGCTAGAGTCCCAAGTCGCTAACAATAAAGCAAGTCGCTAAGTAGTAACTCGCTAGCATCAAGTCGCTAATCAAATTTTGGCAAAGCAATTCGCTACACAAGTCGCTAGAGACACAAGTCGCTAAAGAGCAACTCGCTACTGACCAAGTCGCTACCAAAAGTCGCTACCCGTAGTGGAGAATCCACTACTTGTACTTTAACTCGCTAGATCTAACTCGCTAGCTCCAACACCGTAAGTCGCTACAAAAATGTGAAGCAAGTCGCTACCAAGAAAATATTCCGTGAGCTAAGTCGCTAGCTTGAAAAACCATATAAACCTCACTTTTCAATCCAAAACAACCCAACCAAGATGATTCAAGCTTACCAAATGAAAACCTAAACACTTTTGATGATTCTAAACATAGAAGTACAACCAAAATCAAACTTTAACACTAGAAATCAATCAAATGATGCAAAAACCACTAAACTTTTTCAAACTCAAAACCACCTAAAACCACTAGAAATCCAAAGATGTGCAAGATATGATCTAACCATGGCTCTTGATACCAATTGTAAGATATAACTTTTCACATACACATCATAACATTAACACAAGGTAGCATATAGATGGAATTCTAGAGAGAGAAAGTTAGAGGTTTAGGGAACTTAGTGAGAGAAAGTGAAAGATATTATTATGAGCTCCAACTCTCTACCTTGGGAGGTAGAGAGTATTTATAGTCTTACATAAAACGCCACACATCGGGCTGTGGATCAGGCATACAGTGGGTAAAGACCCGTCCGTCCTCCACGGTGTTACTTAACTAAATACTACTTAACTTAAAATAACTATGACTACGAGCTTTCTAACGATTACATATACTTGAGGTGACCGACTCTTTAATACCTGGAATTTCTAATTCCTAACACCCAGATATCTAGCTTAATCATCCAGCCTACAGCTTATAAATAAGCTGAGGAAACCCTTGGAGTTGACTGCATACCCTGGTTTGCTCATGACTGCAGGCCTGATTAAATCCAATGTGGCTTCTTGGGAACTCCTTATTTAGCTACCAAAATCCTTCCCATCACTGGAATGATGATGAACAAGCTGTCACACAGCTTATAAACAAGCTTTATCCACGGTGTGGTGCAGGTACAAATTTGATATAGACCTTTGAATCAAAAATTGACTTGGTAATGTAAAACCTTGAATGAGGTGACTTGAAACAGGTTAATGAAGATGCTTGGACCCAACTTAACTTGAGAATTTTGACTAATCCTTTCCAAAAACAGTTAAAGACCCCAACTCTTACTTTTTGGTTCTAAGATCAATTTAATAGGATGATATTGAGTAGGCTGGAACAACACATGGTCTTCTAATCAGAACTTAAATCTCAGCTCTAAAATGAGCTTAGAACATAAATCTATCCAAAACTAATTTGAACTTCACTGTTTGACTTAATTTGACTTTTTTTGAAAATCAGTCCATTCGAAGAAACTAAGACTCAACTAACTCACTTAAGCTTGTATAAGCTTAAATGAGTGAAACTTAACAGGAATAAGCAACTGAACACTAGCTAAATGAAAATCACCAAATTCAATCTAAGTTGAACTCTGGACTTGTATTAATTCGAATAAGATTACAACATAAAAACTGAAATTACATCTAGAATCAATTTTTAACAATCGTGTAATTTAACAATAAACCTTACACTGGAATTAAAACAGAGTTTGAAAAACTAGAAAGCTAAGAAAAAAAAACTAACTAACTCTTCTTTAGCCTTCTCTCCTCTTTATATAGTCAAAAAGCTTCCACTTGAGACTCTGAACCTTTCCCACCAATAAAATTGGCCATTGGATGCTTTGAGTTGATATTGGCCATTGATTTGGTTTTGGCGCCAAAATGGTTATTTGGCAGTGGCGCTCTGAAACTGCAACTAGGGGGGGGGGGTGGAGTGTAGGTGTGATGATGAGGGGTGAGTTGAAGGGATAAGAGTTGCAGGGATAAGGTGTGGGGTGATGGGAGAGTTGCAGGGCTAGTGGGAGGAAGGGGAAGACAGTGGCGGGATAAGTGGTTTGGGTTTGACTGGGATTTGACCAAGGGGTTTATTTTGGACAGGGGTCAAAAAGAAAGGGGGGGGGGGTCATGGTGTATATGGCAGGGGTCCAAGGTGTATGGCAGGGGTCAAAACAAGATTAAAGGTGTTTAATATCAAGGACCAAGTTTGCAATTCTTCCAAACTTGAGGGATCCTTTCTGCCATTTTCCAAAGTTGACACAAGGACCAATCTTGCAATTCTTTAATAATTCAAGGACCATTTTTGACATTTTCAAACTTCCAAGGACCAAACTTGTCATTTTTGAAAGTTTAGGGACCTAAGTTGTAAATTTGCAATTTTAAATCTCAAGGACCAATTTTGACAACTTATGAATCCCTAGGGACTTGAAATGATATTTTTCTTTATTTTGATTTACCAGGGACTGTTTTTGACAACTTTTGAAACTTAGGGGACTAAAACTGCCAATTATGCAAACTTGATACGTTTTTCACCAGATTTTGATATTTTTGCATTTAAAACACATAAAACACTTATTTGTGATATTTTTATCATTTTGATGCATTTCTGAGTGTTTTCAGATGTTTTGGCAGTTTAAATGGTACAAAAATGATGAGTATTTACACCTTATCAATCCCCACACTAAGATATTGCTAGTCCCAGCAATGTTTTGAGAAAAATTAATGGATTTCATCTCTTTACCAAAAGCCATTACTTCCGGAGTAGCCAAATGTTTCAGTTCAAGTAAGAACCTTGGTACACCGATAACCAAATAATTTTGAGCAAATCACCAGCTTCCAACGGATTTGATTTGTCTTTACCAGAAGCCGTTTGCTTCTAGACTAGCCAACTCTTAGATAAATTATCAATATTATCTTTGGTGAGCTGATTACCAATTATGGTTTTTCCACTGCCTTTACCACAAGCCATAAACTTGCGGGCTAGCCAACTCCTTACTAATTAAAGATATGGTGAGCTGAACACCATACAATTTTGGGCAAATTGCAAGCCGTCAATGGATTTGAGATATCTTTACCAAGAGCCGTTTGCTACTGGATTAGCCAGTCCTTATGTGGGTTAGACATGGTGGACTGATTACCATTTGTTGTGTTTAGTACATAGTACTTCCAAAAAAAAAAAAAAAAAAAATTAAATTTGGCCATTTTGGGGGAAAAAGGGACTAAAAGGGTACATTTATGATCAAATTCGCCAGAATTTCCCCCCCACTCTTAGAAATGAATATTGTCCTCAATATTCAAAGTACCGGCTGTTATGCCGAAACTTAGAACGTAAAAAGATAACATTACTAGCTAAGTGTAGAAACACAACAATTATTCTCTTTTTTTATATTTACAACATTTTTTTTTTTTTTTTTTAGATCTATATACAACATGTGGGGCATCTCCCCCACACTAGGGTGGTACATACGGGTGAAAACCCATGTTTAACTACTGTTTTTGATTACCGAGTCGCTAGCTTGACTCGACCCCCAATTAATTTGTTCATGGGGAAGTAAGTGGAAGAGACAATCTCCATCGGACTTTCATTTAAGATGTTTGGACAAACATTTGAAGCACGTGAAAGTTCCACAACGATGAGATATACATAGAACCGGCTCAAAAATGATAAATGAAAATGCCGGGGTCAAAGATAATGTCTTCATTTCCGAAGGAGTGAAGAACAGGAGAAGCCACGGGATAGGTGAAAAAGAGAAAGAAAGTCATGATAAAAATCTTGACTAACTCATCATTATCAGAAGGAGAATTCATAATAGCATGAATTTCATCTTTTAAGCTCAATTGGTCTAGACATATCCCGGGTGTGTCTAGATCAAAGTAGAAGTTATCATACTCTGGTGGAGATATGATATGAGTGAGTTCACAGGAGAACTCCTCAAAGGCGAATGATTCATATTCGGGATTGATTTGAGTGAGTTCACTAGGGAACTCCTCAAAAGTGAATGATTCATAATCGGGTAGAGAATTATGAGAAGTGGTAATACCACTAATCTTCTCTCCCATATGATCAAAATGGAACGTTTGCAATTCCGGAATAGAATCATCGAACAAAAGTTCACTATCCTCAAAGGGGATAGGATATGAAGTAGGCTTTTCATTAAAAGCCTCGATTCTAGAAATGAGAAGATTAACATTCAATAATGTAAGACGAAGAGCTTCGTCTTGGATTATTTCTTCATCATTCTCTTCTCCTAAGCTGACAGGCTCAGAAGGTAATTCCCCCATATAACTTATGTCTCCACAAGATAAAGAATAGTCCTCATCAGAATCAAGGAACATCTCAATATGATCATTTTGGAAGACAAGAGGAGGAGGGATATCACACACATGATCAAGAATTCCCTGTGACTCTCTTGGGATTGGGACAAGGTTCTCAACACTAGACTTTATGAGTTCGTCCGATTCTTTTCAGAACAGTGTCAAGATGCTCGTCCCCCATGCTCAGAGAGTGAGTGTGAACCGGGTGTGAAGCAGTTGTTTGAGAATGAATCTCAACTGCTGGGATATCATCTGATGAACTTGATGAATATTTATAGAATTGAAGGATATCAATTGTATCCTCATCATCATGTCATCAGAATAAAACGAATTGAGAGCTAGATCTGGTGCTTTTCTTTTGCAATTGATTCCCTAATAGTTTTTAAAATCGCAATTTGGGAATTTATTTAGCAGCCTGCTCTTAACTAGCAATTCTTCCATGGATTTCTCATGTGAATTTTTAATGACGGGACATTGTGGGAGTGGAGATTTGTCAAAACTGGAAGGTTGACATTGATAATCATCATGAGAACCCCCACAATATATACAAGAAAAACTAGGAGCATTTCGAAATGCTGTTTTACTCAACTCCTCAGTTCTTTTCGCTGACTCCAGAAGCTCTAGATAAGTGTCTTGTTGGGTTTGCTGAGGAGTTTGATTCATTTGGCACTGTGGAGGTTGGTCGTGATATGGATAGTCGTAATTGTTACAAGGGAATGGATTCCCTGTTTGACAATCAGAGCTGAAATGGGGACCTCCACAGTTCTCACAACAGTAAAACTGTTGAGTCTGGATTGGTGAATTATATGGATATTGGTCATAACCAAAGTTCGAGCATCACCGAGAACTGTCATAGACAAACGTGTTTCCGGATTGACACTCAAATCCTTGGTGAGGACCTCCACAAAATTCACAGCAGTTATGTTGATTATATGAAGATAAGTCGGGCTGTGGTGGGTAATTGGAAAAGTTTGAGGGGTCGTTAAATGAGTTCTGATTAGGATCATAATCAAATGAATTCCTCGAACCACAAAACAAACAACTCCCGTTACGAATATCATTACCACACTGTACACACGTACACCAACGACAGTGTGAACCAAAAAGAGGCTCACCACAACCGACACAAGGAATAAACGATTTCATTTGAGAGTTATGAAAAGGAATTGGTTTATTCAAAGAATCAACAAAACCAACAAGGTGATCCGAATGACTATTAAGTCTCGAAGAACATTTTGAAAAATCCGGAGGTGGGACAGTGGTGTGCTCTCGAGAGCTAGCAATTTCCACCACTTCCGTTATGGTCTCGGTTTGGTTCTTGAGAAACGTGAAGATTAGGCAAGTCATTCTTGCTAGTCACCGGTCTCAATTCTGCATGTTTGCTTTTAACCGTAAATCGTGAAAGTTTAGGATCAATTCTAGACGGCTTAGGAGCAATTGAGGATTAGATCTTTGGATAACCGTAGGTTGGACGTATTTAGCACTTCCATTATCAGAGGGAAGTACCTGGTCCTTTGTCACCCCGGTTTCTCGTTCCATTTCCCTACGCAGAATTAATGGATCATCACGAACAACACGAATTCTTGACATTTGTGATAAAGTCTGAAGTTTTTCAACTTCGTCCCAGAATTCGTCGTAGTCGAGAGATTCCATGAGAAGAAGTTAGAATCAAATGGATAGAGGGTAAAGGGATAAAGAATCAAAAAGGGTAAGAGGGTTAAGGTGAATATTTTTGGTATTTTTGAAAAACATGTTTGTAAAAACAAAGAATGAAAATCTTTTTGGGTTTTTGATTTTTATAAGAAAATATAAATACATATAGATGGTATGAACAAGGAGTGAATATTCAAATCACTAATCTGCTAAACGTAAGACTATTAGCACTGCTCCCCGGCAGCGGCGCCAAAATTTGATTCGCTCCCAGACGGTCAAGTTTTATCACGCAAGCTAGCCACTTGTGAATGGCTAACCGTAACAAACTTAAAACAGTCTGGAAACAAATGCAATGAAGATCAGGAGAGTATAGTGTTTCCCCAGGTCGTTATGTCCCAACGAGCTGTGCGAGAATAGTCAAACGTGTAGTGATCGAGAGGATTTGAACGGAAAAGGATTGTGATTGATTATACTAAAAGAAAAAGTATATAAATTACAGGGGCTTAAATGCAAATTAAAGAAAATTAAAAAGATAAATTATATTAAATAAACGCTATCACTATTTGTAAAATCTGATGTTTTTGATTTTTCTATTACAAGTTTAACTTTAAAAACTACGTAACGTACAAAAGAAAATGTGAAACTGAAGCAATATTAATCCTAGAAATATAAAAATGATATTTTTACAAACCTAATGATAAGAGAAAATTTTTAGAAAAAGAAAATTATTTTTATTACTATTTATCTAATTATTATTAATTAAAAACTATTTTTAACTATTAATAATACCCTAAAATACAAGAAAATATGAAATAAAGCTAGAAAAATGAAATTATGACTTGGAAAAATCTAAAATAACTAAAGAGAATTTTCAAAACTATTTTTATATTTTTCTGATTATTTTTCTATTTTCTATGAATTAAAAACTACTTAAAACTAATTAAATTGCTAAAAATTACAAATTAAACTATGAAAAATCTGGAAAAATAATTTTTTGACTTTTTATATTTATCTTAACCTAGGAAAAATGAAAACTTATTTTTTTGAAACTTTTCTGAATTAATTGTATTAAAAACTGTTTTAAATTAAGAAAAATAGCAAACAGGACTAGAAAAATATGAAAAATTCAGGAAAAGTCTAATTTAATATACTGAATCTAAGAAAATTGATAAAACTAATACTTGTTTGTAAGGAAAGAGAGCTGTACTGGAAGTGCTTATTAATAAGCACTACAAATTAAGCTAAAGACCTCAAAATAAGCACCAAATGTTCCCAGTAGCTAAGATATGCTAAAACTACTTAAAACTAACCCATTTCAAACAGTCTAAACCTTTAAGGTGCAAACTACTATGATTTGACTTGATTGATTTTAAAAATTGAAAACAGTCTTGGATCCCTACTTTAAGCTAGTGCACAAGCTTATTAAGTGAGCTGTAGCCACAAACAGAAGTACAATTCTCTAGTCCACCCACCAAAGAGTATATAAACCAAACTTGATCCCTAGAGAAGCTGTAATAAGCTCTCTAGAGCTTGAGTAAAAAGCTGAGAAAACCTTTGGTTGTGACTGTGCTCTGTCTCATGGCACAGGGGATGAATTAACAAGCTTATTTGAGGCTTCAAAAGCTTTTGGAAAATTCCACAAAAATAAATTATGGAAACTAGACCATCTGAATTTATCAAACCCAAAATCCCACAAACTCTTGACCAAAGATTAACAAATGATACATCTGTAAAGTTTTGGAAAAAAAACTGCTTTTGGCCAAATTTGACTTTTTAAAACAGAAGCTATGTTTGACTTTGGTGAGTTTTGATCCCAAATGACTAACTGATTTTGGTGTATTAAGCTATAGTGATACTAGAATAAGCTAGCTTATCTAATTCTAAGCCTATATGCAAAATGTCCTACTCTAACTCTGACAGATCTGAAACATTAAGCAATGCTAATTTGAGTTTTGACTTTTGGTGAATATGGATACAATATGAGGACTGAATTAAGTGCCAAGGACCCAAGTGAGACTGACTCACATGAATTTATCCCTATAGCAAGTCTCACACACAGATTTGTTCACTGAACCAAACACTGCTTAACTAACTGAGTTGTAAATTAATCTACATTAATATTTATCCGAAACCTGTGCAGCAATAACATCTATAATCTAACACCAATAATAACCTGACAAAAGCAAAATAACTGCTAAAAACCTACAACTAACAGTAAAACAAAAAATAGCACAAGGGTTTAAAGCTTGAAATAAGCAAGGCACTCACATGACATCCAACTAAATAGCAGCTAAGCTTGAAGAAGTTACAAGGTGAATTAACCCTTGAGCTTCTGGGCACCCTAAGACCACCACCCCAACTCCCTTTTGCCCCAGATATCCAGCTTAATCATCCAGCCTACAGCTTATAAATAAGCTGAGGAAACCCTTGGAGTTGACTGCATACCCTGGTTTGCTCATGATTGCAGGCCTGATTAAATCCAATGTGGCTTCTTGGGAACTCCTTATTTAGCTACCAAAATCCTTCCCATCACTGGAATGATGATGAACAAGCTGTCACACAGCTTATAAACAAGCTTTATCCACAGTTGTGGTGCATGGTACAAATTTGATATAGACCTTTGAATCAAAAATTTGACTTGAGTAATGTAAAACCTTGACTGAGGTGACTTGAAAACAGGTTAATGAAGATGCTTGAACCCAACTTAACTTGAGAATTTTGACTAATCCTTTCCAAAAACAGTTAAAGACCCCAACTCTTACTTTTTGGTTCTAAGATCAATTTAATAGGATGATATTGAGTAGGCTGGAACAACACTGAATTCTAGTACTCAATCAGAACTTAAATCTCAGCTCTAAAATGAGCTTAGAACATAAATCTATCCAAAACTAATTTGAACTTCACTGTTTGACTTAATTTGACTTTTTTTGAAAATCAGTCCATTCGAAGAAACTAAGACTCAACTAACTCACTTAAGCTTGTATAAGCTTAAATGAGTGAAACTTAACAGGAATAAGCAACTGAACACTAGCTAAATGAAAATCACCAAATTCAATCTAAGTTGAACTCTGGACTTGTATTAATTCGAATAAGATTACAACATAAAAACTGAAATTACATCTAGAATCAATTTTAACAATCGGTAATTTAACAATAAACCTTACACTGGAATTAAAACAGAGTTTGAAAAACTAGAAAGCTAAGAAAAAAAAACTAACTAACTCTTCTTTAGCCTTCTCTCCTCTTTATATAGTCAAAAAGCTTCCACTTGAGACTCTGAACCTTTCCCACCAATAAAATTGGCCATTGGATGCTTTGAGTTGATATTGGCCATTGATTTGGTTTTGGCGCCAAAATGGTTATTTGGCAGTGGCGCTCTGAAACTGCAACTAGGGGGGGGTGGAGTGTAGGTGTGATGATGAGGGGTGAGTTGAAGGGATAAGAGTTGCAGGGATAAGGTGTGGGGTGATGGGAGAGTTGCAGGGCTAGTGGGAGGAAGGGGAAGACAGTGGCGGGATAAGTGGTTTGGGTTTGACTGGGATTTGACCAAGGGGTTTATTTTGGACAGGGGTCAAAAAGAAAGGGGGGGGTCATGGTGTATATGACAGGGGTCCAAGGTGTATGGCAGGGGTCAAAACAAGATTAAAGGTGTTTAATATCAAGGACCAAGTTTGCAATTCTTCCAAACTTGAGGGATCCTTTCTGCCATTTTCCAAAGTTGACACAAGGACCAATCTTGCAATTCTTTAATAATTCAAGGACCATTTTTGACATTTTCAAACTTCCAAGGACCAAACTTGTCATTTTTGAAAGTTTAGGGACCTAAGTTGTAAATTTGCAATTTTAAATCTCAAGGACCAATTTTGACAACTTATGAATCCCTAGGGACTTGAAATGATATTTTTCTTTATTTTGATTTACCAGGGACTGTTTTTGACAACTTTTGAAACTTGGGGGACTAAAACTGCCAATTATGCAAACTTGATACGTTTTTCACCAGATTTTGATATTTTTGCATTTAAAACACATAAAACACTTATTTGTGATATTTTTATCATTTTGATGCATTTCTGAGTGTTTTCAGATGTTTTTGCAGTTTAAATGGTACAAAAATGATGAGTATTTACACACTCATCACAAATTTTCGAAGTGCGAATTTTGGTTAAGACAAGTCGCTTTCCTTGGTCATATTGTATCAGCTGATGGTATCACCATGTATCCGTCTAAAGTTGAGGCTATCACTAAATGGCCAAGACCTACGACAGTGACTGAGGTCAGGAGTTTTCTTAGACTTGCTGGTTACTACAGACGTTTTGTTGAAGGTTTCTCTCGCTTAGCTCTACCCCTAACCCAACTGATGAGAAAAGGTGAAAAGTTTGTATGGACGGATGAACGAGAGAAGAGCTTTGAAGAGTTGAAACGGAGATTGGTGTCCGCTCCTATTTTGACTCTTCCAATTGGTTCTGGAGGATTTCAAATTTACAGTGATGCATCTAAGAAAGGATTAGGCTGTGTTTTGATGCAACATGGAAAGGTAATAGCTTATGCTTCGAGGCAGCTAAAACCTTATGAGGAGAATTACCCAACTCATGACCTTGAGTTAGCCGCAGTGGTGTTCACGTTGAAGATCTGGAGACATTACTTGTATGGAGAGGCGTGTGATATATTCACTGATCATAAGAGTCTCAAGTATATTTTCACTCAGAAGAAACTTAACATGAGACAAAGAAGATGGTTAGAACTTCTTAAGGATTATGACACCAACATTCAGTACCATCTAGGTAAGGCTAACGTAGTTGCTGACACACTTAGCCGGAATTCTTGCAAGTATCGAGATTGAGCCTAGGATTATTAGTGACTTAGAGAGTTTGGATGTTGAGTTATGTGTACGAGGTTTTGATGGATACTGGGCTAGTATGAAGGTGGAGTCGAACCTTATACTGCAAATTAAAGAAGCTCAGAAAGGTGACGGCGAGCTGTGGGCGTGGCGCAAATGTTGAAGAAGGTAAACAGACAGAGTTTAAGGTTGATAATGACGGTATTGTATGGTATGGAGATAGGCTTTGTGTTCCCAATGATCAGGTACTTCGTGAGAAAGTTATGACTGAAGCTCATAGTTCTCCTTTCACTATCCATCCTGGTTCTACCAAGATGTATAGGGATTTGAAGCAGTACTTTTGGTGGAATGGCATGAAGCAAGATGTGGTGACGTTTGTGTCGAAGTGTATGATTTGTCAGCAGGTTAAGATTGAACATCAAAGGGCTAGTGGATTGTTTACAGCCATGGATATTCCAACATGGAAGTAGGATAAGATATCTACGGATTTTGTGACTGGACTACCTCTTACTCGGAAGAAGCATGATGCGATTTGGGTAGTTGTTGATCGACTAACCAAATCTGCTCATTTCTTGCCAATCAGAAAGGATTATGGTATTGGGAGATTGGCGGGGATTTTTCAGCAAGAGATCGTTAGACTTCATGGTACTCCGGCATCTATTGTGTCCGACAGAGATCCGCGTTTCACTTCCCATTTCTGGAAAGGTTTGCAAAAAGCTTGGGGTACTCGACTTAATTTTAGTACGACATTTCATCCTCAAACAGATGGTCAGTCAGAGTGGACTATTCAGACCTTAGAGGATATGCTAAGGGCTTGTGCTTTAGAATGGACTGGCAGTTGGGATGAATATTTATGTTTAGTAGAGTTTGCATACAACAACAGTTGGCATGCTAGCATTAAGGCGGCACCGTTTGAACTTCTATATGGGAGGAAATGTAGAGCACCTATTTGCTGGGATGAAGTAGGTGAACGCTTGATTGAAGGTCCGGAAATGATCGAGATCACTAATGAGAAAGTAGCTGTGACTAGAGAAAAGTTGAAGGAAGCTAGGTCTCGTCAGAAAGTTATCCGACAAGCATCGTCGTGATTTAGAATTTCGGGTTGGAGATCGTGTATTTTTGAAAGTTTCGCCGTTTAGAGGTGTGAAACGTTTTGGAATCAAGGGCAAGCTCAGTCCTCGATTTATCGGACCTTTAGAAATCCTAGAACGTATAGGAGAAGTTTCGTATCGATTAGCACTTCCGCCTCAGTTATCGCATGTTCATGACGGTTTCCATGTATCACTCCTAAGGGGATACAACTATCATCCGTTACACGTTGCTTCTTATCCGTTTGATCAAATTCAATCCGATATGTCTTTATCTGAAGGACCGGAAGCTATTTTAGAAAGGCAAGAAAGAGTCATGAGAAATAAAGTCATTCCGTTCGTTAAGATTCTTTGGAAAAATCATCCGGAACGTGAGGCTACTTGGGAAACCGAGGAGTCGATGCGAGCTAGTTATCCTCATTTCTTTGAATAGTTTGGTATGTTCTCATTTCGTTTTCGTTTCGTTTCATTTCAATTTTCGAGGACGAAAATTTTTCTTTAGAGGGGAAGAATTGTAAAACCTGGAAAATCTAAAACCTGATTAAAGACTAAAATACCCTTGGAATCGAAATTTATAAAATACGTAAACTACATTTATATCATTTAACGAAATTAAAACTTAACTTGCGAATAATTAAACCTAACTAAAATGTGTACGTGATCGATTTTGGTACGACGAAGATTTAACGTCTCGCGTAATTAACTTGGGCCGCATTTGTGTTGTTCGATGGATCAAGGGCCGAAGCCCATATGGCGTGCGTTGGTGTGTTCGGTTGGGCCAAGCCGAAACCCAAGACCCTCCTCAAGCCTAACTAAAAATGATACCACCTATATATACACTACATTTACAAGAAAAGTGAAACCCTAGTTTGTTGCCTTCTTTTTTTTCTTCCTATTCGGCCGAAACCTACAACATTGGTGTCGAGACTTTTGTTTCAAGCAAGCTAAGGTATAAACATGTTTATTCGTCTTCCTTTGATGCACCTTAAGTTATTGTATTGTAACTTGTTTCGTTTTGTCGACTTGTGTTTTCTTTTTCTTTATGTCGAGCCGTATGAAACCAAACAAGGCAAACCCTAACGATTTGAACTTGATAAGTATTAAAGAGTATGTTACGTAATAAGTATTATTGAACCGGATCATAGTTAAGTCGAATTATATAGAACCGAACCATATGTATTCATAACCGAACCATGTATATGTTTGGCCAAAGTGTAAAACTTAATAACTTGAATATGTAAAGTACGTAGATGAGTTAAGACTTGCGTAATAACCTATTAGCCAAAACCCTAGGTTGAACCGAACCACATATAGAGTTTTGAACATGTATTGAACGAGTAAAGGTCATGTAAACATAAACCCTAGTTTGATATGTGAACCGAATAAGGTATGCCAAACCCTAATGGTTTGTGAATCGTGTCTCATATGCGTGCGTAATTATAAGTCAAGTGAACTTGTAAATGTGTAAACGTGTAATTAATCTGAGTAATAAGTAACTTGTATGTCACATAAAATCACAAACGTGTATGGTGAAATATAAAAGGAAAGATTGTTTTCATTACGTGTTAGGTTAAGTAACGAGTCATTAAAAGACGTAACATGTAAGTAAATGCATATTAATGAGATATTAAAGAATGAGAAAACCCTAGAACATAAATAAGAGTCGATTAGGGTTTGAAGCTAAGTATATTAATTCGTTATTTCATGTGTGAGTTATGACGTTTAAAACTATTTTCACATTTAACCCTAAACTTTAATAAATGACATAATGAACCTTAATCTACGATATTGTTATTAAAACACTTAAGTCTCATTTAATTATAAAACCCTAAAGTATTAAGATCATTAAATATACTAAGTATGAATGCCAAATATAAAAAGATCATTTCGATGATTATGGAATCATAAATAACATGTACGACCGTTAATGTGTATAGGTTCTGTGAAGAAGGAGTAATCCTTTGCTTTCCTTGTTTCTGCTTTTCGATCATTGCTTTGGAATAAGGTACAGATATTCTGACCTTTTCAGTAAAGGTTTCTTATAACGTTTTCTTTTCGTTAGCTTTTGTATTAGGATTTCCTAAGCCTTTGCTATGAACCCTAATGTGTCTATTTGAGCTGTGCTTATCTGAACTTTGATTTTTGAATCATAAAACATTGATTTTGAACTATATGATATGAAGACTTTGATTTTGAAAACATGATTAAACATTTGATAAAATATGATCTATGTCAGTTATGACATTCTGATTTGACCTAAGATAGTTTGACACCGAGCCAATTATTAACTAGTCATGGGGGTTCCATGTCCGTGTCAGTAATGCACTTCTGACATGACTCAAGGGCAGTAGAGTAAAGTTCTGCCACGTCCCTTATCTGTTATTTGTTATGAGCTCAAGTTATATTATATTATCAATATATGTTTGTGGGGCGTATGGGTGCATCCTAGATCTGTTATATGTTATATATTATATGTTATATGCTATATGTTATCTGATGATTGATGCTGCGTGCATGCACGTCCTTCATAACTCTGGTAGGTCTCCCCTACAAATGTTGCCTTATGTGAATATGAATATGAATATGTTTATGATATGGCATATGTGTTTGGGCTCGAGGTAGTTAGCTATAAACTTATTCTATTATCCTGATTTATCTTTTAAAATGATTTTGATTTGATATCTTTCTTTCACTATATTTCGTATTCGTTTTCGTTTCGTATTCGTTTTGCTTGTATATTTGTTCACTGGGCTTTTGAAGCTCAGCCGCATTTCTTTTCTTCCGCGGCAGGTATCTAAGCATTGGAGCTGGATATATGCTTTGGAGTGAGTGTGGACTTACCTTAGAGATTTTAGCTTTGATCTTATGATGCCATTTAAGACTTTATATTTTAGACATTTCATTTGGAGTTTATTTTTCCGCTGGGACCTATGTATTGACGTCATTTTGACTGGGATTATTTCAATATTTATGTTGAGATTTCTTTTGGATATTTATGTTTTGATAAGGTTTTAAAAGGTACCATTTTGAGGGGTCGTTTAAGTCCTTATTTGATCACTTTTGTATCCGTTATTGCTTAATATCGTTCCTTTTCACTTTTTAGGTCTCGTGAAGGCAAAATGTTGGAATGGCACTTATTTGGACGAAAAGGCGCGAATATATGAGGAAAATGGCCAAAGTCGAAATCGAGACACCACAGTGCTGAAAGTAGAAGGCGACGGCGTAGTGCTATTGGCGACGCCGTCCCAAGATTTGTGTGACCGTTCAGAACTCAAAACTGGTTTTCAAGAGACGGCTCTAGTTGTGAAAGAGTAGGCCGTCGCTACTCAGACAGCCTAGATGCAATCCAGACGACGTCAGAAGCTGAAGAGGACGGCGTCACGGGCATAAGGTGACGCCGTCGCAAGGTTAACGTGGCCAAGACGAAACCCTAATGGCGGCGACACGGACGGCCACTAAACATAAGGTGACGCCGTCGCAATTGTAATCTTATATATAGAATCCGAATTTTTCAGTCTTGTGTGGAGAGTCTTTGGAGTAAAAACTAAAACGAACCTAAGGTGTCTTGTACAGTATTTTAGGGTTTTTAACCCTATCTTACACCAAGATAAGTCTTTACTTCATTAATTCAATTATGTCTTTGATTATTTGTGTGTATGCTTGCATGTTCTCCATGTTCGGCTAATTTATTTGTGTGTTTGCTTAGGAAGTATGAAACTTAATTATTAAATATTGATTGGTTGTTTCTTATCTTAGTTGATTAATGATCTAGGAATGCGATAGATCATTCGTTGTGCACTTAATGCTTGATTCATCTTTGTGAACCTTAGCGTATAATTACCTGAGTGATTGTAGGCTAAACCATCCGAAGAGCGCCTTAGAGTAGGAGTCTATAATCTCTAGTGGGTTTGTAGACGGACCCTTTGGTAAGTTCAAAGAGTTAGGGAGAAACGCATACCCTACAACTTTAGACTCACAACGCAACTAGGAATAAGACGTGACACTCAACCATCAATAGGAGATAATTAAGGAGTAATACAAACTAAGTAAACACATCTTTAAACTATCATACGAGCACACATTAATTAGACATAGACTCCCACAACCTTAGTTTAAATAATTAGATAATAGTAGAGTAATCGGTAGAAATACCAAAACCCCCAAATCCAAACCCCGAGATTCGTACCTTTCTATTTTCATAAAATATAAAAAGATAAAAATAATCTTCCTCAACCTTAACCTTAGCGTAGTAACTCCCTACTAGCATTCCTATTCCCCTAGAGAACGATATCAATACCCGGGGCTTACCCTAATTACTACACTACAACGATTAGGTTCACTGCCTAGGGTGTTATAAAACTTGCTCGAAGAAAAGGAAGTTTCCTTGACCCCGAACGACGCGTGTAGCGTTATCAAGTTTTTGGCGCCGCTGCCGGGGAATAGAATAGCTAGTTAGTAGTCCACCTCGTTTAGGTTTCTTTGCTTGATTCCTATCAAGTAAATTTTTCTTATTTTTAGATTTCTGTTAGTCTATCCCCCTTCCTCGTAACCTTTGTTCATAACCCCATCACTCTTCATCATGGAGAATGATAACCAACCACCACTTAATAACCCAACACAAAAAAATTCTATGTCACTCAAAACCCAACCCAATAACCAACACAACCGTCGAAGCCGATATGTGAGTAGAAACAACGACCTTCAGGATTTGCAGAAAATATTCGATAGTACAATTAGGGAAGCTGTTGAGAAAGTAGTCAGCGCTGCTATAGTTGGCTCTATGATTAGTAGTAATTCGGAAAACGGCATGATAAACAACAACGTGGATGTGGAAAATAGTGCTTACTTCAATCTTTACCCCACTAAGGAAGAGATTGCATATCATCAATACATAATCGATAATCCACGATCACCTATCATTAGGATATGCCCAAAGATTAGGAGGGGAAATCCCTGGAACCTAAAAATCCCTTGTATGATCGGATATAGGAGTGTCGACCACGCTTACATAGATACGGAATCCCCCATCAACGTAATGTCATCTGCTGTCTACAATGACATTATGAATGAGCGACTCAATATTAGGAGAGACCCTAAGTATCCGGGAGGAGTTTGCAACTTTGTGGGAAGAGTCAAGGACGTGCATGTCTTTATAGGAAATTTCACCTACCTAGTTGATTTTATGGTTCTAGAAGATGTAGGATGCGTCATTGACTATAGCTTATCCCAAGTAGTGCTAGGGAAACCGTTTGTTGAATCATCTAGAATGAGCCACAACAAGCATGATGGAACGGTTAGGTTCAAGGAAGGAACCGATGAGATCACTTATAGGATGCCTTGGAAAACAACTGAGTATGGCCACTTGTCCATTTATGATCGAGACAACATCAAAGCTTTTGAGGACAAAAGTAAGGAAGATGTTGAAAAAGGTCATAACTTCATGTGGGAAAGAAGGAGGCATTATTATAAAGATTGCTTGACTTTAGGGCCTAGGTATAGAGTCAATGAAGATTTTGTCAACATGATAGAATTCTCATTGAGGATGCGTGAGGAAACGTAGGAGCACGACTACGAGTCTAGCTACAAGACTCTTTAATAAAGAAAAGCGCTTCGTGGGAGGCAACCCATGCTTAATTGTTTGCTTGTTAATGTCATATATCTTTTATTAATTGTTTATTCTCATGTTTAAATTTGTAAAAACGCTTTATTTTGTTTTAACTTCGTCTAATTGCATATAAAGGTATTTTACATAAGGGATAAGTGTAGGAGGATTACACACGTTTTCAAAAGAAACGTAAACATGAGAATAACAATTAATTAAAAGATATTTATGTTTGTTTGTTCGAGTCAAATGCTTGTATCGAGTCATAATGGATGTTTTGCAGAAATCTTTCCAGATTCTAAAGATGTAAATTTTCCACAATTTTTTCCAGAAAATCGCAGACGTTTTGTCAGGATAACTGACGGCGTCAGGATTGCAACTGACGGCGTCAGGAGGAGTAAAACATCGATTACTTTTCTCGTTTTCTGAGCTACTTATAAATTTTTGGAATTTTCCAGGTCTTAATTTTCTTAGAAATTCTGTAAACATCCATTCCACAAGCATTATATCCTAGTTTAATCGAGTCTTATATATATATTACGCCGATTTTACGCGAAGGTTTCGTTTGTTTTCTTCAAGTGTGCAGGTTTAGTTTGTCAAGAAGAAGTTACATAAGATTGGAAGGATCTTTTCACGCAATAACTTTCTTGAAAAGAATTTAACCACCACTTTACACGGATCCTACCGAGCTAATCAGGGGAGTATTAGTTTCTTTCGTTTTTAATTACCTTCTTTTATCATAACTTTGATACTTTCGAGGAACATTGGGGACAATGTTCAGTTTAAGTGTAGGGAGGGAAAATAAAACGGGAACTTTGAAACTATGCTTATCCTTGACTATTTGCTTTGTCCAATTGCACTTTTGTAATAAACCATGAGAAAATGTCGGTTAGGGTAATTTTGGCACCAAATTTAAAATTTTTTATGACATATAGGAGTGGGCCATTAGTCTTAACAAAAGCGTCTCACGGATAGGAAGTTATATGACTAGCACAAAAACCCTTACCACCCAAATTCCACCCAAAATGTGAGGATCGCCCTTAGATTAGTAGGAATTAAAAGCATTCATCTTCAATGCTTAGAGTGTGAACCGGTAGTATATTAGATTCTAGAACTTGTTTTGTGATGCATTCCGAGATCGCAAGTGAGGCTACACTTGTGTAGTTAGGAATAACTAAATGATAAGAGGCATTAGGATAACCCTTGTTTGATACCCGTAATATAATTTCTTCTTCCACATCGGTTGAGTAATTCCCCCACACCTTTGCGTTGTACTCATTTTTAGTACACGATACCCCTAGTTAACCCCTCAGAGCCTATCCTTTTCGCGGTTCTCGTGATGTTTCGTTTTTCCGGAATATCAATGAAGAGCATTGTTTACACCTCACCCCCAAATGTACACCCAAATCACCTTAGCCTACCTTGTATGCACTCACTTTTGGTGCAATTGTTTGTTATAACCCTAAACCCTTAGTTCAATTATCTAGTTGCTTGCATAAGTTGCTAAGTCGAGTCATATCCTTTGTATACAGTTTTGGGATGATTGGGATTCATGGGAAAAGTTAAAGTTTATGAAATGACGGGAAGGGAACGATAAATTCAAATTCCTTTGTTTGCGTAATAATGTACCCCAAGTGTTTTGATCTTTTCAATTCGGGTTGAATTAGTGTTAGAGTAATAAAAACTCAAGTGTAGGGATATGCCTGTAAATCCCTAGTATTTTGATGTTATCATAAAGGATGGTAGAGTAAAAATGTATATATAAAAAAAAATAAAAAAAAAAAAAAAAAAAGAGAAAAAGAAAAAAAAAATAGAGTGTTGAAAAAAAAAAAAAAAAAAAATACGGGCTACCATCCTACATCTATCCTTTAATTTATGTTTATTTATTTCAGTTATCTAGAGTTTAGAGTGTCGAGTCTTGGCTTAGCAACGCCATTCTTCATATGCAGTTAACATAAAGATTTTTGACTTGCCACCACTATATAACCTATCCCACCAAACCCTTTGTTTCCCTACCGTAAGCCTAACGTTACAACCCTTTAAAAGACCTCTTTGATAGTCTTTCCTAGGTGCTTACGCCGAAGCGATGGAGGTTTGATCTATTCTCAAGCCTATGGTAATCTATGTACTAGGACCGGTTAATGAGTGTTTATCTTCCATTTCCAATTTGTTATATTCCATATACACCCGAGAGAGATGTGAGTGTCCAAACATCCCATGTGAGGTGCTAGTATGTAATTTCCGTGCTTGTTATGACTTTTGCGGGGGGATATGTGTTGTGGACCGTTTTAAATTAATGCTTCATGACCCCTAACTTATAAATTAATTGGCTAAAAGCACATTTGCTTGAGGACAAGCAAATAACAAGTGTAGGGATATTTGATAAGGTTTTAAAAGGTACCATTTTGAGGGGTCGTTTAAGTCCTTATTTGATCACTTTTGTATCCGTTATTGCTTAATATCATTCCTTTTCACTTTTTAGGTCTCGTGAAGGCAAAATGCTGGAATGGCACTTATTTGGACGAAAAGGCGCGAATATATGAGGAAAATGGCCAAAGTCGAAATCGAGACACTCACAGTTGCTGAAAGTAGAAGGCGACGGCGTCAGGTGCTATTGGCGACGCCGTCCCAAGATTTGTGTGACGGTTCAGAACTCAAAACTCGTGTTTTCAAGAGACGGCGTCTAGTTGTGAAAGAGTAGGCCGCCGCTACTCAGACGGCCTAGATGCAATCCAGACGACGTCAGAAGCTGAAGAGGACGGCGTCCGGCATAAGGTGACGCCGTCGCAAGGTTAACGTGGCCAAGACGAAACCCTAATGGCGGCGACATGACGGCGTCACTAAACATAAGGTGACGCCGTCGCAATTGTAATCTTATATATAGAATCCGAATTTTTCAGTCTTTGTGTGGAGAGTCTTTGGAGTAAAAACCTAAAACCGAACCTAAGGTGTCTTGTACAGTATTTTAGGGTTTTTAACCCTATCTTACACCAAGATAAGTCTTTACTTCATTAATTCAATTATGTCTTTGATTATTTGTGTGTATGCTTGCATGTTCTCCATGTTCGGCTAATTTATTTGTGTGTTTGCTTAGGAAGTATGAAACTTAATTATTAAATATTGATTGGTTGTTTCTTATCTTAGTTGATTAATGATCTAGGAATGCGATAGATCATTCGTTGTGCACTTAATGCTTGATTCATCTTTGTGAACCTTAGCGTATAATTACCTGAGTAATTGTAGGCTAAACCATCGAAGAGCCTTAGAGTAGGAGTCTATAATATCTAGTGGGTTTTGTAGACGAGACCCTTTGGTAAGTTCAAAGAGTTAGGGAGAAACGCATACCCTACAACTTTAGACACACAACGCAACTAGGAATAAGACGTGACACTCAACCATCAATAGGAGATAATTAAGGAGTAATACAAACTAAGTAAACACATCTTTAAACTATCATACGAGCACACATTAATTAGACATAGACTCCCACAACCTTAGTTTAAATAATTAGATAATAGTAGAGTAACGTGAGAAATACCAACCCCCAAATCCAATACCCGAGATTCGTACCTTTCTATTTTTCATAAAATATAAAAAGATAAAAAATAATCTTCCTCAACCTTAACCTTAGCGTAGTAACTCCCTACTAGCATTCCTATTCCCCTAGAGAACGATATCAATACCCGTGGCTTACCCTAATTACTACACTACAACGATTAGGTTCACTGCCTAGGGTGTTATAAAACTTGCTCGAAGAAAAGGAAGTTTCCTTGACCCCGAACGACGCGTGTAGCGTTATCATGTTTGCTTTGATATAACACCATTACTTGTGATTCCTTTACCCTTGTCGGGTTGGGGCGTTACACACTGCGTCAGTGGAAACACCACTGCTTCAGTGTAAACACAACTTCAGTGAAACACCACTTCAGTGGAAACACTGATCCAGTGGAAGTACTACTTCAGTGGAAACACTGATAATCAGTGGTAACCACAACAGTACTTTCACCAAGCACTACTAATACAAACCACTATTAGAGTCAGGGTGTTCATGGACCTTATAGGTGTACACTCCGTACCTCCTAACTCATTACAAGGTGTGAACTAATCCTACAAGAGCACTAAATTTTTTGACATATATTATGTGTGTGTTTGAGGGCCTCTTTGTGGTAATGGCACGGGGCCACTGAAATCCACGAGACGGCCCTGCTTCTCCGCAACTACTATGGACAATAATACAATATGAAACTTGACTTTTTATATTAGACAAGTCACTAAAGGTTGTTAGTGACTAATGGTCTTATTTAATTGAATGTACAAAAAATTGACAATGATAAGGGTCGTAAAGCATATGGTTTCAATTGCCTCACATGGTCAAAGTGATGGCCGTCACTTGTCTTATGCGTAAACATTGAATCTAATAAATAACTAAACAACAAACATTGATATGATGTGCATCTTTTTAGCAACTACTATGAACAATAATACAATATGAAACCTGACTTTTTATGTTAGACATGTCATTAAGGGCCGCTAGTGACTCATGGCCTTATTTAATTGAATGTACAAAAATTTGCCAATGATAAGGGTTTCACCAATTGCATCTCATGGTCGAAGTGGTGGTCATCACTTGTACCATGTGTAAACATATGTATAAATATGTTGAAAGGTTCATTTTGAGAATCCGATTATTGCGAGCTAAAATCAACTACGGAGTACATGAAATGGACTGAATTTAACAGTGTATCCAATGAAACGATGGATCAATCATAAATTACTACATTGAAATTATTGATAAAACCTTTCCAAATATCTCTCCGTGAGTTTGTCACGACTTTTAGGCTGAAACAAGTGTTGGATAGCACATAGGTACAACTATTTAGGGTGCGTTTGGTATGCAACTCGGAATCACCATAGGTATGATTTTGATTACAAGGATATATCATATCAAAGGTATCATTGTCATTGTTATTGTTTGGTATAAAGTTGAAGGTATATGTATCACTTTTAAAAAGGCTTATTCAATAGCAAAATAAAATAAAATATATCATTTAAAATACAAAATATAACTTGTAAAGTGTTATAAAGTTAGTAAATATGGACCTCACCTGAATGGTAGAGAAAAGTCACTAATTCATACTTATTAGGATCTATCATTGTTGCTATCATTCTTTGGTATCAAGTCTCCAACCAAACATTTTATGTGGAATGAATGTGATTCATTGATTCCTATATACTCAAACCAAACGGCTACTTAATGACTTGTTAAAAATGTTGTATACATAGTCCTAATAATTACATATATGACCTTTTGTTGTTTCTAGATTTCACAAATATAGTCTCTAGACTTTTTTTTTTCGGATCCTTTTCCTTATAGATTTGACCCATACAGGTTTGGTCCTTAGACAATTTTTTGTTAGTTTAACCGTCCCAAATGAATGTTTAGATGGTTGAAATGACATAAGTACCTCCTTATGTTTAAGTATGGTCCCTGGGTTTGTTGGGTTATTACGAATTTAGTCGAGTGATTTTTTATTATTTATTTAACTATTTAATTACTATTAGTATTAATTTTTATTTAAAAAAATATTCAAAAAATAATTTGAATTAAGAAAACTTGCAAAAATAATATTTGTCAAAAATAATAAAAAACACAATTTATTTTGTTTTTTTTTGTATATTGTTGTTAAATTTCCAAGATAAAAAACTAACAAATATTTTGAAATAAATTTTTTACAAAATGTTTGTGTTTTTTTTTAAGTAATTGCAACAGACATTTTTGTTACTATTTTAAGTCAAAAGGTACTTTGATGAATAAAAATCTTGGGGTGAAAGAAGTTCAATCAGAAAAAACTCGCAAGTTATTATCATTACTATGGTACAAGGATCATTGTTATGTTGGAGATTGTCTTT
>OU343216.1:14993726-15136858 GCA_910596185.1 Chrysanthemum makinoi | reverse complement strand
TCACTTCTCGGACCGCCTATGACCAATGTGGTTGCAGGCTCAAATCTAATGAACGTTGTTCCAAAGGTAAAAACTAATGTGCCACGGAAAATCAAATAGTATTAAGATAGAAAACATGGCGCTAATTGGATGTTTATTTGATAATGTATGAAATAGAGTAATAAAGTATTACACCTACTGGTTTCCATTTTTCAAGTTTGGAGATCCAATCATTTGGAGCGATGAGTGACACGAGCAAATGTCGCCAAAATCAACTCCTTTTAGATCAGATTAACGAGGGATACAAACGGCAAAGGGACATTCATCCTGGAATTATCATCACGCATCAACTACAAAGTCGACGTTTGGGTTAGTTTCAAAATTAAATGTCGCTTCTGAGCACACATATATTTAACATTATAAAATTAGAAGTGTAAATCTCAAAATGGTCTTACCGCAAGCAATAGTCAAAATCAATGTAAGTGTCGAAGAGATGGAAGTCTTGTCAGGTGAAAGATATTGGATGTTATGATTGTCGTGACAGCATTCGAAATACCGAATGACAAATGTAACTTCTTCAAATTCCTAAGACTTGCAAGATTCCATAGTTTTATCCCGTTTGTACTCTCAACATCCAATGTAAGAGACTCAAGTAAGGGACAACCAACAATTAAATCCCAAATTGTACCGGTTAGAAATTTGACTAAACACAATTCTAAGCTCAATAAATTTGGAAAACTAGTGAAAACACCAAACTAGGAAAATCACAATAATGAATTTCAAAATGTTTCAATTCAATACGCCCGTAAAGTTGGGTTGGCAATGTAACCGGTTGTCCATACCAGTTTCTAATTGTCAGGTCCTCAATTCCTTGCAGTGCTACAAAACATGCCAATCAATGATCTTCATAATTCAAGTCTTCCATTCCGACAACGGTTTGGGATCTACATAGAGGACAAACTTTTTATGGGACCCGTAAGCTGATTTAAAAGTCTAGTAACATGCCTCCCATTAAACTTATATGTTAAATAATAAAATAAATCCTCATCAATTATGACTTCGGTGAGCAAGGTCCACTTAAACCTCCAATTTGTAGATAAAATAGAGGTACTCACCGCTTCTGTTATTGGCAACCGATTCAAAATGTTACGGATCATCTGATCGGCATGTTGCTAATATCATCTCTCATACTGGTGATAACATTAGCTCGAAATGACATGGTTTTCAAGGAAATTTTGTTGGTTTTTTTAGTTCTCGACAGGAGGCTTTGGATGAGGGTTGTTGATTTGCAATTGATGGTCAGAACGAGGGTGTGTTATGATCATTATATGTGGTTGTTGGGTTGGTTCATTGACTCGCACGCCCAAGATACAAGCTTTTCAAATTTGGTCCGTAAAATATTACGAATTTGTATATTTTAGTAAGCCATGGTAATATGGCGGACGTATTACACAATCAATGTGCTGTGAGCATCACTTATTCTAAAAATGACGATGTCTTCAGTTAGACGTAAGCACATAACGGCATCATGTTATCAGATGTGTAGAGTAACATTCATTTGAGTTGACTATTTTGAGGTATATGCGACATTTCTAAGCGTAAAAAAATGCTACACTGCTTTTATGCACGATTACTTAAATTAAATACCTCAAATTATAAAATGAATTGGTTGTATACTTACAACTGCTAGTTATTTTTACTACCGCTATAGTTGTTTTTACTACCGCTATAGTTGTTTTTACTACCGCTAGTAAAACTGAAGTGGTTGTAGACTTACAACTGCTAGTGATTTTTACTACTGCTATAGTTATTTTTACTACCGCTAGTAAAACTGAATTGGTTGTATACTTACAACTGCCAGTATAAAGGTTACTACTGCTAGCTATTTTAACCATCGCTGTGATAGAACACATCAACGAAATGATGCCACACAGTAATACCGTTGTGTATGGCGTGTTTGTGCTGCCCGTGTGTAGGTGCTGCGATACCATTCTCGTGCCCTTGTGTAGGTGTTGGTCTTACTATTCTCGGGCGAATAGACACATATTGGTTTAGTGTTGCGCTAGTATTAAACTTACAAATGCTAGTTAAATTGTACTAGTGTTGAATGGTAAATCTGTTAATTTCAAGTGTGCATAGTCACTAGTTGGTAGTTATTAGTTGATTGTAGAATACAAATTGTAACAACTAGAAGGACTCCTTGGTTTATAAAAGTAGTCAATAAGGAAAAGAAGTTGCCCTAATGCATAACAGTTAGTTGCCACATTGTTTATCGGAAACAACTGCTAGTTCCCTAGATTAAACAAAGATGTATAATGGGATTAAAGAACATAGGAAACAAAAATACGTTGACATACAATGTTTCATACACACAACCTACTACATATTACGATTACTACATAATTATGAGTTTAATGGTTACATAATATATAACCACTTGATTTATAAAATTCAGCAAGTACGCAAAAAAGCTAACCACTCCATGCTTCCTTCACATACGACATCGTACTAAAACCACAAAGCTTCATTCCCATTAAGCATGATCCCTAACTTCTCCCGAACAAACCTGTTGAACATGAATATAATGGTGTAAGTTAAAATAAAACATTAATAGAATGGTAAGTTAAAAATAAAACATACTATAAACAAAGATGTTCGGCTGATTTAACAAAAGAAGAGATTCTTTGTATGGGGCGATGTAGAAAGATCCCGCATCTCCTAACATTCCCATGCAGACAAATAATTCAAGTTCGTTGTTGTACACAAATACCGACTGACCCAAATGATTGCCGCTGTACGCTTCCACTATTGGAGCATGATCCTTTGTAAACCCAAGAAAACGAACCGAATATTGGGTAGGGATGGCGAATAGGCTTGTAAATGATGTTATGGAAGAACCATTGACGTCCAACAACCATCCGCAAAACAATGGAATATCTTCACCAATGATCGTCCCAGAAATCACTAGAGAGGTTCCAAGATCGAAAACATTGAATGGAACTGGGAGTTCATTTTTCAAAATATGTGGTAGGTCTATAACTTTAAATTGGTTGGTTACCAAATCAAAAGAAATCAACATATAAATCGCTGGCTGTGTAGTTTACAAAAATAACCCAATCTTCGGCTTTTATAATTGCAATATACTTTGCCGGGACTTCATTTAGTTTTGAAAGGGTATTTTGGTTGGGCAATATGTAGTTTTGTATCAATTTCATTCTGAAATTCCTTAGAAGTTGACCAAGACGATTCATTATCAGCTTTCTGACCGTCAAGTCAACATCAAAATATCGCTGCAAAGATTAACAAATTGTTGTTAATTAGTTGCACGTACTGTAAATGCAGAGATAAACTTATTAACACCTTGTATCTACGCAGACCAAGCCACTACTAGTTAAAAAAAAGTATATGTGTACAGTGATTTCATCCCACATTTTATCTCTTGCTTCTGAATCAACCTTCCTCCAGGTTAGAATCCTGACACCTATATGCTCACGAACCAAATCACCCAAAAACCTCTAAAACAATGCTCTGTTTTTCCTCGATAACCTATCCAGTGCATCGAAGGTTACACCGACCTTTATTCGGTCTGTTTTCCATATTCCCTCGAAACTTAGCTAACCTAGTTATGCTCTCTTTAACAACATTCGCATTTGAATGGTTGTTTCCAGATCCTCACCCTCATCCTGAATACGTCTTCGATTCATATTCTAAAGTGTTATCATTTTCACGATCGAATAAACCAAATCATCCCGACAATTGATTTGAGTTGCCATGATTCGTCACAAGTAATGTGTTAAAGAAAATTAGTAAACTTAATTGGTAAATAATGGTGTAAAATTGAAGTTTCGGGTTGTTTTGCTTGAAGGCTGATTTATTGGAGTAAAAATAGGGCTAATGATGGGGCAATTTTTCAATTAAGGAAACCATAATTTCCAAAGTAATTTTAAAATTTTTGGCTAAAATTTGGCTCCAAATTTGATAATTTTAAAATGTGGCTCCAAATTTATAATATAGCATTTAAATATTTAATTTTTGGCTGCAATTTAAATATGAATTAGAAAATCTAATTTTGAAAAATCAAACAATTTTTGAAACCAAAAACACCCAACGAAATGGTGCTTACCCATAGTCCCAAACACCCATATTACTTCAAAACAGGTGTGTCAAAGACACATATAACTGCAGATACACTAAAATCACCACATGGCGCATACAAATGAACAATCAAAAGCTAAAATGGACTTAAAGCAACTAATTAAGCAACTATAATAATAAGGCCCAGATAAACAATTAAGCACAAAATAGCAAATCAAACCAAGAACTGCTGATACATCAAACAGCCCTAAGACCTTACTTTAAGCCTATAAATAAGCTATTTATAAGCAATTAGATAAGCTCTAACATCCTCAAGCAGTAAAAAAAAATCAAGAAACATGTAAATGCAATTAACTTAAAGCAAAAACAACAACAAAAACACCCTAAATCTAGTGGTTCGATCAAAAATAATTGTCATGAACAAACGCCTCCAGTTCTAAACTTCATAATCATATAAAAAATTGACAACAATCTAAAAATTGAACATCATAATCCTACAATAACACATTCTACCAGTGCGAATATGAACTTAAACACCACAACCAATTCCTAAATTCAAAACAACATGAAAAAAAAGATGAAACAAACTAGCGAACACATTACTTATATTAACAAACATATTTAGCATTCGTATGGATAAACCATCAAAAGATCCATACATATTCCATTGTTAATATATCTACATACCATCCCATTAAACCAAGACATTAGACATTAGACATTAGACATAAACAGATGACACTAGAGCAAAAGAAAACATCCCATTCCATAGCAAGAAACCCTTCAACCATTCATTCATGAATTTGTTCTTCCTTGGAATCGATTTCCTCCTAAGATTGAGTAATGAGATCATTCAACCCCTGTAGACCTCAGAG
This sequence comes from Chrysanthemum makinoi, assembly GCA_910596185.1. Lineage (NCBI taxonomy): Eukaryota > Viridiplantae > Streptophyta > Magnoliopsida > Asterales > Asteraceae > Chrysanthemum > Chrysanthemum makinoi. The sequence continues at coordinate 15,131,909 of OU343216.1, read as the reverse complement.
CTCCCCTGTCATCCCTAAGATCCACCAATCTCTAAGGACCTAATGTTTAAAAACGGCAAACTAAGTCCTCCTTCTTTTAAACTATGACTATAAATTAGGGGTGTTGATCCGTTTGGTTATCGGGTTTTGTTTCGTTAAATCGGTTATATTTATATTTTGGTCAACACGAAAACCAATGAACCAACTATAATTAAACCAAAGCGAACCAAAAACCGATTATGAATTAAGTTCGCTTCTTGGGTTGACCCAAAATTAAGCTCGATTCTTGGGTTGACACATATGGTTTTAAACTGAAAATGGATAATTAAGTTCGCTTCTTGAGTTGACATAAAATTATTTAGATTTTAAGCCATGGCTTCCATAATTAGCAACCTACAAACATAATGTTTGAAATGGGACGAAAACGCAAAACATTGAAACGGACGAATGTGTGTAAATACTTATACAAACGGAGTAAAAGATGAAAAACTGCGAACGCGGCAAAACACGGACGAAAACCGTAAACAAAACGGGAACATATAAAACCGATTAAAGGGACAAAGACGTAAGAAAATGACGAAAATGTATTAAAACAGACTAAAACGTGTATAAACGTACGAATTGTAAAGTTTAAGAAAACCTATGAAAACGGTTGAAAAATTCTTAAAATCATAAGAAAATGGGTAAAAACGGATGAAAACCGGGTAAATGGACGAAAACGCGTAAAACAAATGAAACGGCCGAATGTAAAACTTATACAAACGGACTAAAAGATGAAAAAACAAATAAAACGTGCAAACACGGACGAAACCTCAGTAAACAAAAAAAGGAACGTGATAAAACCCGATTAAAAGGAAAAGATAAAATAGACAAAACGCGTATAAAATAAGAATCTATGGAAAAGTGTAAGAAACCCTATGAAAACGGTTGAAAAATTCTTAAAAATATACGAAAATGGGTAAAAACGGATGAAAACGGGGTAAATGGGACGAAAAGCAAACAAATTGAAACGGCCGAATGTGTAAAACTTATACAAACGGACTAAAAGATGAAAACCAGCGAAAACGCAAACACGGACGAAACCTGTAAACAAAAACGAAACGTATAAAACCGATTAAAAGGGAAAAGATGAAAAATGCATCTAAAACGTATAAACGTCGAACTGTGTAAAAGTGTAAGAAAACCTATGAAAACGGTTGAAAATTTCTTAAAAACATACAAAAATGGGTAAAAACGGATGAAAACGGGGTAAATGGGACGAAACGCGTGTAAAACAAATTGAAACGGCCAATGTGTGTAAAAACTTATACAAACGGACTAAAAATGAAAAAAACGTGCAAAACACGGACGAAAAACCTGTAAACAAAACGGGAACGTATAAAACCCGATTAAAAGGGACAAAGACTTTAGAAACAGACAAAACGTATAAACGCATCGAACTGTGTAAAAGTGTAAGAAAACCTATGAAAACGGGTGAAAAATTCTTAAAAACATACGAAAATGGGTAAAAACGGATGAAAACGGGGCAAATGGGACGAAACGTAAAACATTTGGAAACGGCCGAATGTGTGTAAAACTTATACAAACGGACTAAAAGATGAAAACCAAATAAAACGCGGCAAACACGGACGAAAACCAGTAAACAAAAAGGGAACGATAAAACCATTAAAAGGGACAAAGACTTAAGAAAGCACGAAAACGCGTATAAACGCGAATCTGTGTAAAAGTGTAAGAAAACCTATGAAAACGATTGAAAAATTCTTTAAAACATACGAAAATGGGTAAAAGCGGATGAAAACGAGGTAAATCGGACAAAAACGTGCAAAACAAATTGAATCGAATGTGTGTAAAAAGTTATACAAACGGACTAAAAATGGGTAAAAGCGGATGAAAACGAGGTAAACGGATGGAAACATGAAAAACTAGCAAAACGTGTAAACACGGACGAAAAACCTGTAAACAAAAACGGAACGTATAAAAACATATTAAAGGGGACAAAGACGCACGAAAACGTATTAAAACGCATAAAAACGTGTAGTAATTTTGATTACGCATAGGTCGAGGTAAATTCTTGTTGAGTTGTTATCGTCATGGTCTTTGCGGTAGTAATTTTGATTACGTAATAGGTCGGAGGTAAATTCTTGTTGCGTAATGTTGTTGTAACCTTGTCGGGTAATGTTTACGTGGGTTTTGTTATGCAAATTTGCATGGTTCGTAAATTAATAACCACCGCATTCATTGTTTGCCAAAGTTGTAGTGTCTATAAAGTAGGATTAGTCTTCTTCAGCCTATGTAGATGACTACATAGTAATGATGACTAACTTTGATTTTGGTCAATGTGCTACATTGTAAAGATGACTAACTTTGATTTTGTTCGATGTATTGCAGTTGACATAAATTTTAAGAAGTTGAGATAATAAACCTTTTAGACATGTTTAGTCATTAATTTAAATTTAAACTATGTATATAGGGGTGTTCAAAAAACCCGAGAAACCGACGAACCGAGCCGATCCGGTCAATCCGAAACCGCTAAAAACCGATAACCGAAGAAACTGAAACCGAGGAAACCCGAAACAGAAAAACCCACTTATCACGGTTCGGTTTCGGTTTTTACTTTTAGTTATCCGTTGTTACCCGAACCGAACCGCGTATAATATACATGTAAGTTTTAACAAACCATTCATAAAAATGTACAAGTATTAACTATATTATTGCACTACTTTTATCATATAATACATTTTTACTTATCTAATTTGATCATTTACTAACGTCCATGGATTACATATGATTAATGTGATCGTAATCTATAAATGTCAAATAATTAGTATTAGTTATTTTGTTAGATATGGTAATTTGAATGTTGCTATTGCGACACAACAACATTACTATTATTCTAATATCTTTAATGTTATTTAATTTTACTAAAATGACATATTACGTTCTAAGTTATGTTATTGTTCGCCCATTCGACGATTAATTTTTTGAATGGTTAACCAAACCCGAACTGCGGGTAACCGCTCATTTCGAGACCCGCATGTCCGTTACCCGCCTAGTACGGTTCGGTTTTGGATAGTAAAATGAAATACCCGCCCCGTGATGGATAGTTAAAATCTCTAACCGAATCAGAAGCGAACCGCCCGTGAACACCCCTAGTATATAGGGGCTGGTTTAGATCCAATGAAAAAATGAAGGGTTTAAATTGCAATATTAGACATCTTCCTAAATACTCCCCATATACCTTTTTCTTTTTTTTCTTTTTTTTGTGAACTATTGCATATCACATTTATACATGGAAGAATATGAAAGGGCTACAGAATAACCCAAAAAAATTTCCGATGCCTCTAAGTGTTTTTATACTTACCTAACCATAAATTCAACATACAAGTATCAATCATTTTAACCCTAAACACACAACTATCAATCATTTTACCCTAAACACACAAAATGTCTTCCACACCTAATATCGATGAAATGAAAGCCACCATTGAATCCGGCAAGCTCAGCGATGCTTTCAGGTTGTTGATATTGCAAGACATAGCAGAGGAGAAAACGTTGATCGAGCGGATGGGAGAAGAGAAAAGATTCTGAGGGAAAATGTTGCAAAAAAGAACGGGACAATCGATGAGGTGGTAGATTGTTTACTCGTTTAATGCTGTGGCAAGAATGGTGAGTTTGCCTTTCGTGAGATTGAAGGATCGAAGGAAGATTGATTTGTCGGCTTTTGGGCTTGCGTCCGAGTCTGGCTTTGAGAAGGAGGAGTTCTTGGAAGATTTGGATGAAGTTGATGAGTCTGAAGATGGAGAATAGGAAGCTTTGGAAGTTTTTTTGTGTTTTGATGATGTATAGTTGATGGTTGTATGGATGCTTGCTATTGACTGCTACTTTTTTTATATAATTATAACTGTAATTATATGTAAATGATCAATGATCAATGATCAGTACAATGGTTAATTTTAGGTTTTAATGCTTTATTAACTTGAAGAAATAAGTTAGTTTTATTTATTTATTTACTTTTATTAGAAAATGGTCAAGTAGTGTGTGTTTGACTTTCACAGTATTTCACACATTTATCTCTCTTACACTCTCGGTTAAAACAACACGTTAGATTCTAATTAATAGCAGATTTAGGGTTTTCAATCAAACGCAAAATCAATCAAAATAAATGTTAGCCAATGAAATACTCTTGAGGGGCTAAGGGCTTGATTCTCTTCTCGATTGAGCCTAATATCTCGTATAAATGTTATAATTCTTTGCTAGTTTGTTAGTTTAGGATGTTTATTGATTTATAGATGATATTGTGTTATGTTAATTTAGGATGTTAGTCGTGGTATTAGTTTTGCATAGGAAAAGTAGTTGTTTGATGATTTATGGATCATTATTTGAGGTAATAACGATTACGTGTATACATGCAGATGTAAGTGGAATGAAGAAGAGAGGCGAAGAATGAGATTAGTAGACGCGAAGAATGAGATTATTCGTCAATGAGGCAAATGAGCAAATTTGTGGGAGGATAGACTTAAGCTTGACATGATGGAGCTTCGTTTGACCGAGGACATGATCTCGATAGAAGGGGTGGAGGGATAGAATTAGGATTTATGGGTAGTGGTACTAGGTTGGCTTTTCGGTGTCCCCTTTGCCTCCTTGCATGTTTTGTTTGTGGCCTCTTTTGCTTTGCTGTAGTCTTAGGCCCGTCGCGTGGTTTTTGCGTTGCTCTATTGTTGCTCCCTTAGGTTTTGCTGCTTTGTCTTGCCCCCTGCTCGTATTTTGGTGCTTGTGCGTGTTTCTTTTTTCCTGTATGCCCCTGTTTGCTTGTTTGCTTTCTTTTACTACGCTATTGCCTTTTGTTTTTGTCGTGTGCTTTCTCTATCCTTTCGCACTAGCACACATGCACTTGCCGGAGGTCAATAGTCAATAAGGTATGCAGTTTAGTAAATATAAAAAGCATAGTTAAATGTTAATGTATGAGGACTCGTAAGGGTTAACTATTTTTTAGGAAAACACTTTTTATGATCTTAAAACACAATCAAACCCCTTCGAGATCCCATACTGTTCTTTTGTTTTTCAACAATCTAGCAATTTGCCTGGTGCAGGCAATTGCACAAAGGGAGTTGAAACGACAAAAGGACCAGTAGGGGATCTCAGAAAGGGTTTGATTGTTTTTCTTTTTTATGAGGTGTGTTGATTGCGATAATGATATAGTGTGTATTGTTCATGGCAGGCCACACTCCTTCATTATCCCATTCAACACATACACTTTCGTAGAATCGATAATTATTTACACTTGGTACTTTGAGCTTCCCTCGAAATACCATTCCTATGTCAACACATAGCAAAGGTGTTTGGTGCAAATCTGCGACCATTTCGTAGACATGGCAATGGGATTTGAGGACGTTCAAAGTACTAAGCTGTCTCCACTTGCTTTCTTATAACATATTGACATTTAACTTATTAATTCAAACCCTTTCTAAGTTCCATACACTGTTCCTTTGTTTTTTCAACAATCTAGCAATTTGCCCGGTGCGCAATTGCACAAAGGAGTTGAAACGACAAAAACAAAAGAGGGGATCTCAGAGAGGGTTTGATTGTGTTTCTTTTTTATGAAAAATATTTTATTTACTATCTTAAACCACCCATCTATGAAGTAATGTGTCCATAAAGTGCTTGCTACATTGAACTTCACTTTGAAAACCTCAATTATCAAGACACATCTTTCTAACGATCTAGATGGGTTCTGTTGCTTAGTTTGACAGAGTTCCCTAACTCTATTTTGTTCATAAGTGTCTTACTTTGATAGAGGCTATGATGATATCAATAAATCAATCGATGATGTGATTTTCCGTGTCTTGGCTTGGCAATTCTATATTTTATACTATGCTGACCATGGCGGTTTTATCCCGATGTTTTTGAAACTATTGATTTATACAGATCGAGCCTCACTATTATGCAAAAAATGAGTCAAAATTTGTTTGAATGTATGGTAGATGGGTTGCCTGTATACAAGATCTTATTCCTTAGTTTCAACATTAAAATTTTAACCATTGCACTTAAAAGTCTTTTCATTGCTGTAAAATTAACTTTTGTAGATAATTATTTATTTTGAACACCTTTGGTACTTTTCTTTCCCTCGAAAACCCATTCCTATGTCACCGTCATAGCAATAGGTTTGGTGCAAATCTTTGTAGCCATTTCGTAGACATGGAAATGGGATCGAGTGGACCAAAGTACTAAGTATCTCCACTTGCTTGCTTATAACATAGGTGTCTTACTTTGATAGAGGCTATGATGATATCAATCAAATGATGTGATTTTCCGTGTCTTGGCGTGGCAATTCTATATTTTGAAACTATTGATTTATACTGATCTGAGCCTCACTATTATGTGCAAAAAATGAGTCAAAATTTGTTTGATTTGCTTGGATAGCCTGTATTTTGTGACTAATGGATTATATGTATGTTAAGCTTACCATGACCATCAATGCTTTGATCAATTATGACGGGTAGTTTTAAACTTGAGATTGCCCATATCTTGACAAATTCAATTAATTTGTGAATGTGAATTCATAAAGTGTATAGACAATTATGTCGCATGTTTGTGACCGTTTTATTTTATATGCATAATATTATCACAACCTTGTACTTTAATGAAGTTGGTAAATTTCTTCAGGTCAATCATGTTTCATTGTGGCTGGTGTCCGTTGGCGTCACGTGTATATATAGTTTCTGTTTGAAGCTATATATAATCATTGGTCCCTATCATACACCCGTCCCAATGAATCATGATTGGCTCGAAGATGTTAAGCATCTGTGTATATAGTCGTAGTACAATGGGCTGGAATTTGACATCGAATAATAATACTTTGATTGAAAGTACCACAAAGTTGCTTTGAAAATTTAGATTCGTATATGGAAATGTTACTCATCCTCTTTAATTGCATCAACAAACAGACTCATAAACGGAGGCATTTCAACAGATTAATCTGAACTATTGATGAGGATGTTGTTTCGATGGATCATGGAATGCAAAACACAGTAAAAGGTAAGCATCGTAAAATTAGTTAACACAAAAACTGCTTTTATTTGATAAAATATCTTACAACCACCTGCCAAAGGCTAAAACCAAATATTACAACAACATTCAAAATAAAATTCAAGACAAGTACATAACTGCAAATCCAAAGACCAACATAAACAAGACATCATGACCAACAACGACTTCCCCAGCTATGCAAACACACTTACCAATCCATTAAGCCCTTAAGTTTCTGAATGAACACATCATGATTGCGAAAATTTAGCTCCAATCCAACTGCCAAAATGCTCATTTGCATGAGCTTTTCTTCATCTCTTGCCTGAATTTCTCTTAGATATTCTGCAGTTTTCCGGGCATAAATGTTCCCAACTGTTTCTAACTCTTGAATAAAAGTAAGCCTCTCACGAGTAACACTCACCGAGCTAGCTCATAGGACATTCATTTGTTGTGACATGTGAATGTCCCGCCTACACTTGGCGACAACAACACTAGCATCTCGCACGGTTATTCGAATTGGCTTCTCGCCTAAGTGATCACACTTAGGGTGTCTAGACATTGTGTTTTCTTCCTTCTTTATTACAAGTTATGAAAAGTAAGGCTATATGTTTTGCATAGTTGTAGACCCTCTTAAATAGGAAAAGTAGGCTATATGTTTTGCATAGTGATAGGCACACGTATAAAATATAATTACACATTGACTACCATTTGCATGAAAACAAAATACAACATAATCACTCATGTTTCTGCAGATTTCATATTGATTCACTTGGAAGGTATCTAACACAAATAGCATGCAAGTAAAAGCCAAATTTATTACTATTTGCATACAGCAGTGCTAAGTTAATATTGGCGAGAGCTAAGTTAATACTGGCAGTGCTAAGTTAATACTGTCAGTGCTAAGTTAATACTGGCAAGGTTGTTAATACTTGCGCTAAGTTAATACTGGTAGTGCTAAGTTATTAAATAGTATGTTTTTATTTAAAAAGTACCTACAATTATATACTTTATTACAACGTTTAACTTTTTTTGTTACTTGGATTCCACGGGTTTTTTATCATCACAGTGAACGTGACATTCAAGGACGGAAACATCGACAAAAACATTGCAAACGTTGATGTGTACGGGCAAGGATTCAATAGCTACATTGTATATTCGATTAACCAATATTGTATTCGACATATGTATTTATTTGCTAGAAGTTACGACATCAGTATGTAAATGTAATATTATTTATTTGTATATTAAGGTACTTAATTTTTAAGGTGATTCTACCAAATATTTTGTATGTATATAATCAAGAGTTTAGGTCATAAAAAAATAGTTAGTACTTTTTCAAATGTACCGTTTTGGTACGTAATTCTTTCATTAAAACTTACATATTTGCATATATACCCAAAACATGCTTAAGTTGCATTGTACATCATGCATTAAAAACTTGTATTATGGAGAAATATGCAACTTGAGAGTTTTAGTGGGTATATATGCAATGCTCCCATAATACAAGCTAAAAAAATAAAACAAAAAATCCTTCCCTTAATTAATACTAGTAGTAATCATTGCAGTTTTGAGAACCGTGATATATTATGGCTACACTTAATCACATAGTCAAAGCAAAATATTCAAGTCTATCTTCAGCACAACAACCGCATCAACAGGTAATGTTACACATTGGTTTTTTTTTTCTTTTGTTTTTTTAACCATGAACTGCAAATGTAAAGTGATTGATATGCATGTTTCTGATATGATGATGGATACAAATGCATGTTTGCTATTTTTTTTGTAATGTTTAACATATCCTAAAGAATATAGTATCCTTTGATCATAATGTAATAGCCGTTTTATTAAAACTATATGCGATTTGATTCTTTAGAATATTGTGTGACATGTAAATATAGGATGATTTGAATAAAAAAAATCATGGATATATGTGGATTGTGGAAAACGTAGCAGCTATTTGTTAAATAGCTAATTAGACAACTTGTAAACATATGTTTAATCTAGGTTAGTATAGCTTTTATATGATTTGGTAAAGCACTACACCTTATGTAATTAATTATCTGAGCTTAGGTTTAAACATTGGATGAAGCAATGGCATATGGTATGTTGGGTAAATTATGGATTTCTTACTAGATTTTAACAAACGTATGGGGTAAGATGATTAAACGTAAAAAAATACAGATTTTTACTCTAAAAGGACTATATGATTATTGATTTTTGAAACATAGTTAAATATGTAGTAGTACATCTTCAATCATTTTTTGTTTGACACCTTAATGATAAAGATGTATTGATCATCTAAGACTTGTATTAGTTGAATGTTATGCATATGTGATAACCTTATTGACCATTAAGACGATTGTGGTTTTAAAATAGAATGAGCATCCAATTGTTGGTGGAGGCAAACCGCACAAACATTAGGACATTGCAGGTAAGTTGTACTTAAAATGCTTACTTAAGGTTATAAATTTATCAATGTAACCATCAAATTGATATATGTGCTTACTTTTTAAATTTAAGATGCTTCCTGCTTTGTTTCTTGAAACATGTTCCCAATAAGCTACTGGATATACCTAATCCACAATAGGGGAACCAAACATAAGGTTTACTGGAAATTGGTTCGTGGTCGCATTACTTTGCAAGGGTCCGAGTGGCAAGCTTTTATTGATCAAAGCCAATAAATCAATGTGGCCACATTCCATTTCATTCGTTAGGAAGAAGACTGTTATTATGTAACAGTACAACGATGCAGCCACGAATGCCCGGATACGACTGCTCTTCTAGGTTACAGACAACGTAGGTGCCTGGTTACGTTGGATGAATATCCTGCACAACCTCTGGTAAGAAAAAATGTTAATCAATACATTGTATAAGTTTGTTGAAAATGGGGATTATTTTAATTGTTTGACCCGCTAATGTTTTCTTTAAACTAAAGTGTTACGTAGGTCATTCCTTGCAATTTCCGGGACAATACTGACAATAACCAATTTGACGTTCTTGTTGTTGGGCGTGCCCGTAGCGCTATCACTCACCATCAAATTGAAATACTGGAGGAAAACAAACACGTGCATGAGTTTGGTGGGCACGGATGGAATGTATTGGTTCACGATGAAAACCTGTTTGCTGGCACAAGAGTTGTTTTCACAAATCTCCTAAACAATACTCTTTCCCTAATGCCATTTCTTTAAAATGGATTGATGATGCGTTCTCAACTTGTGCAACGTATGGAGCTGAATCGTACAAGACCGTTCATGAGAAACCCCGTAGATGAAGGTATGTTAATCAAAGTGTAGACATAATCTATGATTTTATTTTAAAATAAACCTTTCCATATAATAGCTTTTAAATTATTAATTACCATTTTTTATTAAATTCCAATGTATGAGAGCGTATGAAACACATATGTGCATGGAAAGAATGTACAGAGCATGAAAGTGAAAGGGATTGTTTTACGCCCCATCCTTGCATATGTCACGGACAGGAGTCTTTTGGTAAGTAATGATACAAATCGGACCATTTCGATTATTCTGCCAAGAAAAACTAATATATGCTTCAACACATGGACATACTTTTGATTAGCATACTACATTGTTTTAATGCGAACAGAAATACATAAGTTTACGGCGAAATCACATGTGGAAGTACCATAACGCATTGCTGAGATACCGGGAAGACACGGAGTTTTATGTGAACGTGATCATGCATCACCACAGCGATAGGCCTAGAAGCAAGAACCACGTTACCATAAACGCCATATGGAGAGAGATTGTTGAGGAGTGTAAGTGGGAACGAAACAAAATGGTCAGATTCAATCTTGTTGACTTTGTCATCGACGACCAAGCTTCGGCGTCTTCCCTACTCAGTTATAATTCCAGATTTAGCATGTGTTAAAACGTAATTCCAGACGTTATCAGTTGTTATTGGTAGACATGTTTATAAACAGATTTTAGGATTGTGTAGGATTTGGTTGGCTTCATTTAGGTGTGTGTTCCCAAGTAGTTGAAGCCATTCATGAGATGGAATGTAAACTACTTGTTATAGCCCCTATCTGGAAGTGTATGGTTCATACTTGTGCATTAAAAGGTGTTCTTTGTGATGGTTTTGTGCTGGTTGTCATCTGTCCATGGTTGTATGATATGGGCAGTTTGTTTTTGTTATCTGACTTATAAGAACAGTTAATGATATTGAATATAAGTGTGTGTTGATTTTTTCATTTTACAAAGTTTCCTTGATTAATACAAGTTCATCTTTGCACCAAAAAATATATATATATTTTGTGTTGTGGTCTACTTATAAACAGAAAACTTTAGTGGTTAAAGCTGTCAGTACCAAGTTAAGTCCGGTAGGTTAGTTTTAGTAGTTAAGGCGCCAGTACAAGGTTAAGTCCTGCATATAAGCTAAGTCTGTTTAGTATTCATAGTTAGTTCTGTTTATGAAAAACATAATAGTTTCTTTTGTGACTATTGATAATCCAATGGCCACATCAAATTTCTTTTTGTGTGGCCATTTCTAACATTTAGTCACACAAAGCATGTTTCTTTTGGTTATTTAGTCACATACAATTAAGCATAAAGTGGCCAAAATTGTTAATAAGTGTGACCATATGGTGTTTAAGGTGAAGAAATATGTCTTTTGTGTGACTATTGATCATCCAATGGCCACTTGAATTTTATGTTTGTGTGGCCTTTTGTAACATTTAGTCACACAAAGCATGTTTGTTTTGGGTATTTAGTCACATACAATTAATCATAAAGTGGCTGAAAGTGTTAATAAGTGTGACCATATGGTGTTTCAAGTGAAGAAAGGTGTATTTTGTGTGACTATTGATCATCCAATGGCCACATGAATTTTATGTTTGTGTGGCCTTTTCTAACATTTAGTCACACAAAGCATGTTTGTTTTGGGTATTTAGTCACATACAATTAACCATAAAGTGGCTAAAAGTGTTAATAAGTGTGACCATATGGTGTTTAAAGTGACGAAACGTGTATTTTGAGTGACTATTGATCATCCAATGGCCACATATTAAGTTATGTAACCATATGTACTGGATTTTGGCTACACTTAAATAATATGTGTGACAAAACGTTTAGTGTGACCATATATGGCATTTGGTCACGGTGTTAGTAGCAAATGTGACTTTATAGATTAGCTTTTGGCAAGCTAACACAAACTAAACTTTAGACACACATATTAACTTACGTGAACATATGTACTGGATTTACACTTAACGAATGTGTGACAAAACATTTAGTGTGACCATATATGGCTTTTGGTCACAGTGTTCAAGTGTGTGACATATATTTGTCACTGTTTATATGTATATCGTGACTAATGCTTCAACCTTACTTTTCATTTGTCACTATTCCAATTTCAGATGTGGCTAAAGAGTTGGCAAAACATATCAGTCACCCTTAAATAATATGTGACAAAACTTGACTCTATGATTTAGACACACAAAAATTACTTCATGTGACTAACGCATCAAGGTTACTTGTATTTGTCACGCGTTCCAAATTCAGATGTGGCTAAATGATTTGACAAAATCACTAGATACCTTTAGCCACACAATGTTCAATTGTGTGGCTTATTGTTGTAATGGTCACACAATCAAAATTTTCATGTGTGACTAATTAGTAAATGTTGTCATTTCGTATTCTCACCACACAAATATGCGAATGTGTGGCCGTTCCATTTCGACCATGCGTGACCAAATCCCGTTTTTGTACTAGTGAGAGGTGGCCTTTAGAAAACATACTTGCTTCGTTAGAGAACTTGATGGTGTGGAATTATTAAGAGGTACTCGTGGTTCTAACCTATACATCATCTCTATCGAAGACATGATGAAGTCTTCTCCAACTGCCTTGGTCAAAGGCTTCTAAAATAAAGTCGTGGTTATGGCATCGTCGTCTCAATCACTTGAACTTCGGCACCATTAATAACCTTTCCAAAGGATCTTGTCGTGAGGCTTACCCAGATTAAAATATGAAAAGATCATCTTTGTTCACTTGCCAATTGTAAAAGCACGAAATATGCCCACAAACCAAAACCCACAAATTCAGTAATGGAAGTTCTTCATACCTTTCATATGGATATGTGCGGACCAATGAGAGTGCAAACGATAAATGGGAAGAAATACATTCTAGTAGTTGTTATGATACTCTCGATTTACTTGGGTAAAGTTTTTGAGGACAAAGGATGAAACTCCAGATGTCATCTTCAAACTAATCAAACAACTTGTGTTCGACTCAACAATACAAGAATTGTTCGAAGCGACAATGGCACAAAGTTTGTTAACAAAGACTTAATTCAATTTTATGAAAGTGTTGGAATCACCATCAAAGAAGTGTTCCACGAACTCCTCAACAGAACGGTGTAGTTGAAAGACGAAATCGAACTCTTGTGGAAGCCGCAAGAACAATGCTAATTTATTCAAAGGTTCCAATGTTTCTATGGGCTGAAACCATTGCCACCGCTGCTACACCCAAAATCGTTCCCTTATACACACCTTTCATGGAAAAACTCCATATGAACTTGTTCATAAACGAAACCCTGATCTCTCCTACCTTCGTGTGTTTGGTGCTTTGTGTTATCCAACTAATGACGGTCAAGACTTAGGTAAATTAAGAGAAAAGGCAGATATTGGAGTTTTTGTTGGTTATGCACCAAACAAGAAGGGTTACCGAATCTACAAAAGAGAACCCGAAATATCATGGAAACAATTCACGCTACGCCGATGAGCTGACCGTCAAATGGCTCCAGACAAACCAGCTTCTGGACCAGAACTCAATTTTCATCAAGTAGTCCTATCGTTCTACTCTTATTTCTATTCCCTCCAAAGAACTCCTTATGTACCTCCATTGAAGATGATTTAAAGAAATTGTTTGATCCAATGTTTGATGAACACTATGAACCAAATGCTGATGAAATGTCAATTCCATCAACAGCGGCTGCTCCTATCCTCGTGAATGAAGTCAACCTTCGTCTCAATATCATTAAGTCAAGAAGCGCCGCCGATCATTCTGTCTCATCAACAAATCATCAATCATCGAATGTACATCATGGAATTGTTTCTTGCATCAATGATGAAGTTAATCCCTTTGCTACTCCCTAAGATGCTCCATTTGAAAACATATTTGCTCCTGAATCATCATCAACCATCTTCATCGAGAAATCGACTCGCTACTCGCCACAACAACAACCACATGAACACCTTAGAAAATGGACACATGATCACCCATTGGACAACATCATTGGAAACCTTTCTCGTCCTATATCCACTCGTAAACAACTTGCTAACGATGCCTTATGGTGCTTCTTCAACTCCTACTCTCTAAGATCGAACCTAAAGACGCGTAAAACTGCTATGAATGAAGATTGCCGGTTCAATGCCATGCAAGAAGAAATTCATTAGTTTGATCGACTTGATGTATGGGAGTTAGTACCGCCCCGACCGTGCCATGATCATTGCTCTAAAGTGGATCTTCAAAGTAAAACTTGATGAGCATGGTGATGTCTTAAAGAACAAAGCTCGAGTGGTTGCAAAAGGATATCGCCAGGAGGGTACGACTTTGAAGAATCATTTGATCCGCTTGCTCGCATCGAGGCAATCGAATCTTTTTGGCTATGCTGCAAGTAAGAACATGGTAGTCTATCGATGGATGTAAAGACTTTCTTAACGGAGATCTTAAAGAAGTCGTGATAACGCCGCCCAACCCGAAGGCTTTGTAAATCCGCATCCTACTCACGTCTATCGCTTTGAAGAAGGCTCTTACGGGTTGAAGCAAGCTCCAAGGGCATGGTATGATACGCTATCAAAGTTTCTTCTATCCACCGGATTCAACAAAGGAGCAGTTGATCCGACATTGTTCACCAGGAAGTCAGGTAAACATTTAATTCATGTTCAAATTTATGTTGATGATATTATCTTTGCCTCGACTGACCCCAATGAATGTGATCATTTTTCAAATGAAATGGGTTCCAAATTTCAAATGTCAATGATGGGACAAATGTCATTTTTCTTGGGATTACAAATTTCACAAAGTCCCGGAGGCATTTTTATAAATCAATCTAAATATGCAAATGAGATTTTAAAGAAATTTGGATTTGTTTCATGTGATACCGTTGACACTCCCATGATTGAACGCATTTGTCGATGAGGACCACTCAGGATCATGGTAGATCAAACGAAATATCATAGTATGATTAGATCCACGATGTACCCCTTTGCTAGCAGACCGCATATCTTGTTTGCCGTGGTGCATGTGTGCTAGATATCATGCTAATCCTACTAAAAGCACCTAGCGGTTAAACGGGTCTTTCGGTATCTCCAAGGAACCATCAATATGGGACTTTGGTACCCGTAGGACACCGGTATGTCACTAATGACCTATGCAGATGTTGATCATGCAGATGTCAAGATACACGCCGGCACGCCGAGGTGCTCGGCTTTTGGGAGATAAGCTTGTGAGCTGGTCTTCAAAGAAGCAAATGAGTACTTCTATTTCCCTCTACAGAGGTGAATACATATCCGTGTCATCTTGTTGTGCTCAAATCCTATGGATGAGATCCCATTATCCACTATGGCTTTGAATTCAACAAAATCCCTCCCATCTTGTGATAATAAAAGTGCTATTGCTCTCTCATGCAACACGCTCAACACTCAAGAGAAAAGCAATACTCCATATTCGACATCATTTGATCGGGAACAAGTGGAAAATGGTGTGGTGGAACTCTATTTTGTAAAGTCGAATACCGTTAGCACATCATCTTCACCAAAGCTCTTCCAAGAGAAATTTTGAGTTTATTCTTCCTGACTTGGCTTGAAAATCCTTCAACCGAAACACTCAAACGCGTCTTCAGGAGGAAGACGAGGAGTAAAGGTCTTTCTTCATCCATCTTTTGTATATATTTATTCATAAAGCAAAATACAAAATTATAAAACCAACAAAAGCAAATAGAAAAATCAAAAAATCCATAAAAATATGAAAACTCAAAAATATCAAAATATTGTCTTTTGTCATATCTTTCTTGATTCGAAAATATCTATGGTCTTTGTGTTGTCATTCAAAGAATGACACGGGTCTTTAGATATTGTTCGAATATTATTATTATAATATATATATATATATATATATATATATATATATATATATATATATATATATATATATATATATATATATATATATATATATATATTTGGGAGAAAGAGAAACAATGGTTTATTGTCATTTCAGCAAGAACCCGCTTTTCAAAGAAAGAACAGATCCATGCTTTATCTCATGTTTCAAACCTAATGCTCTGATTCTAAAACAAATGTTTGTCATTAACAAGACAAATGTTTAATCTCAAATATTTTTCCTTCTAAAGATTCCTCTAAAAAATATTTGCAATCTTATGAAAACTCAATTGTTTTTAAAAATACTTACACTATTTTTGAAAATCAAAAGAATTATCAAGTGTCAAAATCTCAATCCATCAATCAACAACTTTCGTCATTGATTGAGGGGAGAATGATTTTTCAATTAAATCAAAAAGTGTTCTTTTCAAACAATTAGCACTTAAATTAGCAAGGTCTATTCGAAATATTTTACAATATTTTACACAATTGGTTCAAGACCTTGGTTATTATTATGTTTTCAAAAGATAATCATGCATGTTTAATCAATGGAGTTTAAAGTCTCAAATTCCGATCCTTATCAGTTAAAACGCCATTATCAAATCACACATTCTCCTTAAAAGCTTTCAAAATCAATTTAATCGTACAGAGATCACAAATCTCAAATGATTTGATAATTGTGATCGGGGAGAATTTGTGATTTAAATTGGATTTAAACTGATAATTGATAAATGGTTTCATAAGTGTTTAGCATGTTTTCTCCCCCGCATGTGACAAACGATTTCAAATTTTCCATGCACATGTTGAGGGGAGCATCTACTTTAAACCTCAAATTATTGAAACGTGATTGAATTGTCTCTAAGTGCAGGTTCCCTCTAATATGTGCAAAACTCTTTCAAACTTCGAGGCACGAGGAGCAAAATTTTGAAAACCTCATCCTTCCTCAAAATGTTTTATCTACTCAAATTGATTGGGAAGAGATGATGATCATTTTAGAAAATGTTAATCATAAGATTGGACCTTTCATTCTTAATCTAACGATTTCAAAGATCTCTTGCCTCCATGTGCTAAAACAAATTCTGAATTTTTATGCATATGTTGAGGGGGAGCATTTCTAAAATATCAAAACAATTAAGATACAAAATGCTTTGATTTTATATCACAAGTATCTTGATTGATTTTCAAATGGTTTTCAATTGGTTTCAAGGAGGAAGAACTATATCAAAAGACCAACCAACTCTACTTTATGCATGGTGATAAAAGATGATAGGTTAGGTTGAGGTCCCATGATCCGGCCAGAACCGAGGGATCTACCCGTGGGACAATCTACTAGTTAGTGTAGAAGTCCTTCGTATGATGATAAAAGGAGAAAATGAGATATGGGAAGAGGTGGATGAGACTGAGCTAGTACGGAATAAACCCAACAAGGTTCTAGTTATGAAGTCTCGGAAGCAATCAAGGGGTTGAAGAATGAAAAGAATTGAATGTGAAAAGGGTGAAAAGAAATAGCCCTCCAATAATTCAACCTTAGGCGTAAAACCGGTTCAATTCATATACTACTGGTGGTTACCAAGGTAACATCGGTATTGAAGACAAGACGTCATGGAACCAGTGACGCACTGCACTTCAACTTTCCAAACCACTCAAGTTCCTCTTAAAAGGACTTGTTTCATTCTCACGGGGAACCGACATAATCTATCAACTTTCTCTTAGAGATTGTTGATATTGAAGAAGGAGACCCTCTCCCTAGTCTCCCAGGATAGGAACCAAATATGCACAATTGAGTCTAGAGCCACGAGACCATCATATAAATCTCTTTAGGACACTTTCAATGAAGACTTTCTGGTTCACACAATGTGGAAAGAGAGATTATATCTTATGAGTCCTACGCATTATCCTTGTGGTATTGCCAGAACATCTGAGTGATATGCATACATATTCAAAATGAAGATGGAAAGCCTTCTGGAGCCAACATCAAACAAGCTCCTGGTAGGTGGTATGTGAGATCTATCCAATAGATCAACCATGTGACAACTGAATGAAACAATGGAGC
Source organism: Chrysanthemum makinoi (assembly GCA_910596185.1). Lineage (NCBI taxonomy): Eukaryota > Viridiplantae > Streptophyta > Magnoliopsida > Asterales > Asteraceae > Chrysanthemum > Chrysanthemum makinoi. The sequence continues at coordinate 15,113,730 of OU343216.1, read as the reverse complement.
GTTTCAATCTTTTGAATCAATCCCGTTCGTGTTATGGATTGACGGATTCCTTTGAAAAACCGGTCGTTGTGCTTAAAACTCTTTTCTTTAGCACATCGACTGTGTACTTATTTCTCAAAATAAAAGGTGTATATGATTGATAATTGATTTTCATTAAAACCTTCGTTGTATTGCAAAAACAATTTCTATTGAGCAATACACTATTGTTTTTCAAATCTCTTTTCATCAATCAGTGAATCTCATTTCGCTGGTTCACTCATTCCGGTTGTCTTCTTTGAGACGTTCCGGTTTGAGAAACTAGAAGAGCAAGCTAAACCCTGTCAAGGAAATTCTTCGAATTATACCCGATCATGTGCAAGATTTGTACCGATCAACGGGAACCGTGGGCGTGTACTCAATTCAACGAAGTGATCAAAGACACTTTCGACGCTTTATTACTAACTGCTTTATGCGTACACCCCAAGTTTGCGTACCGATCGTAATGAAGCGGTCAATCCATAGCGCATGCTCACACAACACATTCAGCTAAAGAAATCATGATTAGTGCATCAACGACTCTCGATATTTTCACTTCATGCTTCTCGCTACTGCCGCCAATATCATGAATCAATGAAAGCTTCACTTTGATAAGAATATATCATGATCCGTAATGTGAGCATGCGGTCCAAAAGTCACAACATCACATAATACCAACACCACAATGGATGAGTAAGAGATTTAATATGGTGATGATTTCAAAGTCGACTCAAAACTCAGTATCACGTGGATCAGCTTAAAGACCTCCACTTGATTATCCAAACATGCAAAATGAAGAATCACTCACGAGCTGCTCAAACAAGAACATGAACAAGAATTAAAGAACTATCTCAATGATATATCTGTTGTATTCTATGTAATTTTAATGTGTGTTTGAGGTGACCTCCCTTAGGGGAGATTGTTAGGATTTGGAAAATCCAGTAGTTAAAGTGTCGGTTACCTCAAGTATATGTAATCGTTAGAAAGCTCGTAGTCGTAGTTATTTGATGTTAAGTAGTAGTCAGTTAAGTAACACCGTGGAGGACGGACGGATCTTTACCCACTGTATGCCGATCCACAGCCCGTCGTGTATTTGTTGTAAGACTATAAATACTCTCTACCTCCCAAGGTAGGGAGTTGGAGCTCATAATAAGATTTTTCTTTCTCTCACTAAAGTTCCCAAACCTCTAACTTTCTCTCTCTAAAACTCATCTTATACGCCTACTTTATTTATGGTTTGATGTGTATGTGAAATCCAATATGTTACAAATACCGTAATTAAAGATGAAGCTTCCACAATCTATACTATCCTTCCATAACTTGCAAACACTAAGTTGCTGGAGTATAGACTTAGGAGGTAGCCTACGGATGATATCTAGTTGAACATACAGTGGGATATTGTCGATTATATTTTCTAAACAAAAGCAAAGAAGATTAGGATAAAGATATGAAGTCAATAGACCAAAAAGAAGAAAGAAAGATTTTGTTAAACAAATTGTATTGAAGAAAGAAGAAAGTGATTGGGAATGTAAGATTAAAGGACCTGTACGTGATGTACTTTTGGCAACCAAATATTATATTCTGCTATATAGCAAATATTAATAAAGTATACATAACCAATATAGAAGTGGTTTGCAAACCATAGCCGTTTTTGTATATGTGCACGGGTATTTACAAAAGAAATGCCGTTGATTTAAAAAAATTATAATAATCGACTAATATATAACACAAGTAAAAATACATATAGTTAAAGTTGAAAGAAAAAGACTTCACAAGTGAACATTTGACAATAATTATGGGTCAAACGGACATTAATGATCATACCTTGAAAGACGGTCAGTCAATTTTTGTATTCAACCTTGTGGTTCCAGAAGTATTCAAGCATCCGTTCACGGTAAGCTAAAGCCGACTGCACGGTTGGTCTAAATGACCACATCAAATCAACCCATACATCCAAGTGTCAGCGGACATATAAAAAGTACGTCCAAACCGCCCTTTTAGACTAAAATAGTAGATATAAACTTCAAAAGCTACTTGAAAAGCTTAAGATAAGATATAAATCAATGTCACATTCCGTAACACCATTCCTCCTAAATATATCTAGAGTATAAAACAAGATATAATATACAATAATCAATGAGCCGAATCTAGAGTATAAAAGAAGATATAATAATTTAGATACAATAATCAATACCGAGCATGATTCACATGTTTTTTAGCATAACATAATTGCATCAAATTAACAAATTTACAAAACCGATTTTCGGTTTAGGGTGATAACCCTAATTTTGACTTTCATCAAGGGAACAACCACAAATGCAAATTTTTTAACTAAAATTACGTTATCAAAGATAAAATACATTAAGTAGATATAAAAAAGATTTCTTCAGGTGATTTGAATTACCTGTAACAAGGACAAGCCACCGCAGGAAGCTGTCTGATTGTGTGGTGGTGCCACGGATGGTGGTGGCGTGTGTGGAGGTGAGCGTGATGGTGGTGGCGTCGGGTTGTTGGGTGGTTGTATTGGTTTTAGTTGTGATGGTTTATGTGGAGGACAAGAGGCACTACAAGAATTCAGTCAATTAGCCACTAAAATTACCCATGAAATCTGATCCGTGAGTATCTACCCACAAAATTCCCACCGATTGCCCATGATTATAGAAGTGAAACATTGATGAAACATTCCCTCGAATTACCCATGAATTTACCCATCAAATTACCCACTAAAAGTTACTTCATGTGTAATATGTGGGTAAATTATTTCGGCAATAATATTTCTCACGAATTAACCATGGATTATGTTACCATGGGTAAATATGTGGTAATCTGGCTTATATTAATGTTTCCCACATTTTATTTTTCCTGGGTAATTTTTAATGGGTAGCTTGTGGGTAAGTATATACACACATATTTACCCACAAACTATTTACGCGAGTATTTGTCAATAAGTGTTTTATGTGGAAATTTTGTGGGTATTGTCCCACGAGTTTAAGCTATATAGCATTTATCCTAAATAATTGAATTTTTAAATATGTTTTGTTCTTAAAAGTTTAATAATGTAATTTGTGCACCCTTAGCCTAGCATTGCTCACTGCTTGTACCATCCTTACAAAAATCAGTTTTGATAAACCGTTTTAGACCGCTACAAACCGGTTAGTACCGATGTCCCTTTTCTCTTCTAAAATTGGTTTCCAACCGATCCGGTTTTGGGTCAAACTAGTTTGACTTTTTGAGTCGATCCTATCCGGTTTTGGAACAGAACAATTTGGCCATAAACCGGTTTGTGCACCTCTAAATAAAACCACGCGAAATTACCTTAATCCTCGTCCTTTATTTGAGTAATTTGAATTATATGGTTAGAAAGATTCACAATAATGTGCACTACAACACACAAAATATAAGTCCGTCCGTTTACAAGATAGGTCCGAAGTTAATAAAATATAAGTCAGTCCATCCAAAATATTAAGACTCCTTCCAACCGTGACACGCCTTCTTTGTATAGTTGTGTCATTTCAACGCTACATCACCATTTCACAACCGACACACCTACAACCAATGGTGTGTCTTTTTTTTAAACACAAATATACCCCACAAAACACTCACATACAAAAAAATAAGGGTGAGCACGGTTTGGTTTAGGTCGGTTTTTGGCTAAAACTGAATCAAACATTCGCTTTTAGAGAACCCAAAACTAAACGCCGGTTTTGTTGGTTTTCGGTTATTTCGGTTTTCAACTGCTTATATATGTATGTAGCAAATTTGTACCAACAAACTTGTATTAAGTAAGACAATTGGTTAATATTCTTTACTTTTTTTCTTAATCTAAGCCTAATAATGTTATCTCAAGTCTTACTTACACACAATATAGATGAAACACACACCGCCGAAAAAAACACACATAGTATGATCATTGTTGAATACATATTGAAAATATCATCAAGTAAACTCACATACACATCGAGCACACACATAAATGTTGAGACAAATATATTACAATCCGCCCACAAATGAATATGAATTTGTAATTTTGATTCACTTACTAATTTGTTTATATCATATTAGATATATACATAATTATTATACAAAATTGGTTCATGGCCGTTATTACGATTCGGTTTTAGAAAAGTAAAACCAAACTATCGGTTTTAGTTTTGGTCATTTTTTTGGTTTTCAAAGGTAGCTGGGTTTTTTTGCTTCACCCTTACACAAAACACAAATGGCCCCTCGCTCATCGCTAAACCGAAGAACACCCAACTGATGCACCACCGACGAGTTGGTGCCGTCGATGTCTCAAAACCGATGCTTGTCGGTTGAAAAACCAACGAGACCATTAACAATCGACTTAATTGCCATATAAATTTATTTTTTGTTGAAACCACATAAAATAGTTACTAATATATTTCATGGTAGACAGTTTATAAAACTATCATCATTCTAATTATCTAATTCATATTTACATGATTGTACCGCTATGTATGTGGGTACCTTGGAATAAATTTTTCCGGGAATCATGTATTTTAGTTTATTATGTTTTTGATAATAAATTTACGGATATCATAATTTCATTTAGCCCAGGTGCTGCTCAAAGCTCGACCCGTTTGGCCCGGCTGCTTGTGCTCGAGCCCGTTTGGCCTGTGCTCGTTTGGGCTCAAGCCCATTTTGCCCACGCCTGCTCGCTTTATATTTGTAGAATGTGCTTTATTATTTGTATTAGTGACATTTAATGCATTGGTACCGCTACAAGGCGGCGCCGGCACCAAATAAAACTTTAAGAGAATCATGTATTTTAGTTTATTATGTTCTTTCCGACAATTACTTAATTTCAAGAATTCATTAGTTCCGTGTCTGCTCGTTCTGACTCCATTGGCCCCTACTTCATTCTGCTCAAGCCCATTTAGCCTCATTGCCAGCCTCGGGTTTGAATATTATTTGTATTAGTGACATTTAATGTAGGAATTGTGTTTAATTTGTTATACAATATGTTTGATAACTTGTATTTATTATGTTAATGGTGTTTTAATAACTGTATTAATTGTATTTATTGGTCGCTAATTAATTGACTATATTAAATAGAATTAATGTGTGTTTGTTTTTTTATATGCATTAAAGTGATGCCTTGTCTTGTATGTATGTATGAAAATTATGTGCATTAAAGTGTTGTACATTATGCTTATTTTTTTAATTATATGAATTACTAATTATAGTAACATGTGTAGGATTGTATTTTTAAGACTTCCTTTTATAGGAAGTCCTAAATACATTATAATATATAATATAGTATAGGAGGAATTTTCATTTGCATACCTTTATTTTGGTGCTTACTAAGGACAAATCCCCACCATCCATTTATTTTGATCTAATGGTGGGGATTAACCTAAGATTTAATATGCTTAACCTTAATTATCCCAACTATATAAAGCTTTTTCTTCTTTTTTTTGTTCATTCGTCATTTTTTTCACACGGTTATCGTGGTGTTTTCCTCCCAACCTCGCTTCTTATTATTTCCTCCAGTAGTTCCAATCAACTATTACCGCTTTTGATCATCATCTTTGAATCACCATCACCATCACCATCACCATCACCATTCCAATCACCATCACCAATTCGATCATCATTTCATCATCACCTCCTGATCATGTCATCATTTTTATGTCTTTGATTTGAATGAACCGCCCTGCTTTCAAAGTTGATTTGATTGATGTTGTTGCGGTTGATAATGTTGTTGATCGGTTGTTAATTATGTAGATCAAGTTGTTAACATTCCTTCATTGTTGCACACCAAGTGTTTGATGAAATGTGTAGTGAAAATGTTTGATAATCTTGTTATCCGCTTCATGTAATTCAGACTTATTAATTAAGTTGTCGGTTGAATTTTTGTTTTAACCGCATTTGAATGTCGTTTTATGTCGATTGTTGTTTTGAATCTACAATGTATCGACGTAGTATCACCTGATATTTGAAGTTGAAATCATATGTGTATTATCACTAGTAATATTTGTATTATCACTTATGAAATTTTGTTTATTTGATACTTTTAGTTTATGTTTGAGATTGAGTAGAATTAGATTTTAGTATGATATCATTTTGGGATGAAGTGAAGAAAAATTTGATGCATGGAAGGTGTTTGAAAAAATGCCTAAGAGAGGGATGCACAAGTTGAGAAGCAATCACATGTTCATCATTTCATATATAACCAAATCAAAAATATTTATTTGAATAAACAAGCTTTGTGGAATTAATCAAAGTGCAATCGTAGTTATTGTAAATGAGTAATGATATCATATGTTGCATTAGTTGATGCTTATTTTCATTTTTCTCAATAAGGCCCTTTGAAATTATTTTAGTGCGTTTGTATTTTGCTTTCTCCATCACTCTATATCTGAGGTGATGCAAATTTGATATAATGTTTGATAATTGCGCAGTGACCTAAAGCTTAAGCCACAAGGACTGCTTACCTTAACAATCGTGAAGGCAAATAATTTGAAAACATGAAAATGATTGGGAAGTCTGATCCTTATGTGATTGCATATATTCGGCCACTTGAAAAGTTCAAAAGAAAGGTTGTTTATTACAACTAAACCTGTTTAATCATGTATTGGTTAATTGCGTAAGATAAAAAGACCGTGTGTTGTACTTGAGGTTATGCTTTTCTCCTTTTTCTCTCGTGTTGCTAGTTTCGGTTGATCACAAGTGATATCACATTTGATATCACAAGTGATTTCACATGTGATATCAAATGTGATATCACCAGTGATATCACAGGTGTGTCAGCTTTCTTTTATTTTGTTGAATTAGTTGTGGTAATGGAGGATCTTATGATATCATGGCGATATCAAAGTTGTTTGAGCTTATTCAATTTTTTTTGTGGAGCTGTTGTGCTTTTTTGAACCACAGCTGCAGTTATTGTTGATTCTTTCATTTGATTGAGACATTTTTTTGCAAATTGCAATCACAAATAGTTTGGTGATATCGTCTCTTTTTATGCCACATACAAAACAAACAAGTATGCTTTTTAATTTGTAATATCTCCTGTGAGATTTCATTGTTTTTTGTATATTTTGTATATATTATCACCTGAGATATTTTCCGTGTACATGATGGTTTTGTGCCTTTTATCTGAATTAACAATCACACGAGATGTTACTGTTGGTTCGGGTCTTCTTAAGAATGAAACTCATGAATCTTGTGTATGGTTACTCTAGCATTCAAGAAAGCTTTTGTGCTATCCGAATATCATTGAATCCGGTCAAGATGGTGCTATGCGATAAGCAATTGCGTAATGAGCTTCCCGTTCCAAGCCCGTCTTTGTCATAAATTAGAATTTATATATCTCTTGTTATAAATAGTTGGAATTAATTTTTATGAGGTCTTTGTGAGTTTTTACTTGTTTTCATAGTTTTCATCATGAAGTCAATGGTATTTTTATTCCGACTTTTCATTAATATCACTTGTGATACTCTAATAAAATTACCAAAAGAAGTTATATTAAGATAAACCAAAAGCATTATTTACAACCTAATAGAAATTACCATTGTTTACAATTTAAGTAGCAAGAGAAAATTACAATTTAAGTAGCAAAAGAAAATTACTAATTGATGTTTTTGTCTTTTTATTTTCTACAACTTTCTTTTTGCCACTTATGAGCATCCCCTCCTTTTGTCTTATTTCCTACTTCATTCTTTTTAGTTTGCGCTTTCTTCTTCTTCTTCTTTTTCGAATTGTCTTTGCTTTCTTACATGCACCTGTGTTGTCACCAAAGTTACTATTGGTGATGTTGGTGGTTGTAGATCCTGTTATACAAGTGATATTACGGATGTTTCTCTCAATTTGTTGGTGGTATCCTGCCGCTTTTGTTCTTCGTGTTTTCTAAGCTTAAAGGTCTAGCAAAGGATTTTGTTAATTTGCTTGGTATTGTTAGTGTTGTCGGTGACGATGTTGTTTCTTTGTTTTCTTTTAGTTTGACTTGGTTGATTTTTCATGAAGGTCTTTCACCGCCCTGCTTTTTTGCTTCTTGATAGTTCTGCTTTATATTCAAATCACATAAAATATATACCATGTTAGTGTATGAATAGTTCATTGTTTTTAATATCATACATGATAAACTCTAATAAGTATACGTCATCAAATATCATAGGTGATATAGTACCAACAAGCAATCATTACAACTGTTGTATTATAGGTGATATACTACCAATAAGCAATCATTACAACTGCTTATACACATGATATACTACAATAATCAAGTTAAATCAAGTTATATCACATGTGATATACTAACAATAAGCAATCATTGGAACTGTTTTATCATAAGTGATATACTACCAACTAATACTAGAGTCAAATACACCGCTTTAAACATATCAAGCATGCCCAATCTATCCATTATGCACATATATCTACCACAAATCTAACAAAAGCATGTTATTACCACAATATTTATTTTAGCCTGTTAAGTCTCTCATATTATCACAATAATTATCTAACTTTCACAACAATCCCTGAATAAACTACTAAAATATAAAAAACAGCAAAGTGTTCATACTGTAGAATAAATATTCGTGTTTTTAGGGATACCATTATAACATTCTATCGAAGTATACATACATTCTTCTATCGAATGTGTGTATGTATCGGTGATATAAACACATAATCTAAATGTTAAATCAAGTACGCTACATACATTCGGTTTTATCACAAATTATTCTAAAGGAGACATGCTTATGCTACAATATACCTTTAATTTTATGAATCTCTCGAAGATGGAGTCAAAATTTGATTGACGACGAACAACATTTACTCACAAGAATATTATATCATCAAAACTTTTAGCAAAAAAAAAGTTTAACTATGATTACAAACAATAACAATAAAATATCAAAAGTGATACTATACATGACATATAATAAATCTTAACAAGTAAACAAAAAAACCTATCAAGTAAACAAAAATTTCACAAGTGATAATACAAATATCACTAGTGATAATACATATGTACATTTCAACTTCAAATATCAACGGTGATACTAATTTATGATACTTTTTCACTCACACATTTCATCAAACACTTTGATCTATGTATACAAAGTGTTTTACTCAAAAACTCAACCAAATTTAAACACTACAAAATACAACTAAAAGCATGTCACAATCATAATAAAAATCACACCAAAACAAATTTATTTTTCTCAGATTATATAACAACATTAATCAATTTATTATAAAAATCCCTCAATAAAACTTAAACAAGTACATCATCATCACATGCATCACACAGTATCACATCAAAAATCAACAAAAAATACACAAAAATCTTCATAAGTAGCAATAATATTCATAAATAAATACAAAATCACTAGAGATTCTAATAAAACATCTAAATAATTAGTTAAGCATCATACTCTTCTCATCTCAACTAGGTTCATTTTTAACCGCTTTTTGTGGATCTCGCCAGACTCGATGATTCTTTCATTTTTTGTGTTTTTCTTTAATTTAAGTTAAAAGCGGTTGATTTTAAATTTTATGGCATTTTTAATTTTGCTAGAGAGAGAAAGGCTGATTTTGTTGATGATAAGGAATTTGGGAGTGGAAAGGTCTAGGTGGAGGATTGGTGGGTAAGTGGTTTGAATTCAAGGGAGTGGTCCTCTCGTTTTTATTATTAAAAGATGTCTTTTTGATCCAATGGCCCATATGCATCAATTAGTATGTAGTGGATTGTCAGTATCCAAAATAAAGAGCCTCTATAGTATAGATATTTGTTTTTATTGTAATCATTTTGATACGTATATGTATCTTTTCATTTACCTCCATATCAAGTTTCATATTCCCGCACTTATTCCTTTGAAAAATTTTGAATTCCCTCCCAACTTTTATTGATTCCCCTTTAACTCTCAACCAATGCATCTCAACCTACCACTCTCTGTAATTCAAAACCCCAACAACAATAATTTCTACGCTAATTAACAAGATTATACCAAGTTATCCTTTTATTTTGACAACATTGATATCATATCAATATCGTGTTCGTGAAGAGTTATTGTCCTATGGATATGTTTCTTGTATGGTAAATCTTATCTTATGAATCTATTATCTTTATATTTGATATCATTATTTAATCGCGTTTATGTTTTGTACACCGTATGACCCGAACTTATCGGTATATAGTCTTACAAAGGGGTACCACGTTTCTCTTTGTCTAGGCTACCATTTTGATTTATTAAGTTTATTATTCCTAGAATGTTATTATATCTCGTTTGATGTTTATGAGATTAGGCCTAAAGTATTTTTTAGAATTTAAAACCAGCATTTATCATGTCCAATAAGTGTTTGGTGTAATTCCCGAACCAAGTTAAACCGCCATATTACCATAGTAAGTTTGTTCTTGTAGATTATCGAATTTGAAAGGGGATATATTTTTTGTTTTATTGAAGAGAAGTGAGTAGTGTAAATACTCATCATTTTTGGTCAAATCAACTGCAAAACATTTAAAAACGCCTAAATGCATCAAAATACTAAATATCTCAAAATTGCATTTTATATGTTTCAGATGCAAAATGTTTAAAATCAGATGAAAAATGAGCAATGTTTGCATAATTGGCGGCCAAATTCCCCAACTTTCAAAATGGCAACTTTAGTCCTTGAATTTCAAAGATTGATTTAATTTACCCTCTGACCTTTAAATTGGAAAATTAACATTTTTAGTCCTTGGTAATTGAACTTGTCAAATTTGGTCCTTATAATAATTTTTGAAAATTAGCTTTGGTCCTTGAGTTTCAAAATGACAGTTTGGTCCTTGGAATATTAGAGATTTGCAAGTTTGATCCTTGATTATTGAAATGGTCAAGTTTAACCCTTGGAGTATAATCTCGTAATGTTCATTATTGGTCCTTGGAAATTCAGTTTTGGCATGTTTAGTCCCTAAATATTAAATGGATTCAATAACTAATCCTAAATCCAAACCGGATCCCAAACTATCCCAAGCCCATGGTCCAAACCAGCCCATCTCCCAACCCGTCCTAACCCGCTACCTAATATCACTACCCACGCTTTAAAAATAAAACCACCAATCCACCTGCTTCCTCACCCACCTCTCTCAAGAACTGCATACAACAACTCTCCATCTCCATACCTCCACATCACCAAGCCACACCCTTATCACTCCACCTCAAACAACCAAACAAGAAGCAATTAATGCTTCCTTCCCCTTTGCACTCAAACCTGCCCCAAGTTGTTAAATTCATTTTCCCGCCAAAAAACTCATCAATGGCCATTATCATCTCAAGTCATCCAATGGTCCCAAATGCAAGTGGGAAATGCTCTCAGAGAGAGAGAGAAGACCTTTGTATAAAAAGAGAAGACGAGAAGTCGAGTGAGTCCTTTAGTTAGTTTTAGTTTTAATTTAAGTTTTCCAGCTTTAGTCTAATTTCTCATGTATTAGAGAAACTTGGATCCTTTTATTTTATCATCATTTTAAGTATTTTCAAGTAGTTAATTTAATTGTAATCTCATAATTGTAACCCTCTTTCATTAATGCAAATTGCCATTTAAATTCTCTCTCAAGTTAAATTGTTGTTAGTTTGTTAAATATTGTTAATAAGCTTACATGTTTACAAGCTTATGTTAGCTTATTTGTTTGTCGGCTATCTACCAAGGTTTGTGAGAATAGTCAACATAAGTATAAGTTAGTCAACTTTCAAAAGTCAGAAGATTTTAAGTTAATTCTGTTCTAAAACTGCTATTGTTGAATTGGTTTTAAGTCATTTTAGTCAAGTTTCGCTTAATCGCTTTTGTTAAAATGCATTTTAGTATCCTAGAAGTGTTTGGTATTAAGGGTGATCCATGGTTAAAGTGGTTTTACCCACTTTGACCTCATTAGTCAAACCATTTTAGTGCATTTGAGTTAGTTTTGACAGTTAAAGCTTTACAACTCCACAGAGTTTAGAGTTTCACTTTGATTTCAAAAAATTTTATTTTACAGCTTTATTTCAAGTAGTTTGGCAAGTCTTTTTATGATAAAAATTATAAAAATAAAAATCACTAGTTTGCTAGCTTGTTTATCTTGGGTCAAAAGAGAAAAAATTCGAAAAATATTTTGAGGTGTCTCATTTCATCAAAGTGGGTGGACCGCCAACCTATCGCTTATGCAATGCCTCAAGTCCCAACCAAGGCTTTTTGCGAAGCTTATTAACAAGTGTAGGACAGCTTATTCAAGTGGGATAATAGGGGAAAGTGAACCACCGTGGATTTCAAGTGCCCACAAGCTCAAGCTCTCACTCACTCATAGCTTATTCAAGATAAGCTCAATTGGACCCTCATTCATCTGTTTGAATAGCAAATTCAAATGTGTCACTCAAGTTCTTTTGTTCTAGCTTATCTAGTGCTTATTAGGACTTCTCGCGGTTGATTAGTATATTTAGAATATAGTAGGTTAGTTCTCGCTTATTATGTGCTTATTCATGCTTTTCCCTTGGCTTATTTTAGCTTAATTGCTTATTCTCCATTATTCTTAGTTTTTAGGATCCCCTTAGCTTGTTCTCATAGCCAACCGCTATTCCCTTATTTTCTTTAGCTTATTTAACTTGTATTCAGCTTAGTTTACTTGGTCCTAGCTTATTTAACCTTGTGTTGCTTATTTTTCCTTTTAAAACCGCTATTTGTGTGCTTAATGGTTGTTTGTTGTTCAATGCCTAAAACAAAGAACAATAAGCCCTTCATACAGCTTATTTGTTAAGTTTCATAGAAAAAGTTTTCACAACCAATTGCTTATTTCATTTTTCTTCACAAGTTCCAAAAAGAAAATTTCAAAAAAAAAATAAATAAATAAAAGAGCAAAGGGTGGGAGGCGGTGCTCAACCCGAGACCGCCTTTGAGAGTGATATAGGTGTACCAGATGCCATAATGCCTTTGGGTCTTTCTTGGTTTTTATTTGCACCGCTTAATATATAAGGTAGTTTGCAAGTTATAGCTATTAGCTTATTTGATTTTTAACAAACTTATTTGTAGAAGTCATACACCCATTTTATTTTTCATAGGTCCATGAGATCATCAAGTATTTTTACAAGAAGTTTCAGATTTTTCTAAATTGTTTTAGTATTTTTTATCATTTAATTAGTCTAAAATAGTATTTAATTCATAATAAAAATATAAAAGTCAAAAATATAAATCTTTTTCTAAAATTTTCTTTTTGTCATAGTAAGTAAGAAAATTGTTTTTACACTCGTAGGACTTTTATTTTACAAATTTTACGCTTTTTACTTAGTGCACTCGTAATTTTTACATATAACATGCGTTTTCATTCTAGGTCACGTTTTTAGGTAATTTAGGTTTACGTTTTAATTAAAATAGTTTATTTAAGTTATTTTGTTTTATAAATCAAGAAAACATTATTTTAAAGATAGTGATAGCGTTTATTTAATATAATTTATCTATTTTTTTAATTTGCATTTGCCCCTCAGAGTTTATAAAATTTTCTTAGGTATAATCAATCACAATCCTTTTCCTTCAAATTCTCTCATCACTATTCGTTTGATTATTCTCGCACGTACCGTTGAGACATAACCAATTGGGAACACTATACTCCCCTGACTTCATTGCATTTGGTTCCGCATCGCTTGAAGTTTGTTACTACTGACCATTCACAAGTGATCGTACTGTGATAAAACTTCTTGACGGTTCGTAACCCGACAAATTTTTACGCCACGGAGCTCGTAAGCTAATTATCTTAGGCTTTAGCGATTAGTGATTTGAATATTCACTCTTTGTTCATACCATCTATCTATATCTATATATATTTTCTTATAAAAAACCCAAAAACATCTTAAAACATATAAAACACAAAATATTTTCTTTTGTTTCTACATATATATAAATCAAAAACCCAAAAAGATTTTCTTTCTTATTTTTACAAAATGTTTATCCAAAAATTCAAAAATATCCATCTTTACCCTTGTTGGAATCACTCCTAAACAGTATTTCAAGTATTTATATTTCATATGTAATAGGTAGCTTTATTATGGCCTTTATGTTTGTTTAAGGTCAAGCTTATGTAGAAGGCCCATAAGCTTTACCCAAGCCCAATAAGAGGAGGGAACTAGGAGTGTTGCCCTAGCTTTCCTCCTATAAATAATCTTGTAAACCCTCATTTGAGGGTTGGTTGTTCAAGTTATTCTCACATACACTTTTCTTAAACCGTATATTGTTAACATGTGTTTGTGTGTGTATTTCATCCGCCTTCATCTCTTCTATAACTTGTGTTTGTAAAACTAGTGACCTAACAAAGGGTATCAATCGCCAAATAGTTGGGTGTACTCGCTTGTTTTTGAAGTTTTTGATTTTGGGTCTTACGCGTAAGGTTAACGCATTCTTTAGCTCTCTTAAAAACTTGTTTTTACACTTTTTAATCCAAGATTCTTGTACTTTCAACGCTTTAAGGTGTTAAAATACTTGTTTTTGGCAAAAGTTTCAAACTTTATGCGTGGATCATTGTTTTTGAACTAGTTTTTATTCGTGTGTGTATTTCTACGCATAAACCGCTTTTGAGTGTTTTGATCATCAAGTTTCACACTTTTGTGTTATTTTTGTATTGAAGCTATTTCATCACACAAAACTGGTTTAGAAACAACTTTGGGCAAAATCAAATTACGAAATCCTACGCATCAAAACCCTAAAATTACGTGTAAGATTTTTCCTTGGTTTGATCTTCATTTTCCTGGTTTATTCCGTGTTTTCTTACTTGGATAAGTCCGAAAATACGTCGACTTTGGATATCTTTTGCAATCGTGAAGTGTAAAGATCATTTGGGCAAAAACCCTAAAATTACGACATAAGCATAACTTACGCCGTAGAAATTCTACGATAAGATTCACTTTTACGCCAAAACTTAGTGTCTACGATAAGGTAATCCTACGCCTAACTTTCTACGCCTAACTTGTGTCTACGCATAACTTTAGTGCTTTTATCCTACTTACTGCAGCTAAAACCTACGCGAACTCCTCATTGTTACGCCGTAACTTTGGTGTTTTACGCATAAGTGCTACTTGGTTCTTGCTCTTTCTACTAAGGACACTTCATCAACAAAGGTTCATTCGACTACAAAGATCCATTTTACAACACAAGTTTTCAACATGTCACAACCACCATACTCTAACTATTTCCCTTACACTTATCCTCAACGACAACAACAACTAAGTCCACAACATCAACAATGGAATCAACAACAAGCAATTTATCAACAACAATTTAATCAACAACATACTCCACAACTTGTTGCAAATCCACAACCTCAAATGGTTCAACCACCACCAAGTCTTCAAGTTCAACCCGACACAAATGAATTCAATCAACATCCATCAAGGAACACTATGAAGGAACCCACTTGGTTTGCAAAGATGTGTGAAGCTTTAAGCAACCAACAATCAATTCATGAGGTTGGATCACTTGATAGACCTCCAATGCTCACTTCCAGAAACTACGATCAATGGGTGATAAGGTTCTTTAGGTTTTGTGATCTAAAGAAGCCACATGGAAAGTTCTTAAAGAAGGTTATCTTAGAAGGTCCATTTGAGATGCCTACTATCATTGTACCCGGAGATCCAAATGCCATTCCACCAAGAGATGAAAAAACCAACATTGCTATCAAGCAGACTTGAATCCTCAAGAACTTCTACACTATGAAGCTGATGAGCTTGCAATGGAATACATCCTCTTAGGATTACCAAACCCAATTCTTCATAGTGTTGATGCTCAAAACCGCACAAAAATGTGGGATCATATTAGTCTTCTTATGGAAGGATCTCAGTACTCAATCGGGAGGATATGGAATCCAAAATTTACTTGGCTTATGAACACTTCATGATTGAACATGGAGAGACACTAGAGTCCTATCATCATAGATTTTCTGACATCATCAATGATTTGGATAAACACAACATCATCATGCCAAGAATTGCAGTGAATACTAAGTTCCTGAGTAGTCTTGGTCCTGAATGGGAGAAGTATGTCATTTTTCTCCGTCAAGCTAAGAACATGCATCATTCTACCTACGGATTGTTGTACGATTACTTGAAACCTCATGAAAAGGAAGTTGATCGGGAAAGGATTCTCCGTGCTCAAATTGCTCCACCAACACATCCAGAAAATCAACAACTTGCCTTATATGCTCAAAAAATTATTCTCCTCAACCGGCAACTCAACCAATCTGCATCAATCACATGACCTTCACAACAACAACCTCAACAAAATCAATTGGTTCCATACAACAACATTGCTCAAGCATATGTCGAGTGAAGCTAATGAGGAATCGATCCGTTTAAGCATTGCAACAAGGATTTGCTATGATTGCTAATGCCTTTAGCCGTTATACCAACAAATCCAACAATCGTATTCGTTCCTCATCTAACACACGGACTCAAGCTGTTGTGAACAATGGACGTGTTGAAGTTGAGAATCATGATTATGGTCGTCCGGATGGGCGGTGGTCAAGGGTTTAATTCTGTGGGTAGGAATAACAATCGAGCTCAAGTGGTGGAACAGGGAAATGCTCAGCATGGGTTGAATGGTCTTCGATGCTACAACCGCAATGAGAAGGGACACCTGGCTAATGCATGCCCAAAGCCAAGGACTAAGGCAGTGCTTATTTCAAAGAGGCTCTTCTTTTGGCTCTTAAGGATGAAGCCGGTGGAACTCTCACGACAAAGAACAGAGCTTTATGGCAAATGTCACTTCAGATGATGATATGGAGGACTTGCGAGGCCAATCACGGCAGCTGTTATGTTGATGGCTAATATCTTGCGAGCGTTACACATGAGTGACACAGGCCGTGTCTTATGACACCGATGGCTTGTCTCAGTGCCGAACAAACCATATTTATCTCGATCTCATATCTCCGCCAACATCCGCATCCGGCAAGAATGCTCAAAAAGTCATCCACATCTCATTCCGACGATTTTCAACTAGACCCCGTAGTTATATTTGGCGATCAAGATGACCAAACGGTTTCCCTTGATAATCAAATTGACTCCGTGGTCATACTTGAAGATCTAAATAATGATCATGTTGTGACTCACGTTGAACAAGATGAACCTTTGCCCCATCCGGATCTTGTTCGCTTAATTCAAGACCAACAATCCCAAATTTGCATGTGTTGCATTAAATCGGACTTGAAAGTAAAAATGCAGCTTGTTAACAAAGGATTTTGAATGTTTACAAAAGCAACTGAACTTTTTCAAAACTCAAGAAAACGTGAAGCGGTTTTGAAGCGACCTTTGCCAAATCTTATCAAAACGAAAAATATTTAGAACGACAGTCATGTTGATCTAGCTCGAAGAATGCTTTGTTGTCCGAAATAGAACCGAAACATGAACATAAAAAGCAAATTAACGCTCTCACCTTGGAAAATCAAAAAGCTAAGGTCGAGTTGTTAACTTGTCAAAAACAGTTCTCTGCATACAAAAAGCATTCAACTAAACGAATAGATGATCATCTTGAAGAAATCATCGGCTTGCAAAACAAACTTAAAGAGTTTAAAACTGTTGTTTACAAACATGGCGAGTCGGTCACGACCATTGAAAAGTTTACTTTAAAACCAAATCCAAATGGATATGGACCATTGATTACAAACCTAAGCTTTCAACCAAAGCATTCAAACCAAATCCTAAGTTTCCAAAGTGCGTAATATAAAAGCCCAATTCATCGCCAAGAGGAATGCGTAAGACGAGAGTCGATCAAAATTAAAAAAGTTGTTTACAACAAACCTTTTAATTATTACTTTCGTCACACCAACGGATTCTTCCAACACACCAAGAGTTATCATCAGAACACCTGAGTCTTCTAATGTTAATCCCCAACCATTGCACAAATTTATGGTCCTTTACCTTCCATAGTGAAGTAAATCAAAACCTGAAAATCGAAAATTTTAGATATTTTGACATTTTCATGGGACAAAATTTTACAACATGAGATAGAATATCGAATCTCAAATCAAAATTGATATACAAACCTCCGCAGAACAAAGAGACATTTTTCGAAAAATCTTTACCTAATGTTAAAAATTTGAAAAAATGTGCATTAGCCTGGGAAAAGGATTTTCATAAGGAACTTGGAGTGATGAAGGTCGCAGAAAACAAAATCTATCAAACACTAAACGAAAAAGAAAATGTTGAGAAAAGATGTTGTTTCGACCTTGGAAGATGTCATCTCGTAGATGTTCAAATGTTGTGTGTTATTGAATTCTTTGTCATATGCATTGATAAATCTCTGCTCATCGTTGTTTCGTGGTAAATGTTGAGAACACGATAATGTTCTTGATCGAGTCCTTAAAAGTTGAAAACAAACGATTTCAAACGACTTTCAAATGCAATACCGTCAAAAGAATCACGATCAACAAGCTTTTCAACACAAAATCAACCAGCTATGCAAAACCTTCTGATTCTAAAATTGAGCAATGGATGATCAAAACGTCTTCAAGTGTCAAATCAAAATTGAAAAGCTTGTAAAAGTTAAAAAGGAATATGGTGTCACAACAAACCATAGCATCAAATACTTGATATTCTTGCACACACTAAAGAAGTTATGCATTTTGTCGAAATGTTCGGCCCTGAAAATCAAGATCGTCAAGTTAAGAGGAATGTTAGGAAAGTATGAACAACTTCCGCCAACAATTATTAAGAGATTAGCCCGTAACACACTCAGCAGAATCTCTTCACGAGGTACTAACGCGGCTTCCTTCTACTCAAAACAGAATAGTTGAGCCTTTTCCAAACGTCCGCACTTCACAATTTAGAGCACTCATCAAGAATAGGAAGTTGCGACTAAGAAAAGATCAATCAAGAATGCTATTGTTAGAAGAACACCCTAGGACTATGAATAAGACAACGCTGCCTCCCTATAGATAAAGGCCCTGCAAATGTAATAGAAATAGTGATGTAACTAACTAAACCGTTGCACTTTTGATATTCACCGATGCACTTGTGTTATTTGTGGTAAAAGTATGAATTCCGATTGCCATGATAAATGTGTTGCTAAAGCTATAATCTCTCGTTTAAGGAATCCTAAGAACCGGAATACCTCTAGGCCAACTAATCTTTCTAAGTCCGTGCTTGGTAGACCGCCATCTTTAGATTCTAAGAAACGCATTGCGTCCTCCCTGTAGCTCCAGCTTTCACCTCCTAGGAATGTAGTACCACCTAGTGAATTCACTAAGACTAAAGCAAAGAGTAGTTATAGATGGCTGAAATGGATATATAACACACTAGGATTTAAGTGGATACCTAAAGCTATTGATGTATGTATATCTACTACAATCTATGGAACCCTCTAACATTTGGGTTCCCATCTACTTCTATTCCATCCGTATGCGTGTCGCCTGGTGTAATCAAGTGAGATCATTCTCGATTGTTGATAGCGGATGTTCCCGACACATGACAGGCAATCTTAAATCGTTATCAAACTTTATTGCAAAGTTCATTGGCCTGTCGGTTGGGAATGATCACTTCGCAGCTATCATGGGCTACGGAGATTATGTCAATGGGAACATCGAAATTAGCGGGGTTTACTATGTGGAAGGCCTCGGTCACAATCTGCTTTTAGATGGAGTCAATTTTGTGATGGAGATTTGGAGGTTGCTTTCGGGGAGAAAACTTGTTTCATTCGTGATCTACAAGGAAATGACCTTATGTCATTGGGCGCGTAATTCTAGTCTCTACACTATCTCTATGCAAGACATGGTTGCTTCCTCTCCCATTTGCTTACTTTCAAAGGAAACATCAACAAAATCGGCTATGGCACCGTCGTCTCTCACATCTAAACTTTCAAACCATCACCAACCTTGTTCGACACAAACTAGTTGAAGGACTCCCACGATTCCGGTATTCAAAAGATCACCTTTGCTCGGCTTGTGAACAAGGAAAAAGCACTCGTGCTCATTTTCCTTCAAAGGTGGAACACTGACTCTCAAGCATGTGCTTCATCTTCTTCACATGGATTTGTGTGGCCCGATGCGCGTGCAAGCGATCAATGGCAAACGCTACATCTTAGTAATTGTTGATGACTACACTCGATGGACTTGGGTCTACTTTCTTCGTAGCAAAGACCAAGCTCCACAAATTATCATCACCTTTCTCAAAAATGAGGTTCAGCTCCCTTAACAGCACCGTCGGGAGAATCATCGACGCAGACAAAGGCTGAATTTGTTAACAAAACCCTTCGTGAATTCTATGAGAAAGTGGGAATTCAGCATGAGACATCTATTGCACGCGTACACTCAACAAAACGGAGTTGTTGAAAGGCTAAACCGAGCGTTAGTGGAAGCTGCAAGAACAATGTTAATCAATGCTAAACTTCCAGATTACTTATGGAAGTCGATTCATCTGCATGCTATACTCAAAACCGTTCTATGATCACCAAGCGCCACAACAAAACACCTTTCGAGCTTGTCCATAACTGTAAACCGAATCTAAAACACTTTCATGTATTTGGATCTCTTTGCTATCCGAATAATGATCGTGATGATTTTGGAAAGCTCAAAGCCAAAGATGACATTGGAGTCTTTATGGATAATCTTGTGATAATTCCAAAGGTTTCCGAACCGAATCGTCGTACAAAGGAGGTGATGGAAGCGATTCATGCTCATTTCGATGAACTTACGGAAATGGCTTCCGAGTATAACGACTTAGAACCCGGTCACAACCGCTTAAACTTCCCTCAACCCCATCATCGGTGAAGAAAGCCCTCGACTTACTCGTCAACAAATGGAAAGGTTATTTGCTCCGCTCAGTGGCGATATTGATGAGCGTGCTCGAGGTGTATCCGCTTGTTTCCGTACACAACCCGATAATATTCCTATACACGATACACCCGCTACAACAACTCATGTTGAAGATGCACCTACACCAGTTGACTCCAACACAACAGTTGAACACACCGCTTCAAACAATGATGAACCAACCGATGATATTCAATGAAATACCCCCACCCGCAGATTTTGATCCAAATGCGTTCTTCAACCCGTTTGCTAATGAGACTGCTGCACCGGATGTCGCGGAATCTTCAACAAACCATTTGAATCCTCAGAATCTGCACAATGTATACCAACATCAACCATCCACACATAGATGGACGAAAGACCATCCTGGAAAACATTATTGGCAACCCGAATCAACGGTCGTTACGAGACAGCGTCTTCACAGACGGTGAACATTGCATTTATGCACTCACCGTCACCAATCTGAACCTAAAAACATCAAAGACGCAATGACAAAAGACAACTGGATTGAATCCATGCAAGAAGAACTCAACCAATTCAAGCGTCTTGAAGTATGGGAACTGGTTGAAAGACCAACAGGAGTCTCGTCATTGGTCTAAAATGGATTTGGAAAAACAAATTGGATGCTGAAGGGAACGTCAACCGAAACAAGTCACGCGTCAGGTGGCTAAGGGTTATCGTCCGGAAGAGGGAATAGACTTTGAAGAATCTTTTGCTCCGGTTGCTCGTCTTGAAACAGGTCGTTCGGATATTTCGCGTTCGCCGCTCATATGAATATGACGGTCTATCAGATGGATGTCAAACGGCGTTTCTCAATGGACAACTTAAAGAAACAGTTTATGTCAGCCAACAAGATGGATTCGTTGATCTGAGTTTCGAACCATGTTTACAAACGAACAAAGCTCTTTATGGTCTCAAACAAGCCCCTCGGGCATGGTACGATAAGCTATCATCTTTCCTCATTGCCAATAATTTCACCAAAGGCTCGGTTGACCCAAATCTTTTTATACAATATCACGGGGCACATATCTTAATTGTTCAAATTTACGTGGATGACATCATTTTTGGGTCTACACATAAAAGTTTTCAATCGCTTTTGCAAAACTAATGAAGAAAAATTTTGAAATGTCCATGATGGGTGAACTTACATTCTTTCTAGGACTGCAAGTTCATCAATCACCCCGTGGTATTTTCTTGAGTCAGTCCAATATGCCCTTGAATTGTTAAACAAATTTGGAATGAAAACACTGCGGACACCTATGCCACACCAATGGCTCATACCAAGAAGCTAGGCGCTGATTTACATGGGAAATTGGTGGACCCTACAAATACCGTAGTATTATTGGGTCTCTCATGTATCTAACAGCCTAGCGGCACGATATTGTCTTTGCCGTTTATCTATGCTCCCGTTATCGATCGCGACCAAGCTGAAACCCACCTCTCGAGGCTAAAAGAATCCTCCGATACATAAAGGGAACCATTAACTTGGGGATCCGGTATCAAGGATTCGGTTTTGAACTAATCGCTTTTGAGGCTGACCACGCAGGGATGCTTAGACTCAAGGAAAAGCACTTCGGGAGCTTTACAATTTCTTGGTGATAAACTGGTGTCATGGCAATCAAAGAAGCAGGATTGTACATCGCTGTCATCAACCGAAGGAGAATATGTAGCCATGTCCGCATGTTGTGCTCAAGTCATATGGATGAGAACACAACTCAAAGACTATGGTTACGTATTTGACAGAATCCCGATGTATTGCGACAATCGGAGTGCCATTGCGGTCTCGTGCAACTCGGTTCAAAGACTTTCGAAATCAAAGCACATCGATCTTGATATCATTTCATCAAGGATCACGCGTGGAGCAGTGCTTGTTGAATTATATTTTGTGGGTACAGAATACCAATTGGCGGATCTTCTCACCAAAGCCTTGCCTCCCGCTAGGTTTAATGAGTTGGTCCAACGGATTGGTATGAGGTGTTTGACTCAAGAGGAATTGGATGAACTCCTAAAGCAGTCTTAAAACCCGCTGTCAAACACCAAAATAAATCTCTTTTGTAAATAATTTTTCAAAAACAAAATACAAAAATATAAAACATGATAAAAACAAAAATATTCTTCTATCTATTTTCTTTCAACATTGCAAGTACATTTCTTCCGTCAACACTTTAATCTTTCAAAATTCAGTATTTTTCGATCAAGTGTTGAGGGGGAGAAAATAATCTCTTAACTGTTTCAAAACATCTGTGTACTTGCATGTTATCATATCTCGGTTGATTCTTTTATAAATGGTGGTACATTTCCTGGTTCAAAGACACTCCTCGGACTTTAATTAATAACCTTTCATTATTTTCTCAAGTCGAGGGGGAGTGTCGTCAAGTTTCTTTCCTATAATCTTTGTTTGGTAACCAAAATGGAAGTTAAAAGGCTTTGGATGAAAATGGAAAAGGTGGAGGGACTAAAACTGCAAAAACCACAAAGTTATTTTTGATAAAACACCCCCTCCCACCTACTTTCACGTCTCATTAAATGCAAAATACCTAAAACCATCCTACGCATAATATTCACTCAAGAAATCCGTGTTTCAGATCATCATTTTGTAAGTGATTTTGTGTTTACAACATGTTTTTAAACAATGGTTTTGAATTTTCAAAATCCAACGGTTAAAACTTTGTATAATCTTGTTTTGTGTTCTACGAACGCATAAGTGTATGACACACAATCAAGAATGGGTGTTTATGGTTAAAAGAATGTGTCAAAATGTTTCTAACACATCAATGATATCATTTTAATCAAAATCACCCGAATACACGAATTAATGATTTTTGAAAATTAGGGTTTATGAGTCGAATTGGGTATTTTAAAAATGTGAAGTGTTTTGGTCAAAAAGATTGTTGTGTTATGCTCTTGTATTATTGAATTGATGATATCCAAGGTCTATAACCACCCAGAAACACGAATTGGTTAACAATTTGAAATTAGGGTTTAAGGTTCTAGAGATTGGGTATTTTTATTCACTTGCAAATTAAGTGTTAAAACTTGGTCATTATGCTCTCACAACATCTAAGATATACTAGAAAAACTTTGGTGCATATTCCATGGCTAGATCTCATGCAGCGTAGATTTAGGGTTTAGACTACTGGCGTATGGATTCTACATGCTTGTTTTAGCTGTCCAAATGTGTTTTGATCTGTCATAAAATGAATGTTATGTGTTTAACATTGATGATATGATGCTTTATTTCGGGCTTGCAACACTTAATATTCAGAATCAAGGTTATTTGTCTACGCATAAGGATCACCACGGCGTAGCTTGTTATGCGTAAGATTTGT
The DNA here is from genome assembly GCA_910596185.1 of Chrysanthemum makinoi. Lineage (NCBI taxonomy): Eukaryota > Viridiplantae > Streptophyta > Magnoliopsida > Asterales > Asteraceae > Chrysanthemum > Chrysanthemum makinoi. The sequence goes on along the minus strand of OU343216.1, from coordinate 15,089,631 downwards.
CTTACACGTAGCTTCTACGCATAAGGTTCTACATATGGGACTACGGCGTATCACGTGAAGGATATGCGTAAGCGATGACCTCTACGCATAAGGTCAACTCTTACGAGTAGCCTTATGCGTAAGGTTAATATATGCCTACGCATAAGCTCTACGCATAAGGTCTCCTTTTCCTCCGCGTAACACTTCTTACGCGTAAGTTAAGACCCTACGCGTAAGTTTACGCCTACGCATATATCATTCTGTCACGCATAACTTTACCAATCCTACGCATAAGCCGTGATCATACCTTCATTATGAATTGTTACGTGTACAAACTTGTAAATAAACTAATCATATCATCACGAATCCTAAAATGTCACTAATAAACTGAAATCGTTTGATATGTTGTGAACAATAAGTGATAAAATAAACTTTAAAACTTAAAGTTAACTAACTCACGAAACATTTCACGACGTCATTGGACTATTGAATATACAAGTGACTTAGGACTCGTAACAATCATTGACACTGTACATTCAATAACTAGACAATAAGACCTTCTGTTGACTAACATTATGTCTTGCGATATGTTGGTTCTTTTGGCTAATGTTATTTCGAGATCCGCGACATGGTGAACAAATGAATATGGATGCACCGAAGTTCTCTCCATTCTTTGATATCTATCCTCATGGCTATCCAATGAAGATAGGAAAGAATAATCTCCGTGTTGACTTTGACAACCTCACTTGCTCTGAATCTTCGTGTTTAATTGCTATTGACATTTTGAGGACTCATCCGTATCGAACATGCTTTCACACTCTGCAAGCTGTTCACGAGATCTACATCCAACAGCTTCGGAACACTATGGAAAGGGTCAAAGGACAAACTTTGTGGCGGTGACTCTGAATCACAAACAAGTCACCATTACACCTGCGAGACTTAAGGGCGTTCTCCTAATTCTGATGTCGATCCAACCAAACTATATGCCACACCTGTTGAAGAGCTCACTCTCCAATTCTTAATCAATATCGGTTATGACGAGGCTACACGAGTAATCACCAAGCATTCTCACGTAGAGCTTAAGAGTATTCCTCAACCACGGAGAACTCTCTACATGATCATCACCAAGTCGTTTTCGTCGTGGCAGCGGCTATGAGCACCCTAAGCTCATGGAACGCAAATATTCGGGCATTGGTCAACAAGAAACACATCGCTATCGAAGCTCCGATTTGGGATGACATGATGTCATTTCTCAACAAACTTGGCTCAAAGATTCCCTACATCGGATATACTAAATTGTTGATCCAGAGAGCACTTGGACTTCATCCCGACATTCCCAAGAGGCTCAATGACCCCGACAATCACGACATGTTGACGGAACCCATTCTATCTCGCCGAATCAAGGAAGCGTCTACAAAGAAACAAGGTCTTGTGCTGCAGATTTCCTTCTAACGAAGATGTCGAAAGCTCGAAGCGTACAAAGGTATGCAGGCGGTTAGACAAGGCAAAGTTGGTCATCTCGACGAAAAATCTTACGGAACACCGTAAGGAGAACCAAAAGAGGAAGTGCGGGAAGTGCGGCAAGTCTTGTGAGTCAGGAAGTTCCCAAGAGGAACCCTCCTTCAAAGAGGATTGTTCCATCTAAGGAAGCTGCTCCCATCCCAATTCCCAAACCCGAACCGAAAAGAAAGCTTGTGGGGAAAGCTCGATGTGCGACCACAGATGAAGAGATTACCTTCTCGAATGCAACGTTACCTCCTCCGTGACTAAACCTCCAAGTCCAATAGCCGACATGGAAAAGGAAAGACTCACGTACTTGAGTCTTATGATGAAAGCTCAAGAAGAAGAAGCAAGCATTTGGATCAATCATACAGAAGAAGTTTAAATTAGTTAGACAAATTCAAAAAGGTGAAGAATTTGCAAAAGATCAAATGGGTGGCCCCGGAGGATCGAGTGGTCTTGTCCACTCTTCACCGAGGTCTGATGCGGTTAATCAACCCGATAAGGGATGCGTGCCACCACTCTTGTGCAACAACAAGCGCTTGTGAAGGAGTCTCGATCTTAACTTTGAGGAACGAGAAAAGAATAGGCGAGAAAGAGAAAGCGATGAAGCTAAGGAACGAGGCGGAAGAAAAGGCTAAAACTGGACATGATGACGAAGAAGATTATGATGACTTTCTTCTCAACAGTCCAACTCGTTCCAAGGAGGATACTACTGCACCTCCAAAGGACCCCGAATCTCCTCATGTCCCCTCCTCATCAGATTCTTCATCTCACTCATCACCACCACCATCAAAAAGATCAACAAAATCATCATCCAAATCTGTGAAGAAACCACCTCGATCTTGGATTTCTCAAGCTCATAAGCGGATTCACAAAGGCTGTCAAACAAGTCGGGAAAAAAAGCGTGCTCTACAAAAGCTAAATTTCTTTCTTGATCACATCTGATGCATATGTATGACGAGCATGACAAGATGGAGAAAGAAAGGGAATTTGTTCCGAAGTTCATGAAGAGTCATCGTAAAGAGGAACTGAACGAAATGATCGAAGGTTACACTAACAAGTACCTTCGGGATATCGTTCCTAAAGTCCAAAAGGAACTGGAGAAGACAGCAAGAGATCATACTCACAAGTTTCTTCTTGACACTGTCCCCGGTGTGACTAGAGAATATTTTCTAGACAACTCACCCTAACATCGTAGCATTGGTTAAAATACAATGGCCAAAGAAGCGATCTCTCTGAATCTGCGAGTTAATCGCTAAACTTGTGATACAAATGTCAAAGCGATCAGAACGCGTTTACCGGATGAAGCTAAATTTTTAGAAAATCTACTTGATTTTCAACTCAGATCATCATGCAAGGAGTCACCGATCAACCCAACGACCAAGAGATGGCGATGATAAGGATAAGGATTATGCACCTAAGCGTCGAAGCGATCACGGTAAATCTACCTCTATGCCACCTCCTCCACCACGAACTTCTTCTCAACAAAAGTCTCTTCCACCTCGGTCTTCTCTTGATAAACCTCGCGATTCCGAGTTACCACCACGACTCATAAAGCGGTGATTACTTTGAGTATACGGGTGGTGACGATGAAGAGGTCCTGAGCCCGACAACAACCCACCTCACCCAAACAAGTGCAGAAACCGGTATCATCATCAAGGCCTTCCAAAAAGAAGAAGAAGGCGACTCAGCCTGGAGTTGTCTCATGGCTAGATGACGATAAAACCGAAGAATTTGAATGGTTCTCCACACTTGTCAATCAAACTCCCTACCCTGATGAAGGTCAAGAATTGGTATACGGTTCTACATTGGAGCCGCATAAAACTTTTGCAAGAAAAGTTCCATGTGAAGAAAATGGCGAAATCTGAATTGAAGCGAATCAAGAATGAAGCATTCCAACTTCTTAAGCAGACTCTGAAAGCGGCGTAGAGGTCGAATATCATCTTGAGAACATCGCTCGAGCTATGTCTAACGACATGGATTGGCTCAATCCGGAAGCAAACATTGACTTCACACAAAGGGACAACCCTCCATACTACACCGATTGGACCAAACCCCTTCCGACCATTGGCCAAAGCAGAGGCGAACCACGGATTCCCTTCCGATACTTCTTTAACGAGAGACCGGATTTTCTCTTACGCGGTAGCGATGGTTCGCGAAAATACGCTACATCATTGACTCTTCCATTCCCGTGACTATTTACTCAAAGCTGCATAGCTATCGAGAACGTGCAAATCACTTGTTTTCGACAGCGTGCAAGCATCGACCAAGATGCATTGTATGGGATTCATCATTGGCACGAGCAGAAGAATCTACTCTGGTTGCATGGTTTAAGTCTCAACATGCATGTATATAGTTCTAAGGACATCGTGGCCATCAAACACATTGATCTCAAGTCTAAGTGGGACTACACATTCTTAAAGAATATCATAGTCAAGCGACAAGATGAACAGGACTATGGATTCTCCGAGGCTGACTTTGAGAACTTGTCCCTCGACATCGAAGACATGTACCTTGCCAAGTCTGCGGGGTGTATGAGACAATTCTCGACTGAAGTTCAACGTGAATTTATCAAGTCAGTTCTCATCTTCATTAGGCGCATTGTGATCAAAGAACGTGTTGAAGATATCGGATGGACATTGAATCTTATCGGGCAGCGTGTCAACCTCACTCCTCCAATGCTTACTCTTCCCGATCTCAATCGGCTACCTCAATATCGCTCATCGGCAAACCTTTCAGTTGTTTACGGTGAACTTCAAAGCTGCTTAATGGCGTGTAGTGATCTTCAAATCGGGGATCATACTTTGAAGGCGGTTAGGGACGGATTAGCATCTGGTTGAAGGATATACGCTGAAAGTGGGATCTCTAATTTGGAATTCTCGGGAAAGGAGGGATGTGAGAAGGATCATCACCATGATTGATGAGCGGTTGTTCGAAGGGATCGATTGACGATTGGAGAGCTATGTTGGTGGTCGACCGGAGAAACATCACCGGCTTTCAACGTCTGCTGTACGCACTCACGGGAACATCACTGCACTTTCTGGTACCCCTTGAATTGTTTCCTTCATAATTTTGGATGTATGATTATATATGTATAATGGCTTGTGCACACATACGATTGTACAACCCGTAATGGTCAAGAAAGGACCCGTAGTGCGCTTCGGTGCCACAATCCTTATAAAAGGAGTTTAAAGCTTCTTACTTTTGAGTAAAACCTATCAAACCTTTCACTTTTCAAGGTTTTGCTCAAAAGAACAAGTACTTCCCCTTAAGACTTTCAAAACCTCAACCGTTTATATCACTTGTTGAGGGGAGTATTTGAAACTTTGTTCACAAATTGTTCACAGTGGTCATTCTTCCCGCAACACTCGAAATGGTCATATTTATTCTCAACCGTTCAAAAATAACACTTTAATATGCCATTTTTGAGGGGAGAAAATTGTGTGATAAGAAATATGTTGTACAAAATGCAAATGAATCTGTGTACCTCGGACTTAACCAACGAATTGACGGTACTAAAAGCTGTTAGTAACTTCGAAAAGACTTGTCTGGGCGGGTAATAATTTCAAGCTAGTTCGCTAGTGATGTAAGCGTGTCGCAAAGGACTTGTGCGAGTAGAATGTACCATTCGAGAAACTTTTGATAGACATGAACTCCGACGGGTTTGACAACCTTCCAAGGTTTGTCTACACCTTCAAGGTAGTTATTAGAGCTAGTTGTCACCTAAAAGCTGACAATGTAACTCTTTAACTATGCAGCGTAACCGTGTCTCGCGGGGGATTGTCTATCTTCAGTGGATCAATTCAAAAAGTGCGCTCTTTCCTCACTGTGCATTTAACCATTAAAACTATTAAGCACATGTGGAGAGGGAGTATTTATGCAAAACATCATCTCTCACAATGGTTCAAACATGTTTTTCATTAACAAACCCGTTGAGAGACATTTTTTCATCTGATGGTTTTAATGGCAAACATAGGTTAGTCATGGAGTTATAAGGTGACTAAGGTTAGGAATAACCGTCCTATGATCCGCCGGAGGGATCTACCCAAGGACACTACCAATAGTTAGTATTTAGAAGTCCTTAGGTATGATTGTAAAAAGGAGAAAATGAGAATCGGAGAAAGAAGGAGTTGAAGAATTAAAAGAAATGCAAAGAAAAAGGTGAAAAGAAATAGCCCTCAGTTATTCAACTTAGGGCGGACACCGGGTTCAATTCATATGCTCTTGGTTGTCACTTAGTGACGCCGGTATTGAAGATTAAAAGTCGTCATGGACCCGGTGACGCATGCACTAAACCTTCTTATCCACTCAAGTTTCTCTCAAGAGAAGCTTGTTTCATTCTCACAGGGAACCCTACGTAAACTATCGGCTTTCTCTAGAGATTCGGTATTGAAGAAGGAGACCCTCTCCCTAGTCTCCGCTCAGGAAAACCAAACGCACTATTGAGTCTAGAGCCACGAGATTCATCAAAAGATCTCTTAGGAACACTTGACATTTAATCACTTGATGATCAACTAATAAGATCATCGGTGGTTCATATCGAGTCCTTCACGGATCTTAGCAATCTGTCGAGAACATTTATGAGAGGTTCACATCTGTGATCCTCTGTGATTGAATGGAAACTCTGCGGGGTCAACATCAAAGCGGCCTGTCGGCCACAGGTCGCCGGTAACTCCCGTGGATTCGCGGAGTGTGTCTCAAACGGTCTGATCGTGAGGTGATGCTTGGTGTACCTCGGCGACTCATCTGGCTGTAGATGTACCGTACATCGCGTTATCTCACTTGTGGGACTCGGTTCAGAGCGGCCTTTGTAAGAATTAGAGTTGTGTCTTCACACTATGCTGTTGACACTCTCGAAGTTCAAACTTGTAAGTGCCCGAAACCGCTTATTACTAACCGTTTGAAATGTTTTCTTCTTATGGAAGCTCTGGAGCGGGATGATCGTGCCGATTCTTCTCATGCTCACGCCAACATCATCACTAATGGAAGTTCTATCAATGCAACACAGTCGAAGAATGATTCTTCGTCAAACCAAAGAATCTACAAAGTCAAAGACTTAAAGAACTTCATCATTATTGATTTCCAACGTCAAATAGCGTGTGAGCATGTTGAAGAATGACGTGGAACCTGGAGCAGCGTGGCGGAACTGGAAGCGAGGCTGATCACGGAACAACAACATACTATCACTTTCACCACAAAGAACAATGATCAAAGAACAAAGTTAATGATGACGTCAAAGCATAGCTGTTCAAAGATAACTATCTCTCTACACTGGGGAGATTGTTCGAATCAAGGCAATTCCTCTCCCTAGAAAGAAGAATGTCGAAAGGCGTCACTGCTACTATTACATCAACGCCTTCACTGTTTACATTCATATATACTTGAGGGGAGATTGTTGGAATCACTCCTAAACAGTATTTCAAGTATTTATATTTCATATGTAATAGGTAGCTTTATTATGGCCTTTATGTTTGTTTAAGGTCAAGCTTATGTAGAAGGCCCATAAGCTTAGGCCCAAGCCCAACAAGGAATAGGGAAGGAACTAGGAGTGTTGCCCTAGCTCCTTGCCTATATAAACTATGTAATAACCTTCATTTGAAGGTTGGTTGTTCAAGTTATTTCCTTTCATACTCTGGCTTAAACCGTATATACTATATAGGTGTGTTTGTGTGTGATACTTGTTCAATCGCCTCATCTCCTTTCTTATAAGCTTGTGTTGTAAAACTAGTGACCTAACATTTCAAAAATCAATAATCATATAGTCATTTTAGAGTAAAAATCTGTATTTTTTTACGTTTAATCATCTTACCCCATACGTTTGTTAAAATCTAGTAAGAAATCCATAATCTACTCAAAATACCATAAATAGCATTGCTTCATCCAATGTTTAAACCTAAGCTCGGATAATTAATTACATAAGGTGTAGTGCTTTACCAAATCATATAAAAGATATACTAACCTAGATTAAGCGTATGTTTAAAAAGTTTGTCTAATTAGCTATTTAACAATAAACACTTTCTACGTTTTCCACAATCACATATATCCATGATTTTTTATTCAAAATCATCCTATATTTTGCCATGTCACACAATATTCTAAAGAATCAAATCGCATATAGTTCTAATAAGCGGTACTTTACATTATGATCAAAGGATACTATATTCTTTAGGATATGTTAAACATTACAAAAAAAATACCAAACATGCATTTGTATCCATCAACATATCCGAAACATGCATATCAATCACTTTACATTTGCAGTTCATGGTTAAAAAAACAAAAAGAAAAAAAAAAGCCAATGTGTAACATTACTTTTTGTTGATCTTGATTTGTTGTGTTGAAGAAGATAGACTTGAATATTTTGCTTTGACTATGTGATTAAGTATAGCCGTAATATATCCACGGTTCTCAAAACTGCAATGATTACTACTAGTATTAATTAAGGGAAGGATTTTTTATTTTATTTTTTTAGCTTGTATTATGGGAGCATTACATATATACCCACTAAAACTCTCAAGTTGCATATTTCTCCATAATACAAGTTTTTAATGCATGATGTACAATGCAACTTAAGCATGTTTTGGGTATATATGCAAATATGTAAGTTTTAATGGAACAATTACGTACATTGCAAGCGGTACATTTGAAAAATGCCTTAACTATTTTATGACCTAAACCCTTGATTATATACATACAAAATATTTGGTAGAATCCTTAAAAAATTAAGTACTTAACATACTGCGTGCTTCAAATAAATAATATTACATTTACATGTAGCGATGTAAGTAACTTCTAGCAAATAAATACATATGTCGAATACAATATTGGTTAATCGAATATACAATTTAGCTATTGAATCACTTGCCGGTGCATCAGCGTTTGCAATGTTTTTTATGCGATGTTTCCGTCCTTGAATGTCACGTTCAACTGTGATGATAAAAACACATGGAATCAAGTAACAAAAAGTTAAGCGTTGTAATAAAGTATATAATTGTAGGTACTTTTAAATAGAAACATACTATAATAACTTAGCACTACGTATTAACTTAGCACTACAAGTATTAACTTAGCAACTGCCAGTATTAACTTAGCAGCGGCCTTGATTATGCGATAACTTAGCCACTGCCAGTATTAGCAGCTCGCCAATATTCACTTAGCACTACGTATGCAAATAGTAATAAATTTGGCTTTTACTTGCATGCTATTTGTGTTAGATACCTTCCAAGCAAATCAATATGAAATCTAGCGAAACAATAGTGATTCGTGTATTTTGTTTTCATGCAAATGGTAGTCAATGTGTAATTATATGTTATACATGTGCCTATCACTATGCAAAACATATAGCCTACTTTTCCTATTTAAGAGGGTCTACAACTATGCAAAACATATAGCCTTACTTTTCATAAATTGTAATAAAGAAGGAAGAAAACACAATGCCTAGACACCCTAAGTGTGATCAGCTTAGAGCGAAGCCAATTGAATAAGCAGTGCGAGATGCTAGTGTTTATCTGTAATAAGCCAAGCTGCAGTCAGGACATTCACATGTCACAACAAATGAATGTCCTATCGCGCTAGCTTGGTGAGTGTTACTCGTGAGAGGCTTACTTTTATTCAAGAGTTAGAAATAGTTGGGAACATTTATGCCTAGAAACTGCCAGAATATCTAAGAGAAATTGGGCAAGAGATGAAAGAAAAGCTCATGCAAATGAGCATTTTGGCAGCTGGATTGGAGCTAAATTTTCGCAATCATGATGTGTTCATTCAAAAACTTAAGGGCTTAATGGATTGGTAAGTGTGTTTGCATAGCTGTGGGAAGCTGTTGTTTGTCATGATGTCTTGTTTATGTTGGTCTTTGGATTTGCGGTTATGTACTTGTCTTGAATTTTATTTTGAATGTTGTTGTAATATTTGGTTTTAGCCTTTGGCTGGTGGTTGTAAGATATTTTATCAAATAAAAGCCAGTGTTTGTGTTAACTAATTTTATGATGCTTACCTTTTACTGTGTTTGCATTCCATGGTCTGAAACAACATCCTCATCAATAGTTCAGGATTAATCTGTTGAAATGCCTCCGTTTATGGATTACTTTTGTTGATGCAATTAAGCGGATGAGTAACATTTCCATATATGAATCTAAATTTTCAAAGCAACTTTGTGGCACTTTCAATCAAAGTATTATTATTCGATGTCAAATTCCACCCATTGTACCTCACGACTATATACCGCGGATGCTTAACATCTTTGAGCCAATCATGATTCATTGGGACGGGTGTATGATAGGGACCAATGATTATATATAGCTTCTAACAGAAACTATATATATACGTGGCAGCCAACGGACACCGACCACAATGAAACATGATTGACTTGAAGAAATTTACCAACTTCATTAAAGTACAAGGTTGTGATAATATTATGCATATAAAATAAAACGGTCACAAACATGCGACATAATCGTCTATACACTTTATGAATTCACATTCACAAATTAATTGAATTTGTCAAGATATGGGCAATCTCAAGTTTAAAACTATCCGTCATAATTGATCAAAGCATTGATGGTCATGGTAAGCTTAACATACAAATAATCCATTAGTCACAAAATACTGAGGCTATCCAACCAAATCAAACAAATTTTGACTCATTTTTTGCACATAATAGTGAGGCTCGGATCTGTATAAATCAATAGTTTCAAAATATAGAATTGCCCGCAAGAACACGGAAAATCACATCATTTGATTGATATCATCACGGCCTCTATCAAGTAAGACATCTATGTTATAAGCAAGCAAGTGGAAGCGACTTAGTACTTTGGCGTCCACTTTCGAAATCCCATTGCCATGTCTCTGAAATGGTACGCAAGTATTGCACCAAATCTATTGCTATGCCGGTGACATAGGAATGGGTTTTAGAAGCTCAAAGTATAAAATTATCGAATAAATAATTATCTATTCTACAAAAAGTTAATTTTGGCTGATGAAAAGACTTTTTAAGTGCAATGGTTAAAATTTTAATGTTGAAACTAAGGAATAAGATCTTGTATACAGGCAACCCATCTACCATACAGTCAAACAAATTTTGACTCGTTTTTTGCACATAATAGTGAGGCTCAGGTCGTATAAATCAATAGTTTCAAAAACATCGGGATATAACCTCCATGGAAACAGGATAGTATAAAATATAAATTGCCAAGCCAAGACACGGAAAATCACATCATCGATTGATTTATTAAGATATCATCAGACCTCTATCAAAGTAAGACACTTATGAACAAAATAGAGTTAGGGAACTCGTCAAACTAAACAAGGAACCCATCTAGATCGTTAGAAAGATGTGTCTTGATAATTGAGGTTTTCAAAGTGAAGTTCAATGTAGCAAGCTCTTTATGGACACATTCCAGATGGGTGGTTTAAGATAATAAATAAAATATTTTCATAAAAAGAAACACAATCAAACCCTTTATGAGATCCCCTACTGGTCCTTTTGTCGTTTCAACTCCCTTTGTGCAATTGCCGCACCGGGCAAATTGCTAGATGTTGAAAAAACAAAAGGAGTGATGTAAGGCACTTAGAAAGAAGGTTTGATGATAAAAAAAGTTAAATGTCAATATGTTATAAGAAAGCAAGTGGAGACAGCTTAGTACTTTGAGCGTCACTTTCGAAATCCCATTGCCATGTCTACGAAATGGCGCAAGATTTGCACCAAACTGTTGCTATGGCGGTGACATAGGAATGGTATTTCGAGGAACTCAAAGTACCAAGTGTAAATGTATAGATTCTCTGAAAGTGTATGTGTTGAATGGGATAATGAAGGAGTGTGGCCTGCCATGAACAGTAAACACTATATCATTATCTTAATCAACACACCTCATAAAAAACACAATCAAACCCTTTCTGCGATCCCCTATTTTGGTCCTTTTGTCGTTTCAACTCCCTTTGTGCAATTGCTGCACGGGCAAATTGCTAGATTGTTGAAAAAAACAAAAAAGGCAGTATGGAATTTCGAGAAAAGTTTGATGTTGAAAAAATAAAAGTTAAATGTCAATATGTTATAAGAAATCAAGTGGAGACAGCTTAGTATTTTGACGTCCCTCGAAATCCTATTGCCATGTCTAGAAATGGTCGCAAAGATTTGCACCAAACACATTATTTATAACGGTGACATAGGATAATGGTATTTAGAGGGAAGCTCAAAGTACCAAGTGTAAATAATTATCAATTCTACGAAAGTGTATGTGTTGAATGGGATAATGAAGGGTGTGGCTTTGCCATGAACAATACATACTATATCATTATACTTCAATCAACACACCTCATAAAACACAATCAAACCCTTTCACGAGATCCCCTCTTTGGTCCTTTTTCGTTTCAACTCCTTTGTGCAATTGCTTGCACCGGGCAAATGCTAGATTGTTGAAAAACAAAAGAGCATTATGGGATCTCAAAAAGGAAATTTGATTATGTTTTTAAATCATAAAAAGTGTTTTCCTAGAAAAAGAAGCATAGTTAACCCTTACGAGTCCCTATACATTAACATTTAACTATGCTTTTTATATTTACTAAAATGCATACCTTATTGACTATTGACCTCCGGCAAGTGCATGTGTGCTAGTCTTGAGAAAGGATAGAAAGCATCACGACAAAAACAAAGGCAATAGCGTAGTAAAAAGAAAGCAAGCAAACAAGCAAACAGGGCATACATGAAAAAGAAACACGCACAAAGCACCAAAAGACGACGAGGGGGCAAGACAAGCAATGAGCAAACCTAAGGGAGCAACAGCGAACAACGCAAACCACGCCGGGGCCTAAGACTACGGCAAAGCAAAAAGAGGCCACAAAACAAAACAGCAAGGAGGCAAAGAGGACACCTAAAAGCCAAGCACCTAGCACCACTACCCGCAAATCCTAATTCTATCACTCCACCCTTCCTATCGAGATCATGTCCTAGGTCAAACGAAGCTCCATCATGTCAAGCTTAAGTCTATCCTCCCACCGAAATTTTCTCATTGCCTCATTGACGAATAATCTCATTCTTCGCGTCTACTAATCTCATTCTTAAGTCTCATTCTTCACGTACCCATACTGCATGTATAACACGTAATCGTTATTACCTCAACTAATGATCCATAAATCATCAAACAACTACTTTTCCTATGCAAATGACTAATACCATGACTAACATCCTAAACTAACATAACACAATATCATCTATAAATCAATAAACATCCTAAACTAACAAACTAGCAGTAAATTATAACATTTATACCTGAGATATTAGGCTCAATCAGAAAAGAATCAAGCCCTTTATAATAGCCCTCAAGAGTATTTCATTAACTAACATTTATTTTGATTGATTTTGCGTTTGATTAAAAACCCTAAATCTGCTATTAATTAGAATCTAACGTGTGTTTTTTTTGACCGAGTGTAAGAGAGATAAATGTGTGAAATCTTTGAAAGTCAAACACACTACTTGACCATTTTCTAATAAAATTAAATAAATAAATAAATAAAACTAACTTATTTCTTCAAGTTAATAAAGCATTAAAACCTAAAATTAACCATTTATCTTGTCATTGATCATTGATCATTTACATATAATTCTGATTATAATTATATAAACAAAGTAGCAGTCAATAGCAAGCATCCATACAACCATCAACTATACATCATCAAAACACAAAAAAAAATACAAAGCTTCCTATTCTCCATCTTCAGACTCATCAACTTCATTCAAATCTTCCAAGAGCTCCTCCTTCTCCGGACTCCGCGACATAGCACCAAAAGCTGAGCCAACAAATCAATCTTCCTTGATCCTTCAACTGTATCTCACGAAGGGCAAACTCACCAGTTGCTGCAACAACATTGAAACGAGTAAACAATCTACTAGCCTCATCGATTAATGCGTTCTTTTTGGCAACAGTTTCCTCGAGAATGCTGCTCTCTTCTCCCATCCGCTCGATCCTTTTCTCCTCTGCTATGTCTTGCAATATCAACAACACGAAAGCATCGCAGTGACTTGCGGATTAGGTGGCGACTTTCATTTCATCGATATTAGGTGTGGAAGACATTTTGTGTGTTTAGGGTTAAAATGATTGATACTTGTGTGTTGATTTTATGGTTAGGTAAGTATAAAAACACTTGAGAGGCATGAATTTTGGGTATTCTTGTAGCCCTTTCATATTCTTCCATGCATAAATGTGATATGTAATAGTTCACAAAAAAAAAAGTGATATGCTTGGGAGTATTGGAAAATATCTAATATTGCAATTTAAACCCTTCATTTTTCATTGGATCTAAACCAGCCCCTATATACTAGGGGTGTTCAAGGTGATTCGGCCGGTTCGGTTAGAATTTTAACTATCTATCACGGGCGGGTAGTTCATTTTACTATCCAAAACGGGCCGTACTAGGCGAATTGTAACGGACATGCGGGTCTTGAAATGGCGGTTACCCTTGATCGCAGGTCACGGTTAACCATTCAAAAAATTATCGAATCAATGAGGCCGAACAATAATATAAATTAGAACGTAATATGTCATTTTAGTAAAATTAAATAACATTAAAGATATTAGAATAACAGTAATGTTGTTGTGTGCAATGCAACATTCAAATTACCATATCTAACAAAATAACTAATACTAATTATTTGACGTTGATAGATTACGATCACATTAATCATATGTAATCCATGGACGTTAGTAAATGATCAAATTAGATAAGTAAAAATGCATTGTATGATAAAAGTAGTGCAATAATATAGTTAATACTTGTACATTTTTATGAATGGTTTGTTAAAACTTACATGTATATTATACGCGGTTAGGTTCGGGTAACCACGGATAACTAAAAGTAAAAACGAAACGAACCGTGATAGTAGGGTTTTTGTTCGGGTTTTCTTTCGGTTTCATTTCTTTGGTTATCGGTTTTAGCGGTTTGGATTGACGGATAGGCTTCGGTTTGTCGGTTTCTGGGTTTTTGAACACCCCTACTATATACACGGTTTAAATTTAAATTAATGACTAAACATGTCTAAAAGGTTTATTATCTCAACTTCTTAAAATTTATGTCAATTGCAATACATCGAACAAAATCAAAGTTAGTCATCTTTACAATGTAGCACATTGACCAAAATCAAAGTTAGTCATCATTACTATGTAGTCATCTATATGGAACTAAAAGAAGACTAATCTTTATAGACACTACAACTTTGGCAAACAATGAATGCGGTGGTTATTAATTTACGAACCATGCAAATTTGCATAACAAAACCCACGTAAACATTACCCGACAAGGTTACAACAACATGCGCAACAAAATTTACCTCCGACCTATTGCGTAATCAAAATTACTACCGCAAAGACCATGACGATAACAACTCAACAAGAATTTACCTCCGACCTATTGAGTAATCAAAATTACTACCGCGTTTTATTGTGCATTTTATCGTTTTAGATACGTGCTGTCCCCTTTAATCTGTTTTTATACGTTTCGGTTTTGTTTGAGGTTTTAGTCCGTGTTTACGTTTTAAGCTAGTTTTTCATGTTTCGTCCGTTTACCTCGTTTTCATCGCTTTACCCATTTTAGTCGTTTGTATAACTTTTACACACATTCGGCACGATTCATTTGTTTTGCTCGTTTTAGATCCGATTTACCGTTTTCATCCGCTTTTACCCATTTCGTTATGTTTTAAGAATTTTCAACCGTTTTCATAGGTTTTCTTACACTTTTACACAATTCGTGCGTTTATACATTTTGATGCATTTTCTTAAGTCTTTGTCCCTTTTAATCGGTTTTTATCGTTCCGTTTTTGTTCCTGAGGTTTAGTCGTGTTTGCACGTTTTATTTGTTTTCATCTTTTACTCGTTTGTATAAGTTTTTACACATTTAGGCGTTTCAATTTGTTTACGCGTTTTGCGTCCACATCTACCCGTTTTCATCCGTTTTACCCATTTTCGTATGTTTTAAGAATTTTCAACGTTTCATAGGTTTTCTTACACTTTACGCATTCGTATGTTTATACGTTTTAGATAATCTTTTTTCTTAAGTCTTTGTCCTTTTAATCGGTTTTTATACGTTCACGTTTTGTTTCTGAGGTTTTAGTCCGTGTTTACTGCGTTTTTATTTGGTTTTTTCATCTTTTAGTCCGTTTGTATAGTTTTTACACATTCGGCCGTTTCTCAAAGCTGTTTTTTGCGTTTTGTCCCATTTACCCCATTTTCATCCGTTTTACCCATTTTGGTATGTTTTAAAATTTTTCAACGTTTTCATAGGTTTTCTTACACTTTTACGCAGATTAAATCGCGTTTATACGTTTCGTCTGTTTTAATACGTTTTCGTCATTTTCTTACGTCTTTGTCCCTTTTAATCGGGTTTTATCGTTCCGTTTTTCACGAGGTTTTCGTCCGTGTTTGCGTTTTCGCTACTTTGTTTTTCATCTTTTACTCCGTTTGTATAAGTTTTTACACACATTACATCCGTTTCAATTTGTTTTGCGTTTTCGTCCCCATTTACTCAAACATTATGTTTGTAGGTTGCTAATTATGGAAGCCATGGCTTAAAATCTAAATAATTTTGTGTCAACTCAAGAAGCGAACTTAATTATCCATTTTCAGTTTAAAACCATATGTGTCAACCCAAGAGTCGAGCTTAATTTCGGGTCAACCCAAGAAGCGAACTTAATTCATAATCGGTTTTCGGTTCTCTTTGGTTTAATTATAGGTCGGTTCGTTTCGGTTTTCATGTTGACCAAAATATAAATATAACTGATTTAACGAAACAAAACCCGATAACGAACGGATCAACACCTAATTTATAGTCATAGTTTAAAGAAGAGGACTTAGTTTGCCGTTTTTAAACATTAGGTCCTTAGAGATTGGTGGATCTTAGGGATGACAGGGAGGCTGCGAGGTCTAAGCTGCAAGGGTTGAATGATCTCATTACTCAATCTTAGGAGGAAATCGATACTAAGGAAGAACAAATTCAGGCGATGAATTGTTGAATGGTTTCTCGCTATGGAATGGGATGTTTTCTTTTGCTCTAGTGTCATTTGTTTATGTCTAATGTCTAATGTCTAATGTCTAATGTCTTGGTTTAATGGGATGGTATGTAGATATATTAACAATGGAATATGTATGGATCTTTTGATGGTTTATCCATACGAATGCTAAATATGTTTGTTAATATAAGTAATGTGTTCGCTAGTTTGTTTCATCTTTTTTTTCATGTTGTTTTGAATTTAGGAATTGGTTGTGGTGTTTAAGTTCATATTCGCATTGGTAGAATGTATTATTGTAGGATTAGGATGTTCAATTTTTAGGTTGTCAATTTTTTATGGTGATTATGAAGTTTAGAACTGGGCGATTTGTTCATGACAATTATTTTTTATTGAACCACTAGATTTAGGGTGTTTTTTGTTGTTGTTTTTGCTTTAAGTTAATTGCATTTACATGGTTTCTTGATTTTTTTGGCCTTGAGGATGTTAGAGCTTATCTAATTGCTTATAAATAGCTTATTTATAGGCTCAAAGTAAGGTCTTAGGGTCATTTGATGTATCAAGCAGTTCTTGGTTTGATTTGCCTATTTTTGTGCTTAATTGTTTATCTGGAACTGCTTATTAGTTATAATTGCTTAATTAGTTGCTTTAAGTCCATATTTAGCTTTTGATTGTTCATTTGTATGCGCCATGTGGTGATTTTAGTGTATCTATGAGTTATATGTGTCTTTGACATTTGGTTTAAGTATATAGTTTGGAATTTGTGGGTAAAGCACCATTTCTATCGAGTGTTTTGGTTTCAAAAATTGTTTGATTTTTCAAAAATTAGATTTTCTAATTCATATTTAAATTGCAGCCAAAATTAAATATTTAAATGCTATATTATAAATTTGGAGCCACATTATAAAATTATCAAATTTGGAGCCAAATTTTAGCCAAAATTTTAAAATTACTTTGGAAATTATGGTTTCCTTAATGAAAAACTGCCCATCATTAGCCCTATTTTTTACTCAATAAATCAGCCTTCAAGCAAAACAAGCGAACTTCAATTTTACACCATTATTTACCAATTAAGTTTACTAATTTTCTTTAACACATTACTTCTGACGAATCATGGCAACTCAAATCAATTGTCGGGATGATTTGGTTTATTACGATCGTGAAAATGATAACACTTTAGAATATGAACCGAGACGTATTCATATGAGGGTGAGGATCTTTGGAAACAACCATTCAAATGAATGTTGTTAAGAGGGCATAACTAGGTTAGCTAAGTTTTCGCAGGGAATATGGAAAAGCAGAGGCGGAATAAGGTCAGTTTAACCCGATGCCTTGGATAGGTTATCGAGGAAAAAGCAGAGCATTGTTTTGAGTTTTTGGGTGATTTGGTTCGTGAGCATATAGGTGTCACACCTGCGCCCGGAGAATCGAAACCGAGGTGTAGCGAGGAAGGGAACATAAGCACAAGATAATAGAACATACCAACGTTAATATTTAAAGAAAGAATACACCATTACAATACGGTTTAGCTTGCGTCATCGGCAAATATATTGCAAAGTTTAGATTCCAAAATATTTAGTTCTATTACATAACGATTTGTAGTGACAAGTGAAAACTTCATATAAGACCACTGATGAAAAAGCTTTACTACGATCACACAAATGCATGAGAGAAAAGCGGGTCAACTATGAAAATAGTTGGTGAGTAAACTACGTTCCATATAAAATAAGAAAAACTCATAAGAAATATTCAAAGCTTTAGGTCATCGAAAATAATCCACAAAGCAAAGGCATTGTAAATCCACCGAGTTCAAGTTCGCCCATACAAAACTTGCAACACGTGTGTTTCACAACCCATTGCACAAAATATAGCGTCTAGTTTATGCTCATGCACGCGTTGCCAAATGAGGTCACAAAGCAAAGGCATTGTAAATCCACTTTCAGTTCAAGTTCGCCCATACAAAACTTGCAACCTGTGTGTTCACAACCCATTGCCAAAAGTAGTATGTATAATGGTCAAGTATATGCGGTCATAATAGTTCACAATATAGTACCACTAATATAATAATTGAGGATGCTCCAAACATGGGAGACTTTCTTGAGTGATGCTCAGAACAAGGGAGACTTTGTAGTGATGCTCTGTTAAGCCAAATTATCTTTGGGTGCCACTACCCAAAGTTATCTTTGGGTGTCTCTTCCCAAGATATCTTTGGGTGCCTCTTCCCAGAATATCTTTGGGTGCCTCTTCCCAAAAGATATCTTGGTGCCTCTTCCCAAAAGATAAGCTCGAACACGGAGACTTTATAGTGATGCTCGAACATAGGAGACTTTATAGTGATACTCAGAACATAGAGAGACTTTATAGTGATCACTCGAACATGGGAGACTTTGGGACAAGGTCATAACATAATACTTGTTCAATAAGTTCAAATAAGGCATTATTTCATAATTAAGTTCAAGGATTTGTTTCAAGTTCACAAGTTCTAGTCAAACTAGTTAATAAAAGTAGTAAACAATTTAGCTGAAGAACGGTTCATGCATTTCGCCCCAAAATATAGTAAAGCGGTAAAAGAGGGGTGTGATTACTCACTTGATGAATCGGTATGATGACAAGAGTGAGTACCCGAGAAACTTTAATCTTGACCTATGATGAATGTTATGATACGTAATGAGTTATGATTTAATGATATGCATGCACCATTATGTTATTTATACCATTTGTGAGTTTTGAAAATAATACTTATATTGAAAATACTCTTTTGGCCTTGACCAATTCTAAAATTACTTTACAAGTATTTACGTCAAAATGTCATCCTACGATAGTTTCTTAATGGTTTATTGTGAAATTTTTCACTTTTAAATTAGGTAAACAATGTCGTGGAAATTTCATGAAAGTGATAAAGGGCGAAAAGCTAATTAAAATGGTAAATGCGTCGAGCGTTAGGAAAGCAGACAATTCGGCGGTTTTGGAAAACTTGTATCAAAATCTAGAAGTTTCAGTACATGAGTTTTCGTCATAGAGGTCTCGAATATAAAGAAAAATATAGGTTAAGTAGGGTGGTTTTGTCCAAATGTTGTGTAAAAAGTGAGTTTCGGCAAAGTTTAAGCAACCGTAAATAATTTATTACAACTCCGCTATACAGACGGTTGGTCGTTTTAGAAATATGTTTGGTGATCTTAATTTTATTAGAAGACATTTCGGTTATAAAAAGTTCTCGTCATTAGCGTTAAAACAGCCTTCAATATGATCGTTTGGTTACGTAACACTTATCTGCATTAAAAATAATATAGTTTTTCTAAAAATAATAGTTACGGCAATTTTATGAAAACGTGTATATCTTAGTCGTTTCAAGTCCGTTTTCTATTATTATCGTCCTTAGCTTAAACCGTCGAGTATACTAATATATTTTTGATAAGTCGAAATAATTTGTAAAGCTTAGGACTCGTTTTTGTCTCGTACAAAACAAAATAGCTTGCTGAAATTTTTTTCAGAAAATGTATATTTAGTCGTCAAACTTGAAAAATTCATAACTATTACGTTATAGCTCCGTTTAATCCGTTCAAGCGACCACGGATTACGTTTTAAGGTATATTTTCTAAATATCAAGGCCAAAAATTTATGTCTACAGTCGGATTTTCCAGAAATACAAAATAAGATCAGACCCTTATTTATACTTGTAGAAAAGTGTTTTCTCCATTACTAAACCTATTCCAATCCTTCAAATCAACTCCAAAGCTATTCTAATCCTACCATACACCTTCTTAGGGTGTCATGGGTTCCTAGACATCATCAAGACCAATATATAACAAGGGATAAATTATAGGATGGATTATATATATATAACACTTAAAATCAATAAAAGTGGTATAAACATCAATATGACTTGCATGATTTTATTAAATATGATGAAATGAATATGAAATGAATATGAAATATGATCATAAAATGGCACTTACAAGTAACTTGATGAGGTGATTAGAACAAGGATTAACCTAAACACCCTAGGTTTTTATTTCAAAACCTATACAAAGAGTGATACTAGTGTGTAATAATCTTGTCTAGAAAGTTTTTATGATGCTTCCTCCTTTGATCCTTAGGCTGCGGTTTGAGAGAGAGAAAAGAGAAGAAAACCTTGATTATTGTTGTCACTTTGAATTATTGTGTTGATGGTGTAAGTGGTTGAGTGTAATATATATAATTTGAAAGATCTTGCAATATCTTTAGGTGATTCACCCACTCCTTTTTAATAATACATATATTTATTATTATTATTATTTATTATAATGTATGTAAGTGTAAGTAAAATGTAAAGTTATTTGAGGATAAGTAGTAACTTGTACATACATTTGAGCATTTAGGGTAGCGTTAGCTAAAAATAAATTTTAACGAGTTAAAGTAAAATATATTGAGGTCATAAAAATTGTAAAAATACATTTCTTGCAAAATTTGAGTGATATAATAATTATCGTGTAGTTATTAAGAAAAGTGTCGTAATTATGTAAATATAACAATTTATATCTGAAATAAATTTAAAACACCTGGTAAACTAATAATAATATTTTTATCATCTTAATATGAGTATAAAAATATCTCGGAATAATCTTTGGAAATATCGAATCAAATGTTCAAAATAATTAATTACAGCATTAAGCGTTTATTTAATATAATTTATGGATTTTATGTTGAAATGAAAAATCATGCATGAACTAATATGATGAATATTGAGTTTAAGAAATGACCGGAAATTGAGAATTGTGACAATAGGTGTCAAGATTCTAACCTGGAGGAAGGTTGATTCAGAAGCAAGAGATAAAATGTGGGACAAAATCACGGTACACATATACTTTTTTTAACTAGTAGTGGCTTGGTACATGCGTAGAGTACAAGGTGTTAATAAGTTTATCTCTGCATGCCGGTATGTGCAACTAATTAAGACAATTTGTTAATCTTTGTAGCGATATTTTGATGTTGACTTGTGATCGAGAAAGGCGATAATGAATCGTCATGGTCAACTTCTAGGGAATTTTAGAATAAAATTGATACAAAACTACATATTGCCCAACCAAAATACCCTTTCAAAACTAAATGAAGTCCCGACAAAGTATAGTGCAATTATAAAAGCCGAAGATTTGGTTAATTTTGTAAACTACTGACGGCCGAGAATACAAGTGTTAATTATTCATTTTATTCAAGTTCAAATATCTTTCACCTTTTCATATGTTTCCATATGTATTAGTTGTATACTATTAGCATTACTACATCTAAAGCGCCGAATGATTTTGTGTTGCAAGGTGAGATCGACATTAAAAGCTAAAGTGTCACGTTCCAAATGCATTTTATGATCATACAATGGGACGAGGTGGATTACATGCCCGTGTGATAGAAAAATGGTACTTGATGAGAAACATTTGCACATTTGCATTTAATAGCATCATACTTTTCGTTTATATTACGTTTATCTTACATTTGTATGTATTTGATGTTTATAAGATCGAGAGTAAAGAAATTAAACCAGATGAAGAACCACGGCGTGGTACCAGTACGTTGAAAGGAAGGGTGAAAAAGGCGGAGAATATCACGATGATGATATGGTCGATTGGGGAGAAAAATTTGTAAGTTTATTTGCAAATTTTATTATTATGTTTGTTTAGTTATAAGTTAATCTTTGCTCTTGTATTACTTAAAGCTGGTAGTTATAAGTTAATACAGGTAGTGTTTTAATTATCTTGCTATTGTATTACTTAAAAGCTGTTAGTTATAAGTTAATACGGTGATGTTTTAGTTAATACTTTTAGTTTACAAGTTATCTTTGGTAGAATTAAATAACCTATTTCCCATATTGTGTGTCAGAGAAGAAGCGGACGACAAGATCAAACAAGGAATCTTGAAGCGATCATGGCACTTGATGCCATAATGACAGTTGTATTAGGTAAGAAAAGGGAGGATATGCGAGAGGAGTGGGAGGTGGGTAACCTACAAAGAGGTATTTTGATCTGCCTCGAATAAGACAAGCATCTGATGAAAGAGTGGTGTTACTTCAAAGTGAACTTGATGATGAGAAATAGCGTTAAGAAAAGAGGCTGATGTCTGAGTTTGATGAAACAATTGGTTGCACAAAGGGAGGCAGTTGCGGAATTCAACTTCAACTCCATTGACACAAACGGAAGTAAGACATAAGAAAGTAACATTCCATCTTATTTTTACCCTTTTAAATCTGCTGATCTTCTTAAACAATTTATATTTCGGTGTCTAGGTGAACATTAATCTTTTAAATAGCGATCAGGATGAGGATGTCGGGACTGAACCGTGTTCTTTGGGCGATGAAAATTGCGAGCAATGAGAAGTCTAATGGACTTGCAACTTTGGAAAAGGAAATGGAAATAAGTGTAAGTAATAAATCATCCCACTGGTATTTTGAATTCTACATACATGTATTATTTACGTGTATTATATATATAGGAAAGCTGTTAAATCATGCATCTAAGAAATCGACTAGATCAAAGCGAAAAGGATTCTTCACGTCAACTTTTCGAATCACAAGAAAATGAGTCTCCATTAATAGTACTACCACAAGTATGTATTTAAACATTTTCATATGGTCTTTAGTTTAATTAACTTGATACATATATACATGCAACAAATTATCTTTTAGGTAATTAAGTGCGGTTACGTGGCACTTAAAAGAAATCAACTATTATTGCGGAGGGTACAGTGTACAAAACTGATGGAAAACAAATGCTTCATAACAAACCACTCCCAAAGGATTGCTCTGAGTGTCTATTGAAAAATCTTTAGTGGATCAGGCATGCATACGGATGTAGGAAATAACGGTTTCAAAGCATTAAGGATCGTTAGGTGGTTTTATGCATGGCCAAAGATCAAGTGGTTTCGATGAAAAGGTACATAGATGCATGTGTTTTATAAACCTACATATATCATTCTTCATATTTAATTCAGTGTTTGATACCGTGGCTTTTGTTTCCTAATTAACACCACCAAGTACCATAAACTGATTGGGTAGAAACGAGCGCACCTAAATTAGAAGCGAGAAAGCTCGTCTCTAGTGATGCCATGCAAAAGGAAGCTAAGAAGATCAAGAGTCAGAAGTCGTTAAATGATTGAGAATTTTAAAATTATGCGACATAACAATATTATATACATTCCAATTATATTGTATTTGAATATATTTTGAATATATTTTTATATATTTGAATTTGTTTTGATATATATTGATTTCTTATATTTGACTAAAAGATTCATATAGTCACAATTATTAACACTTTTTAGTCACATTTGCTTAATTGATCATTGATTTCTAAATGTTAGAAGGGCCACACAAACTTATAAAATTAATGTGGCCATTGGATGAGCAATAGTCACACAAAACACACATTTCTTCACTTAAAACACCATATGGTCACACTTATTAACACTTTTGGCAACTTTATGCTTAATTTATATGTGACTAAATACCCAAAAGAAACATGCTTTGTGTGCCTAAATGTTAGAAAAGGCCACACAAACATAAAATTAATGTGGCCATTGGATGAGCAATAGTTACACAAAACACACATTTCTTCACTTAAAACACCATATGGTCACACTTATTAACACTTTTGGCCACTTTATGATTAATTGTATGTGACTAAATACCGAAAATAAACGTGCTTTGTGTGACTAAATGTTAGAAAAGGCCACACAAACATAAAATTCAAGTGGCCATTGGATGATCAATAGTCACACAAAACACACATTTCTTCACTTTAAACACCATATGGTCACACTTATTAACACTTTTAGCCACTTTATGGTTAATTGCATTTGACTAAATACCCAAAACAAACATGCTTTGTGTGACTAAATGTTAGAAAAGGCCACACAAACATAAAATTACTGTGGCCATTGGATGAGCAATAGTCACACAAAACACACATTTCTTCACTTAAAACACCATATGGTCACACTTATTAACACTTTTGGCCACTTTATGATTAATTGTATGTGACTAAATACCCAAAAGAAATGTGCTTTGTGTGACTAAATGTTAGAAAAGGCCACACAAACATAAAATTCAAGTGGCCATTGGATGATCAATAGTCATACAAAACACACATTTCTTCACTTTAAACACCATATGGTCACACTTATTAATACTTTTAGCCACTTTATGGTTAATTGTATGTGGCTAAATATCCAAAACAAACATGATTTGTGTGACTAAATGTTAGAAAAGGCCACACAAACATAAAATTCATGTGGCCATTGGATGATCAATAGTCACACAAAATACACGTTTCTTCACTTTAAACACCGTATGGTCACACTTATAAACACGTTTGGCCACTTTATGATTAATTGTTTGTGACTAAATACACAAAACAAACATGCTTTGTGTGACTAAATGTTATAAAAGGCCACACAAACATAAAATTCAAGTGGCCATTGGATGATCAATAGTCACACAAATGACATATTTCTTCACCTTAAACAACATATGGACACACTTATTAACACTTTTGGCCACTTTATGCTTAATTGTATGTGACTAAATACCCAAAAGAAACATGTTTTGTGTGACTATACAATTTATAGTCACTAATACAGTTAATCAACAAAATTTGTACCTAATTAGTCACACATGTTACGGTTTTGGTTACTCTTTTGAAATAGAGACTAAAAAAAAGTCAAACACGTGACCATAGAGTACCTATGGTCGCGGACCTTTAGTCACTGCCCGGTAGAAAAATCATGTGTGACTATATGTATATCGTCACATATATTAGATTGTGGCCAAATCACTTTTGTTCTAGTGGTGGGTCGAGATCGTTCCAAGAGATTTTGTGTTTGAAATTGTTTTAAAAGATTAGTAACAAGAAAGCTTTGTCAAGGCTTCTTCCAAAAGTGATGTTATAGTGAAATTCAATATAAAGAAATATATATACTTGTGTGTAAACTATAGGCAATCATAGTAAGTGTTCATGAAGGCTTGGTGTAAACTCTTGATGTGATGCACAAATAAATCATAAGCAAATGATTTCCAACCATGGTTTATGTTTGCAAAAATCATTCTAAGAACAAAAACATATAGGTAATCCTTTCGGTCCTTATCCTAATGATTATCCTTTAGAAAATCCATTTGTTTGTAAAATGTTCTTATTAAACTCGTTCCTACGAATCTTTCGACCTTTCATGATGAAAATGTTTCTAGTCTTGTTTTAATAAGTAAACATGGTGGTTGTCAATCACCATATCCCCATACTAGTTTGTCACTTAACTTTTTGGAATAAAACACAAGAGAAATCTTTTTAGGTCCTTTTTTCTTAAAACATGTTTTACCGACAAATCAAACAAGACTAGTATTTTTCCAACAAACTCATTTAAACAAGATCATATATACATGCATCACATATGAGAACACTAGTATGATTTCCTACATCCTTACACACAAGTATATTCAAAACTACTCCATGATAATAATAACAAAACACAAGAAATAACAAAGTAATTCCAATAACTCAAGAGAATAGAAATCCATAACAAAGTTCATAGAATACCTAAACTTTTGCGATTACAAGAACTAGAAATCGTGGCTTATAGCAACCACACTCTTCCAATCACCTAGCTTAGTATAACTCGAATAACCACAACAATGGATGAGAATTGCTCTCTCAAACCTCCTAGACGTTTTACAGTGAATACTAAACTTTTGGGATGAATAAAATGGTTGGTAATAGTTTTGGTGTAAACTATTACACTTTGGGTTGTATCACACCTAGTAAACTAAGTCTAGGTTCAATATTTAGCCAAAGAGACTTGACTAACTGGCCAAAAACGTTCCCAACAAGTTAATAACAAGAAATGATCGGCCTCTAATGATTATGGGGAGTTAAGGCAACATTAAATTTTTGTAACTCTAGTCCATGCAACCGAACGGATTACGATGCAACGGATGGGTTGGGAATAATCGGTTGAAATGCCTCAATTGGTATAAACTTTGACTTTTGTTGACTTTCTTGGTTTTGCCTCTTTCTTTGTTCTAGCTGATGATTTCCAAGGCGAAACTTGATCTTTCCTACTTTGTAGATACTTAGAAATCATTGTGCTTCCTAATCATTGAGTCAAAAGCTTCCTTGTCGACTTCCTTCCTTGGGAATTCTCCAAATGTGCATAAAAACTTGATTTCTTCATCATTTGTGATACCTGGCTACATATACATACACAATACGCATCTTTTGCACTTTTGCAACAGTTATGAGTAAATATAGCCGATTATCATGCACAAAACCAACAATAACGCTATTAAAAACATGTTCATTTTAGGCGTTATCAAATTCCCCCATACATAAGTTTTACTCGCCCTCGAGTAGGTCTAACATTTGCAAAAATCGAATTCAATGGTCATGATACCGTGGTTCCAAAAAATTTAACAATCATCCCAAAAGAGATAATCATTAATTTACTTTTAATATGTGAAAAACTTTTAAAATGAACCAAACACTTTAGATAACATAACTAGAACACCTCACGAATGATTTTAAGAATTCAGTCAACACTCATATATTGGTGGGTATATGTAAATCACTCAATGCCTAGTCATGATCAATGCTTTTTACCATAAGCTTGTATAAGTATCAAAACAAAGAAAATAAATTCATCAAAGAGGGCTTTTATTCGGGTTATATCGTTAAGGCTTCAAGTTTATAAAAGGTATGGATAAGGCATGGGATGGTTTATGAAATTGGTGTTAAGAGAAAAATAAAGTCAAGTCTAAACCTCCATGTTGCTAGCCAAACCACAATCTCGAAAATGATTATATCTTCTTCCTCTTCACATATCGATCTCCAAATATATGTATAACTCAATTTAGCTCATTGGCTAATCAATATTCTTCATATAGCTCATTGGCTATAACTACATTTTTTTTTCAAGTTCCCCCACACTTAGTGTAAGCATACACCACAAAAAAAATACAAATGAGAAAAGCGTCTCCTTATCTTTGTTGGAGAATGGTACACACTATAGACAAAGTGTAGCTTCTTCATAATCATCAAAAACAATCCAACACTCCAAACAACTAGCAACAAACCGATAGACATGACATGGGTTGGCTAAGGTTTAAGGTGTAAAATCTTTTTGTATTTTTATGGATTTAAACAAGAATGAAAAGATTGGCTCGAAGGGTGTAACTAAGGGTATCTAGTGCTAAAGATGAGCAATAACAAATGGGTCCATATAAGGTGGTTAACTAACCAATGTGGTTAGCTAACATATCATTAGATGTAAAATGGAAGGCCATTTGGGTTAAATCCTTCGATGCCTCTTATCACTTGAACATATTTTTATCACTCGAGAGTGATTTTAACCGTAATGCATAACTAGTACAAGTTCTAGAATCGACATAATCACCGGCACACTCATCGCAACTATAAAACAAAAGATGTGTTTTATACAAAAAGAAACCTCACAATTAAGTGGAAAAAGGCTATAATGCTAGCTAGAAAATGCTATCGAATCCAAAATGAATTACTTCCGTAATTTGGTACAAATCAAAAAAATTTCAAAAACCTCATTTTACCATTGAAATACCCAAGTTGTTTTTAATATATCCCAAAAATGTGTGAAAACAACTAGACAATCAAGGGCGATTCCTTGCTAATTACTTACATCCAAAAGTTTATCTAAAAATAAGACTAAAAGCTAAAAATTTAAAAATCGTATCATTTTTCCTATTTTCTTCCCTCCCCCATACTTAAGTTTTGCATTGTCCTCAATGTAATAAAAATAAACTTCAAAGTAAAGAAAATGGGAAAAAGAAATAGTCAAAAGATACCACGGAGTAGAATATGCAATACGCATATTGGGTCATAAGAAAGCATGTGAGTTATCTAACTCCAAATATTGACCATCAATAAGCTTCCGACAAATCCATCCACGCAAAAAAAGCGCAATACACAATACACAAAAAAAAAACAAAACAATCCAAATACTACTGAAAATATGAAAAATAAACAAAGTATGATAATCATCCTAGAGAAATAGTTAAGAGATAGAGATAATATTGTTTAACACATGATAACCATTGTTTTTGAAACCATAAATCACGAATGAT
The DNA here is from genome assembly GCA_910596185.1 of Chrysanthemum makinoi. Classification (NCBI taxonomy): domain Eukaryota; kingdom Viridiplantae; phylum Streptophyta; class Magnoliopsida; order Asterales; family Asteraceae; genus Chrysanthemum; species Chrysanthemum makinoi. The sequence goes on along the minus strand of OU343216.1, from coordinate 15,061,051 downwards.
CCACGATCATTCAGCCGTCCTCCTCATCTCATCACCTTCTTCATCGTCATCATCCTCGTCATCATCATCACTCTCGGTTACATAGTTCTCATAAATTAACTCGAGCGAACTCTCCTCTTCTTCTTACGTTCCTCCAACTCCACGATGGCGATCCTCCAACATCAGCTTGATCCACCAACATCGGGTAATCTACCATATGCAGGTGCTGGGTGGAAATGGTGCATAACCGAGGATATGGATACGGATATGGTCCAGGATAAGAAGTGTAGGGAAAAGGATATGGTGGAACATTGGGTGGATTGTAGGGTGGCAACTCGTAGTTGGCTTCTTGAGCCATGTGTTGAAAAATAGGCATTGAATAATCATTGATGTAATTATTTCTCAACATCATCGAGTCTCTCAAACTTCCTATATTCAATTTCATTCAAATGTTGGTTCCACTCTCCCCAACACGAGTCAAAACTACTAGAGCGTACCGTTTGCGTTCCCCATCGATATATTGCCCATTGGCACATTTCCTTCTTCTTTGTGGTGGTTGTTGTTGTTGTGGTTGCTGCGGTTCAATCCATGCTCCTAATGTTTTCAATTTCTTATTCAAAGCATTTTCGAAACCACTTGCACTCCAAATCTCACTAAACTTTGGCTCTCCACACTTAGCTAACTCACTACTATTGTATACAAGATTTCTTGCCAACCTCGTAACAAAATGGCCTCCACAAATGTTGCTATTACATTTGATTCCCGGGGCTCTCCTAGACAAATACTCGGCTATTAGCCAAGCCGCATTTCGATCCTTAGATTCCTCCAATAACATCATAACCTACAAGTCCGACTTCGACATTTGTCCACTGGTTCCAAATCTATGAAGCGGCCCGATTACTAGCAACTTGTGTAGTATTCTCATCAGCAATTCTAATGGTTGCAGCATTCCTCTAGTACAAGAAGGATCTCCCACTTGATTCCAATAGCGGGCATACTAGGGTATTCTTTTCAAACCTCCAAGCCTCGAAAGTGAGCTTCAAATAATCGATGCTTAACCTCATGCGGTTCATACAAGCCAAAAGCAACAGCGAAATCGGCAAAGTGTAAGTAGATCCCCACAAAGCCTAAACCAAACACAAACTTCTTCCATCAAGTTCCAAACATTGATCTTCCTCTCAAAATACATAGTCGAAAAGAACTCCATACACCATTCACGATAAACCTCTTCATTTATGCTAAATGCTCTTTCCCATGACAAATCATCAAACGAATCCCCATCAACCGGATACACATAAGATGTCGCATCATTTTTACGCAACTTCGTCTTCACACTCATATTAGGCAAACAAATCCCAATCAATCACCCTCAGAACCAAACATGTCCTATTTTGCAATTTTGACAATCGTTCCGGAAGCATGTTTCTCCTCGTTGGTGAGATCTTTGAACTTCAGGTTGGCATTTGCTTTCGTCTTCACACTATACGTGACTTTCTTCCTTTTCGTTCCTTTGGCAAAACTTGGTAACAATCGGGTTAATTGGAACCTGTGCCGAGCTTGAACTACCTACAACAATTCTCTATAGAAATCATTAATATAATTCAATATAAGAGTGTTAGAACAAACGGGAAGGTCTATGGAAGCCTATAAGGTCCACTTCAAAAATTTGAAAAATTCCAAAACAGAACATGGAACGATCCGGTTGCAGGGCAACCGGATCGGTTCCTCTGTTGACCTACTCCAACCGTTGGATTTAGCGCCCACTTAACGGATCGGTTCCTCAACTTTGTAAGGCTTTGCCTTCTAATCTATTTGCCACTCGATTTTTCTAAGTTCAACTCACTCCAAGACTGCGTTCTAACATCACCAATGGTTTCTACATCCTCAAATGACTCTAAATTCACTTTCCAAACCTCTAATCATCACATATTCATTGCTTAGAACTCAACAAATTATACCTCAATTCTTTCAATTACTAGTTCTAATCAACAATGTGGCATCTATTATTCATTAAGAACGCATCATCTACCAACTGGGAATCACCAATTGCAACTTAATTTGATTCAATGGCATAACCTATTTAAATCCGAAAATTCAATCATCTAATACTCATTCCATGTTGAATCAATCACTACAATTCTTTTTGCAATGCATTCCTATATCAATTAACCACTTAATCCTAAAAGATTACAACTTAATTCGAATTCTATCAAAAACCCCCAAATTAGTGACCTAATTTGCAATTCGAATCAAATGCTCTAATTAAACCTTAATTGAGTTAATTGAATGTAGATGCTTACTTGTTTGGGTGCCATGATGATCTTCTACAACTTATACAACCTTCAAATAGCTTCTATTGGTCGAATTTTGCGAAACCCAGATGGAGGATTAGTGTGTGTGTGTGTTTTCTGGAAAAATTGAATTTTTTGTATATATACTTGTATGCAACGGTTCAGTCATGGACACAACCGTTTCGGTTTGCATTTTTGCCAAATTTTGCATTTTTCTCGTTACTTAGGCATTTTACCTTCCAAGCAACAATAGTTTACTCAAAAATCCTATTAAAGATGCACACAACATTCATCCACCATTTTGAAATTTCAACAATCATCTAATCTCAAAACTCAAATCATCATACTCATAAACTAAAACTAAAACTCAAACTCAAACTCATAATGCATTAATCAAATAACCTCAACATAATAATAAAGATAAAACTGAAATGAAAAACAAGAAATCCTAAATGCATAAAATTAAAAAGAAGTTCAAGCAAACAATTGCTTGTTTATTATGGTGCCTTGTTTCTCCTTAGAATTCCTCGAAATACTCATGCCTTAAGATGTCCTCACTTAGAAAGTTCCCGGTCAATTCACGGTGTGTTTCATAAGTTTTGAACTTCCTTATAAATCTTCTTCCATCCGGACATAGTATATCAAATTTGACGTGCCATTCTCCATCCCCATTCTGTCTCTTGTCTTGGGTCCCCATTCCAAATTCTTAAGTTGAACCGGTAAAGAACCTAAGAAATTGGTTAGCTTCTTGTAAACAAGGATGTTTTTGAATGGATTGTAAAATGCTTCCACTGCTAGTGTGCGTTCCATCTCATCCTCAATATCAAAGTATGGTGGAGCTAGTGGTCCATACATCGGGTTTCCTTGGACATCACGTCCTACTTCAAAACAAGTCAAGTCCTCGTCCGCTTCCATCAATTCTAAATCTTCCTCGAATTCCACAACTGGTCCCCTCGGTTTGGGATAATAGGTTTGTTTCGAGATTCCATCATCGATAGTCATCGTACCTCTACCCATGTCTATGATTGCATGTGCCTAGGAATGGTCTTCCTAGTAGAAGTGGTAAACTCTTATCCACCGGAATGTCTAGGACTAGAAAATCAACCAAATAGGGTTGACCCAACGTCTTAAACAATGGATAGGGCATAACATTAACGCTAGAACCCGTATCGGCTAAGGCATACACTGGTGTGGTCCCGTTCACTTTAATTGGCAAAACAAAATTCCCCGGATCTTTCTCCTTACGTGGCATACCTCTAAACAAAATCCTATCTCTATCCTCCACCGATAGATCTTTATCCTCCAATCTTGCTCTTGCTAGCATCACCGCATCTAGTTTCTTGCGGTAGAGAACGTAATCTTGTAGTACCTCAATCATCGGCTTTTTCTCATTTAGCTCAAGAAACTTTTGTTCAAGGTTTTCCAAAATAGCTTCTTTTTGTTCTTGGGTTAACGGTTTGAAAGTGTATGGTGTAGTAGGTGGTGAAGGTGTGTAGTCATTTGTTTTATTGGTGGATGTGGTAGGAGTTAATTTGTTGGATGAGGTTTTCTTCCTATTTGCCTTCCCCATCTTTACGACTTCCACATCTTCCTTTTCCATATTAGCACATAACTCCACAAGCATCTCATTCACCCCCTTTTCTTCTTCCAAATCGGTGATATTGATCCTCATTTCCCCAAGGCAAAATCTATTTGGCATTTGGTTGTTACAAGAAAATCCTGCCCAAAACATACATTGGGCTCATCGGCGTTCCCTTCTTCCAAGACAACAAAATCCGTTTCAACAATGTGACCATGAATGTTAACCTTAAGATTCTTAACCATTCTTCTTCCGTAAGCTTCATAATCCAAACGCACATGACCAATTTGATCAAGAACTTTTTCCACAATGTAATTTTCACCATAAGCCATGTTTAGTTAAGCTGCCAAGCACACCCTTCTACACTACAAGTGTGCCGAACCTCATAAATGGCGAATCATACTTTGTTACTTGATTGCATATCAACTCTTCCCTTCTTAGGAAGTTGAACTTTGTTTTCACCCGTTTCTTCCATACTAACCGTATCAATTCCAAAATCCTTCTTACTCCTTCTAAGATATTTCCAATCTTCTCCAACGAACTTCGATGTCTTTGAACATCTCATCCAAGAGGAACTTTCGGAAATTCCGCTTAAACTATCCATAATAACTATCTAACAAGACAAAACAAAACCAAAAACGAAAATCCAAATCATTAGCGTTAGAGTTAGTAAAACAAAGCAAACTATAAAACATATACTAAGCAAGTAAAGACATTTAACAAAACTGAAAACACAAGCTAAAACTCAAAATTTAAAAAGTAGAAAAATTTTTACGAGAGCTCAACCGGATCGGTTGGCTCACCGATCGGTTGGTGGTAAACTTCTTTAACCAAGCGTCCAACCGATCGGTTGCGGGTTTACAACGAGCAGTTGGATTGATTTCCTAAAAAAATTTAATTATCTTAAACACAGTAAATTAATTAAAATTAAAAATTATCAAGTGTACTTAAACTCTTAATTAATTGAGAGTACTCATTATCCTTATTAATTATAAAATTAAATAAGTTATTAAATGAAAACTATATTAACTAATCTATTAAACTACTCATTAAGACAACTAAAACCATAAAAATTTAAAAATTAACTATTTCTAATTACTGTAATTAAGACAATTAACTAAAAAGTAAATAAAACTAAAAATAATTAAAATAAAAGAAAAGCTAAAAATCTAAGAAAAGCATAAACAACCCAAGATATAATATCTATAAAAATCAGAAATGATAAGAATTAATCTATAAACTATAACACAAATCACTGGATAAACTAAAACTATGAAAATCAAAAGACAAAAATTTACCGAGAGCACTAACCGGATCGGTTAGCCTCTTAACTTTTTTTTTTTTTTTTTTTTTTACTTTTCACGAAATTCAATTTTAAAAACTACCAATTTTACAAAATCTTAACAAAATCAAATTGCTTAAAAATCCAAAATCCCCGGCAGTGGCAAAAACTTGATTGCTTATCGTGTGCAAGTTTTAAAAATTTATTAACACGATTTTATCCGTCTAATACTATAAACACATGAGCAAGTATACTGGTTAGCGATAGCAAAGGTGGGTAAGTCGAGATCGTCCCAAGGGATTTTGTGTTTGAAATTGTTTTCAAAGATTAGTAACAAAAAAATAAGGCTTCTTCCAAAAGTGATGTTATAATGAAATTCAATATAAAGAAATATATATACTTGTGTGTAAACTATAGGCAATCATAGTAAGTGTTCATGAAGGCTTGGTGTAAACTCTTGATGTGATGCACAAATCATAAGCAAATTATTTCCAACCATGGTTTATGTTTGTAAAAATCATTCTAAGAACAAAAACATATAGGTAATCCTTCGGTCCTTATCCTAATGATTATCCTTTAGAAAATCCATTTGTTTGTAAAATATTCTTATTAAACTCGCAGTCTTTCGACCTTTAAATTGATGAAAATGTTTCTAGTCTTGTTTCAATAAGTAAACATGGTGGTTGTCAATCACCATATCCCATACTAGTTTGTCACTTAACTTTTTGGAATAAAACACAAGAGAAATCCTTTCGGTCCTTTTCTTAAAACTTGTTTTAATAAGACTTGAAGCATTGAGGCCCTTGAAACCAACGGCTTATCTGTGAGTAGAGAGTCACATACTTGAGATGTGACTTTGGGAGGATCGAGGCGATTATTACATCCGCGAAGATATTCGTATTGGTGACCACATCACGCCACCCAAGGAGTCTTTTAAATATCACGGGATCGATGATTCACAAATCGGGGAGGATAGGCGAGGACGTGTCTCATCGGATCAGGGCTGGATGGGCGAGATGGAGGCGGCGTCAGGTACTAGGAACATCCCCCTTTAAGCTTAAGGGAAAATTTTATGGGTGGCGATTGAGACCGGCTTTGCTGAATGCAGTGTTGGCCCATCACCAAGGCACTTACCCGGCCGGGTTGAGTGGCGGACGAGAATGCTAAGATGGATTTGTGGCAAAACTTTCTTGGACATGATTCGAACGGAGTTTTGAACTAAACTTGAGGTCGAGAATATTATCGAAGATGAGAGAAGGAAGGTTGAGGTGGTTGGACATGTCAAGGAAGGCCACAAAAGCGGCAGCCGGTTAGAAGAGTTGAAGAGCTCTAGTGGATGGCGTGAGAAGAAGGGGTAGACCTAAACTTCAGATGGGAAGACAATTAAGCTCGACATGAAGGAGCTGCTCTTGTCGAGGACATGATCTCAGATGGGAAGGCGTGGAGAGATAGAATTAGGATCTGCGGGTAGTTGCCTTAGGGTAGGAGCTCTGTGGCTTTTGTCTTCTTTAGAGGTTATGCTTTTACGGGTAGTGGTGCTAGGTGCTTGACTGTTTTGCGGGTAGTGGTGCTAGGTGCTTGGCTTTTAGGTGTCCCCTTTTGCCTCTTTGCTTGTTTTGTTTTAGTAGACTCTCTTTTTGCTTGCCGTAGTCTTAGACCCAATGGTGGTTTGTGTTGCTGTTGTTGCCCCTTTAGGTTTTGCGGCTTTGTCGGCCCCTGCGTTGGTTTTGGTGCTCCGGATGTCTTTTACTTTAGCTTTCTGCCTCGTGTGCTCGGCGTTTTTGCTTTGTGTTGCCCCGTTTGTTGAGTGCGCTTTTGGTGTGCTTGGGATTTGGGTTTTATATCGGTTTCGCGCGCTTTTAGCTTCTTTTCGGTGTGCTTGGCTTGGTTCCTTTCTCTGTACGCCATGTTTGCTTGTTTGTTTGCTTTTTTATCCACTTTTGCCTTTTGTTGCTTTCGTATGCTTTATCTACCCTTTCGCACTAGCACACATGCACTTGCGGAGGTCTCGTTTGGGCAGATCTCTCTACACTCGGGTTTACCACGTGTGTAGGGGTAAGGCTGTCTACATTTTACCTCCCCCATACCCTGCCTAGGCGGGATTGGGTTTTGTTGTTGTTGTTGTTGTTGTTGTATGTTTTACCGACAAATCAAACAAGACTAGTATTTTTCCAACAAACTCATTTAAACAAGATCATATATATCACATATGAGAACACTAGTATGATTTCCTACATCCTCACACACAAGTATATTCAAAAACTACTCCATGATAATAATAACAAAACACAAGAAATAACAAAGTAATTCCAATAACTCAAAAGAATAGAAATCCATAACAAAGTTCATAGAATACCTAAACTTTTGCGATTACATGAACTAGAAATCGTGGCTTATAGCAACCGCATCGCCTCCAATCACCTAGCTTAACCGTATAACTCCGAATAACCAAAACAATGGATGAGAATTGCTCTCTCCAACCTCACGGGCGTTTTTCAGTGAATACTAAACTTTTGGGATGAATAAAATGGTTGGTAATAGTTTTGGTGTAAACTATTACACTTTAGGTTGTGTCACACCTAGTAAACTAAGTCTAGGTTCAATATATAGCCAAAGAGACTTAACTAACTGGCCAAAAACGTTCCCAACAAGTTAATAACAAGAAATGATCGGCCTCTAATGATTATGGAGAGTTAAGGCAACATTAAATGCGTTTTTGTGTAACTCCAGTTCATGCAACCGAACCGTTTACGATGCAACGGATCGGTTCGCGTTTTGACCTCGCCCAACCGAATCGGTTGCGGGCTCTAACGAAACGGTTGGATATAAACGCCTCGGCTTTGACTTTCGTTGACTTTCTTGTTTAGCCCCTTTCTTTGTTCTCATTGATGATTTCCAAGACGAAACTTGATCTTTCCTTTTTGTAGATACTTAGAAATCATTGCGCTTCCTAATCATTGAGTCCAAAAGCTTCCTTGCTCGACTTCCTTTCTCGGGAATTCTCCAAATGTGCATAAAACTTGATTTCTTCATCATTTGTGATACTGGCTACATATACATACACAATACGCATCTTTTGCACTTTTGCAACAGTTATGAGTAAATATAGTCGATTATCATGCACAAAACCAACAATAACGCTACTAAAAACATGTTCATTTTAGGCGTTATCAGTTAAGCTCACAAATTGGTTTGAACGAATTTGGAGTTGTCTAAGTCGTATTTTTGAATTTTATGGGATCAAGTGTCAAAGCTGAGAAAACGGGTCTGAAATTCAGTTGGATTGTTTGATTTTTCATTTTCAAACTAAAGGTAATTTTGAGCTCTCCTTTTACAGGATTTATATTTAGGATATAAGTGAATTTCTGGAATTTTTGGGAATTTTTCCAAGATGTTTAAACAGGTCTAATAAACGTAAACTTTTGAGGTGTACTTCCTGAATACTTAGACTCTGAGATAAAATCTACCAAAATTTTTGAAACTACCTAACTAATGTGCGAACCTCTCGGAATTTTCTTATAATTTTTGGAATACTTCTGATGGGTCTATAAATTCGTGTAAAACTGGTCCAGATGTGAAGTTAAGAAAATAAAAGACACAATGATGATATCAATAAGTAAAACACTTATAAATGTATGAGAAGCTTATAAATTGAATATGTTGGTGATATGTGATTCGTTTGACTATCGGACTCATGCTTCAGTTCATTTGGTTATTTTACTCAGTTTTCAGTTCATTTGATTTACTATGCTTTCACTCTATTTCGGTTGGTACGCCAAGCTTATACTTCAGATTACCACTTCATCCGTTTACCGAGCTATTATATGATTATTGGATTCAAGTGTTGATTATGCTATTATATAATTATTTGATCCATCTGTTTACCATTCTGGTATATGATTACATGATTTCTCTGTCTATTATGTTAGTATGTGGTTACCTGATTCATCTTTCATCATGCTAATATCTCATTATCCACTTACCATGCTACTATGTGACTATTTAATTCGTCTGGTTTCCATGCTAGTATGTAATCATTTGATTTATCCATTTATCATGTTATACTTCGTTCAGTTGTTTCGTGAGCTATGATTATCATTTAGTAATCCTACCTACTATTTGTGATTACCATGTTTGTACTTCTAGTTGGTATGTTCTAATGCTTATGTTATCGGTTTGGCATAGTAATTGATGTTTACCTGACTTGTTGATCTGCCATGTTTACACTTCTGTTCATGTTACTGGTTGATGAAGGAATATGGTTCAACTTATGTTATCTGTCTAGTTGACTTGCCTAGTTTGTCATGCTATATTCTTGTTCAATTACTCTATTTCATTATGATCTTCGTTCAGCATTCCTACCTGATACATGTGACTGATATGCTTATATTTATGTGAGTAGTTCCGCTTGTTATGATATTTGTTCAGTTCATTAATTGTTGATTATCTGACCTGTGTGATTGCCATGCTTACATTCTATTCAGTTGATTTCGTCTGGTTATAGAATTCTGCTTAGCTTATGTATATCTGATTATCTGATTTGTTTGTTTTGCCATATTCATGTTTAGTTGATCCGCTGACTGATATGCTTGTACATTGTTTGATTGCTTATTTTGATTATGATATTGTTCATCAACTCCTATATGATTATGTTTCGATACTTGTATGTTGGTATTTATATGTGCTTATATTTGTTCAATGATTCGCTGCTTTGTTTTGCTTTGTTTTGCTTTGGTCTTCTTTGATTTTTGCTCCTTCTGGATATCTGTTAATATTGTGTTCTGCAGGTTCCTCATTGGCTCATAGACTCATTGTGCTCATTCGTTACGATTTTGTTATCAGCCTCCTTTGATTCATTTTTGAATTTTGATTATGTTTGGCTTTTGTTTTGTTATATCTTTTCACTGGGCTTTTTAAGCTCACCGCATTTCTTTTCCATGCGACAGGTACCAAGTGGGACGCTGGGCTTTGATGGGCTAAGAGTAGGAGCATTTGAGTGGACCGACCCTAGTTCCTTTATTATTTTGGACTCTTTTGGAAAAGTATTTGTTTTGATATTTCGTATCTTTTAGTCATATTGGATTACGTATTTTTCCTTGTAAGTCATTCGTTTATATGACTTGGTATTTTATTTGATAAGACTTTCGCCTGCAATTTTTATTAGTATGTCCTTATATGACTTCATAATGTGACATTCGGACCCTTGTCGGGTTGGGGTGTTACATGGTCTAGGTTTAGAGGCAGTTTCATTATTTAAAGATATGCTAACATTTGGTTTAAATCCGGATGATGTTACGTTTATGTGCCTACTAGCGGTCAATAAATGTCAACAAGATACAAAGAAAAGGATACAAGTCAAAGAGAAGGTTCTTGAAACCCTCTCTTGGGCTTATATTTGGCAGAAACTATGGGATCTCACATGAGAATCCATAGTAAACTTGATATCTACCATAAAGGTATAAATACATCCCCATGTATTCATCCTTGGTACACTTGATTCAATATAAGGCCAAACTTCTTCTTTTCTCCCCTTGGTCGACGAGTGAAACCCCACGAAAGGGATTTATGAGTGACCTTGAGCTGTTGAGCATAACAAAGGTGTTTGGTTAATCTATTGTGATCAAAAACTAGCATTCGCATCGAATCGCTAATGCTACGTATGTACAAGACTATAGATAAATCTTATTTTAGATTTTTGGTGTTTCCCCAATCGATTTAGGTGTTATTCGATTACATAAAACCTAATTATTTAGGGTTTATGCTTCTTGATCGTTTGATTGCTTAGAGTTGCTAAAAGGTACGCTTACTTTATGTTTCGGTTAATTAATTATGAATATTTGTTTAAGTCTTCCGTTGCGTGCTCTTGTGATTTCTTGTTTATATATTATGATTGTCATGTTTATATAATTCCAACAGATCGCCAGGGTGAATAGAAGACATCTAGTAATCGGTATTCGATTGAATCAACTATTGAGAAGCAAAGTGCTACATGCTATCCAAAATGCAGTGGCAAAACCTGTGGCCCCTCCAATATAAAACCATCTTTGAACTTCATCTGTACTTTCCCCATCACCGTCACTCTCAACGATAGGTGGTACTTCCAAATCATCATCTCCGGAGCATTTTTTGGTCAGGGGGCGTCCACATAGCCCCTCATTCCCAATGTATGTTGAAGCGTCAAAGGTTTAGAGTTGAGTGCCCAATGGTATTCTCCCAGAAAGGTCATTAAATGACATGTCTAGATTATTTAGTAGAGTCATCAATGACATGGTTGGTGGTATCTCTCCTGAAAACATGTTCCTAGATAAATTCAAAGTTAAAACCTGTGTCATTTGGCCAATGTCTCATGGAATCTCACCAACTAGAGAGTTGTTTGACAAGTCTAGCACCAACAATCCATGCAGATTGGTAACTTCATTTGGGATTTGTCCTGTTAGATTGTTGCTTGACAAATCGATCGCCTTTAGCAGTCCCAAAATGCTACTAAACTCCTTTACCTTTCCTTGCCATTCGATCATAAGATGATCAACATAGCTATTAATTTCAACACTTTTACTAGTGGAATAATCAAAAGTTCTCAAATTGGCATCACTAAGATAGTGATGTACATTTTGTTCCAAAAGTAATCCTTTTTTAACCATGGAAGTAAGATTATTCACACACGATGGGATTGTTCCATTGAGATTGTTAAATGACAAGTCTAAGATCTGAAGACTTACCAATTGACATATCTGTGAAGGGATGGTTCCGAAAAGGTTGTTTGATTTTAGGCTAAGGACATACAACCTTGACAAGTTTTCCCCTATCCAAACAGGAATATTACCATATAAAATGTTGGCCCCCAAGTCTAAAAGGCTTAAATTTGTGCAATTCTTCAAAGACAATGGCAATTCTCTAGAGAAGTTGTTGTTGTATAAACACAACGTCTCTAGTTGACCCAAATATCCTACGGAGGGAGGAATAATTCCTGATAGAGTATTCTGTCCTAGATTAAGAACTTTTAGATATGTCAAATTCCGAATACAGTCCGGAAGTTGCCCGGTCATTGTGTTATGTGATAGATCAAGAAATTCCAAATTTCTATACAGTTGGCACAAGAAAGAGAGTCTTCTATGGAATTTGTTTCTGGACAGATCTAAAAAATGTAGACATGGTGGAAAAGCACGTATTGAACCATAAAAGCAGTTGAAACTTAAATCTATGAAATCAAGGTCGTGATTTGATAATGATTTTGGTAATTTCCCACTGATGTTGTTGAAAGAAAGATCCAAATAGCTCAAGTGAGAAGACCGCCACTGGTTCCAGTACTCTGTAGAAACTGTGTCTGAAATGCTATTGTTGGAAAGATCAAGATGCGTGAGATTTTCTAGTTTTTGTGTCCATTTTGGGAAACGAGGCCCTAGCTTGTTAGAACTGAAATCTATATATTGTAAACTCTGAGAAAGGTTTGACACATCATCAGTAAAAAGAACTCCTTCAAGTGAGTTGTATGAAAGATCTATATAGAAGAGATTTGATTTTCCAATGTTTTCAGAGATAGCACCTCTAAGAGAATTGGAAGATAGATCTAATTCTAAGAGAATTGGTAGTTGCCACAGTTTGTCACTTACAGTTCTATCTAACTGATTCGAAGATAGATTCAAGTTTTGTAGGAATGAAAAGTTTTGGATCTCATCAGACAATGACCCTGTGAATTGTGTTGAGTTTATGATATATATAAAATACAATAAAACATAAAGACATCAAGAGTACACAGCGGAAGACTTAAGATCATAACAAATAAATAATTAACTGAAAGTATGCGTAACGTACCTCTTGCGAATGTCAAATCCCTCGAGCAAAGCAAAACAACCCTCGAGCAAAGCAAAACAAAGAAGTACTTATTGGTGTAAGAATAATGTCTTACAACCACGTTCTTGTACACACGAATTAACCAACGAATCAAGCGATTGCTAGATCTAACACAAGTCCTCGTTTAAGAAAAACGAAACCAAACTCCCTTACTTGGGGTGCTCGGCCGAATATAGACTAGAGAGAGGAGAGGAGAGATCTAGGGTTAATTCAATGCACAAGTGTGTGAAACCCTAGAACCTAACCCTCCTTATATACTAGTAGGTAAACTTAGGGAACAAGTTAGGGAATTAGGCTTTGGGGAGGCCCTATGGCCGGCCATGTACACAAGCCCAAAGCCAAACCCATAACTTTCCAAGTTTTCCATTTCTAGTCCTTCTCTTTTCCATTTAACGGTCGTTAGTCATTTTTCCGTTAAATACTTAACGATCGTTAACCGGACTTGATGTGTAATAATTAATCGTAAACATAAACATTAATTATTAACTTTAATTCTCATTCGCTAATGTGTGCAATCCCGTGGTCACGAGTTCGAATCCGGACATTCACATGTTTGTAAATATATACATTTCCAACAGCTCCCACTTGGATATGTTTACAAAACGTGAAATGACATTGGTTAGCGTCTAGCAACACGCCAATGCCCCCCGGTACAACTCGTGTATGGTTTTCTGGAGAAAAACCAAGTTTGATGATTCATCATCATATTCATCCTTTTGTTTCTAATACCATGTTAATAAGAATATGGATCTTACTCATTTCTTAATTAACTATTCTGTTTCTCGCTTTATATGATTTATTAAGATTACCAATTCTTCTGAACAGAAGACCTTGGGTATGGCCATACAAACATCTTAACAATCCTACGAGGGGCCAGTAGTATTATACTTCAAAATAAATTTGAAGGAAACAAATCCCATTTTGACTACAAGCAGGATTCATAAATTTCGCAACACTTCTGAAAACAACCCTTATAACTACCAGTTACGTGTAGCGTTAGATTGCTTCACAAAAATGCACTACATCCATGACATATCTCTTGTATCTCAAGTCAGAGGATAAATATCCATGATATACTTAATGACGAAGATCCATAAAGTATTATCATGCTGGTGGGATAAGTCCTATATTCAATTCATTGAATATTATCTGAAATTAGTCATGCTACGCATCAATATACTTTCAAGTACATTCTAACTAATACTCATATTTGTCTTAATTCAATATCATTCCCATGTTATTGATTGACAACGGACTATTTAGAATAAGTTATTCATGGATTTAAACATGCAAATATAGGACACAATATTATAAATGAAATTAAACGTATACCGTACTTTAATTCATTATAAATAATAATTGTTTAACATCCTTTATCCAAATACTAAATAGATCAATGCATGATAATATTAGTTAATGAATTTTGCCACAAGTCATGAAAATCATACTTGTTGACAAGGCATAATTTCAATTAACTTTGATCTATAGGAATTTTGAGAATACTTATTTCAAGAATTCAATAAGTGAATTTCTTGTATATGTTTACACATATCTTGATATTGTCATATCATTCCATAAGGTGCGTGATAACCTGAACCACCCTTTTATGACAATTATCTTTCAAAACTTTAAAGTTTTAAAGTATTCTTTATTCTTTAATGTATAATGCAACTATGCTCTTAGTTGAGCATAACTAGTCAACATGGTCATCATCAAGGATACCGTGACTAGAATTGAGTGTCATCTCAATTATACTAGCATCATTGTTTACAACAATATGCTCTTTAAACATCCGTAAACTTTGAACAGTTATAGTGTAATGTTGGTGCCTACCAAAACTCAAGTTTGTTGGCAATGACAATTATGAAACAATTGTCATATAATCATCCATAGAATCTAGGAGCATCTCCAGACTGTGGAATGTGATTCTAAATCCAAACATATTCCTTTTAAAATATTTATTACACTAACAACTTTCAATGTTGTCAAATCATCAATCATGACACAACAATCTTATACACAACATGATGAATCTTCAAGTTTAAACTTTAAGATCTCATCTATCTTGTCAAAGATATGTATTCATCATGTTATATTTGACTCATTTATTTACCGCATATGTTTATAATAATAAACATATATTCCAAGGTTATATATCTTATTTCCAAATCTTACAAACGAAGTTTCATTCCCAACTAAAACTTAATTTAGGTGGAATGTAGTTGCCCATACAACATATAAGATTTTAAAAATAAAAATAATACTCCCACTAGCTTTAGGAATACTTATGAGTTATCTTATTTTAATTATTAAATCAAACATGGATTTAATATTAAACATAAGAAACATCTCTTAGATGCTTGCATATATCCATTCATGGATTCTTGCAGTTTGTACATATCCAAGGATTATTTGAATTCATAAAACTTCTTTGTATTACTCATCGTCCTCGCAAAAGTAATTCCACAACAAAGAGTTTTGACATTCATTGTCAAAATTTCATATCAATGAAACTAAGTATGACAATTATAATCTTTATACTTCTATTTAATGTATCTAGAAAGAATATTCAATCATAGTTAATTGCTTAAATATGATTAATATTATTATCACTAGACATGCATTAAATATGTGTACAATATTGTCCATATGATTTCTACACAAAGATTTAAACCACTAGGGTTTCCACCCTTTGAAGAAACTCATTTTCATTATTAAGATAAATCAAGTATCTAAAGTTGATTATCTTTATGGACAGCATCTCAACATTCATAGTATGATTGATTTACCACAATTCAACATTTGGTAAATTTATCATTATGATTAACAGGCTTACCATGATCCTGTAACTCATATTCCTCAGCATATTAAATATCTGAGATATCCTTGCGGATCTATGAATGACAATTCCATCATATTGAGGTCTATCATTTACATGTAGCCTCATCATGATTTGCTAGTGTGTTTTAGAAGATGGTGTATTTTGCAATTTAATCTTTGAAGATTTAAACAAAACTCCCACTTGCCTTTAACAATTTAAAGATTACCTTTAAATAGTTTAGCAAGTAGAGCAACAATAAATTGTTCTCTTTTGGGATATTACAAAAAACATTTGATAGTTCTTGACATCGGTTTGTTACAACTCACTTTACAAGTAGTTTAACAAATTCAGAACTTCATTATAAGACTTAATGTGATTCATCACATTCCATAAACAAATGGTGTCTTATCAATCTTCTAGGTTGGAGTCTTATTGAGTATATTCAATCTATACTCAATCTACTAACCTTGATAACTTTTGGAAGAAACTATAGTTATCTTGAATCAAACAATGCCAATAGATTTTGATTCTTCTAACTGAACATACCATAAAACTATGGTATTTCCTTAGAATTTAATATTGTAAGATTAATCTAACAATATTTAAGATAACCATCTATTCTTTGGTTTATCATATTTACCAACAAAGTAAAACTTATTGGTACAATAGAATTACCAAGTCAATTGCATGTATTATAACACAAGTATTCTTGACCAAGTCAAAAGATATAACAGTTATAATCCCACTATACGTTATAAGTCTTTGATCAACTCATTGACTTCATGCATATGTCTTAAAACATAGCAAGTTAACGTCTTAATTTATATTCTAAGTCTTTAAAAGACTTCATGTTTGTGACTTTACAAAATCATAAACATTTATAATTAAAGTAATTATGAACACCACCTCAGGTTTCAATTAATATTTCAAGTTAATATTTACTACATATATTTAAGTCATTCAACGAATACTTAAATTCAAAGTAGTATTAGATTACTTCATTTAATTATGTCATTCCATGAAATGTTCAACGTAAGAAACTGCAGAATCATCCATGCTCGTTCTCACGGCACGTGGATATTTTACCTTGGGCTACAATCTAGGTCACGTTCTCACGTAACATAAATTGTAACTACAAGTGTTTCTTAAATATTGAATGACATAAATATTTAAAATAAAGTAGTCTTTGTTATCATCTTGACACATGTTCTTAATAGGGCAATCATACATATATAAATGTATACTTCCTATTAGAACGTTATTCTCTTACTTTACAGTCAAGAGAATCCTTTTAAATCATATTAATATGTGTTGTACCTTGCACACAATAAGATTTCTCCCACTTGTGCATGGAACAACATCATGTAGCATATAAACAACACGATACACGTTCGTTTATTTGATTAATATGATTTGTGTCATAGATATAACAAGTAGATGTAGAACTATATTGTTTAGTAAGGAAACGTACACGACTATCCTTAAAAACATAAGTGTCTACAATTGGAAAGTAATTATCTTTGAAGATAATCTGGGTTACTACACAAGAAATAAGGCTTGTAGCTCCCACTGAATTAGAAATCATTAAAACAACTTCTTATTCAGTAATGCAACACAAATGCTCCCACTGAATCTGACAACATTGTAAGTGTTGCATAACCAGTGAAAACAACTTGCTTGCTTTTTACTTTCCTACACCTTTGAAGAACCATACGTAATCATTACTAAGGTACTAAAAGGTGTATTCTACTATATGAATGATAGGTTATCCATCAATGTTATTAACTAGAAAAATTGGGTATGCAATTTCTTCCTCAACAGGCCTACCATCCCCATACTGGTATGTAGTACCTTTAAAGGCTAAAGCAAAACAACTAGATAAAAAAATGCTAGTTAGCCTTTTACCAATTTTTGCGGTAATTAGTCTAGCTTATAATCTAGTAACTCATATACATGTTTTCCAGTTAACCAACATTCATGTTGTTACAAAGGATTCATTCACCAAATGAGGGGAATGAAGTCTTTATGGAAAATAAGATGTGCAATTCATTGCTAAGAGTTACATTAGAATTTAGACAATTCAAATGTTCCTATTATACCTTTCTCATTCATGAAAAGGAATAGGATTGAGTCACATGCTTCTCCCATGGAAAAGAGACTTCGTTTGTCTTATCAGTAAATTATTCTCGATCAAACATTTGTTTGAATGCTAGAATGGATCAATTTACAAATCAAAGACTAAACCACGTTTACGGTTAAATGTTGCATTTATACATTCAAAAGAATTACAAAATTCAATTTTAGTATTTTCGATAATTAACCTTTTCAATAAACAATTAAATACCCAAGGTTCATATTCATATAACCAATTAATATTTATTGAAAACTAGGATCCAAATTGTCATAATTTCATTACATCAGTTGATCTGCTAGTAATGAACCTTATACAAAATGGTAGAGCATTTGCTCAATTGCCAATTTCAATTGCAATTCCTAGATTTATGGGATTTACATATAGCCAATATCAATCGCCATGTAAACATGTTTTATCCCATCCTATGCCTTGAGTTGTCAGTTCTCACTGCCTAACTCAATTAAGTTGTCCAACTTAAGAAACTGCAAAATCGTCCATGCCCGCTCTCACGACACGTGGACATTTTACCCTTTGATTACGATCTAAGTCACGATCTCACGCAAATAAAAAGTAATCTTAGGTGTTTCCGTTTCGTTGGATGGCATATAACTTAAATTAAAGGGTAATAGTTTTGATGTCAAATCAAATATGTACAAAGATGTCATGCATTCATCTTTGTAGCATAGTTTTTATTAAAACATTTATATCTTGTTTTAATGTATAAGATTTTCATCATCAAACTTTAATTGAGGTATTGGGTTCACCAATCAAGGAATTTAGAGTTAATTATCATCCATTATACCGTACTTTTGCATAAGTGTAAACACTTAGTGTTTCGGATAATTACCACCGAAGTGGCGCATGGAATTAAAACTAATTCGCCCTTAAGATGAGCTTGCACATTTAATGGCTTACTAAGTAGCTCCACTCGAACTTACAGGGGGCAGAGGACCAGGTACGCGCTAAAGCACAACCTTAGACATCCTTTCAGTGTGACTGTGCGCACTTCTTTAAACCCCTTTTATTAGTTCATTCTCATGGGTGAGCCGTTCAGACCATTTGTACCAAAGTCATCAATCAATTAAACGATTATGATTACTAGTCTTAAAAATACATGTTTCACCATTGTTTAGGTCAGTTTATTTTTTCTTGTAAAAATACCCTTGTTACACATAACAAACAAGCAAGTATTTATAAAAAATAAACAAATAAACAATGAATGCATAAAAAAGTCATGCATATCAAATAGCCACATTCATACGTTTTGATAAATCCTATTAATAACCAATTCTAGATTTGACAATATGCATATATTTAATTAAGACTTTCACCCGTTTTCATCTATGTACAAGGTGAACCACATGCATCGATTCATCGATTGCGTAAGTCAAAATTAAATACATACCACATAGCACATAATTGATTAAATTAATAATTATTGAGGTCTTCCCCAATTTTAGATCTATCATATATTTAGTGTATATCACTTAAACAAGAAAGACATACAATAAAAGCAGATCCATGATAAAACATGCAGATAATTATCATGGACATAAAATTACACTTAACAATTAATGCAATTAAATCAGAGTTACGCATATACACATAAAGTTGCATGCATCTTAGGGTTTCTAATCCAATTAAAACAATAGTTTACAAAACCCTAATTAGGGCACCAAAAAAAATGCCCCCCCTCAAAATTAGGGTTTAGGTTTTGCAAACCCTAGATCTAAGCATACAAAAAATAACACATTCATGTTTATTTTAATTATGTGTTTCAGTAATTAATTACTTGTTATACAAGGCTCGTGATGCCACTGTTGAGTTTATGATATATATAAAATACAATAAAACATAAAGACATCAAGAGTACACAGCGGAAGACTTAAGATCATAACAAATAAATAATTAACTGAAAGTATGCGTAACGTACCTCTTGCGAATGTCAAATCCCTCGAGCAAAGCAAAACAACCCTCGAGCAAATCAAAACAAAGAAGTACTTATTGGTGTAAGAATAATGTCTTACAACCACGTTCTTGTACACACGAATTAACCAACGAATCAAGCGATTGCTAGATCTAACACAAGTCCTCGTTTAAGAAAAACGAAACCAAACTCCCTTACTTGGGGTGCTCGGCCGAATATAGACTAGAGAGAGGAGAGGAGAGATCTAGGGTTAATTCAATGCACAAGTGTGTGAAACCCTAGAACCTAACCCTCCTTATATACTAGTAGGTAAACTTAGGGAACAAGTTAGGGAATTAGGCTTTGGGGAGGCCCTATGGCCGGCCATGTACACAAGCCCAAAGCCAAACCCATAACTTTCCAATTTTTCCATTTCTAGTCCTTCTCTTTTCCATTTAACGGTCGTTAGTCATTTTTCCGTTAAATACTTAACGATCGTTAACCGGACTTAATGTGTAATAATTAATCGTAAACATAAACATTAATTATTAACTTTAATTTTCATTCGCTAATGTGTGCAATCCCGTGGTCACGAGTTCGAATCCGGACATTCACATGTTTGTAAATATATACATTTCCAACAAATTGGTTATTCGAAGCATCCAAATATCTTAACGTAGTAGCTGATGTGCATCCAGACAACTTGTTCAGAAATTCTGAAAATTTCCCATCAAAATTGTTTCCCGAGAGAGAAAGAATTGCAAGCTTATTGCCAGTTAATGGGCACAAGCAACGGTACATGGATGAGTTGAGATTGTTGTTATCGAGATAAATGTAATTAAGATATGAAGAAGAGTTGACAGATGGAGAATATGGATGCATGACTTGTGAGAGGTCACATCCTTCTAAACTTAACTCTTCTAGGTTTTGGAGACCTATAATTACATTTACCCAGTTACTTGTTTTGGCTAAAGAAGTTCCATCCATAGAAAGGATAAATAAAGAAGATAGAGAAGACAACCAATTTAAATTTTCAACTGAACAACTTCCAAGGTAATCTAGATAAAGGTATTCCAAATTAGTGAGGTTTCCAAATTCCGGAGGAATGGTTCCATAGAAAGAGTTGTCTGAAAGGTAAAGGAGTTCTAATTTGGTCAAGGAACCGATGGATCTGGGAATGATTCCACTGAAATTATTCCCTTCAAGGTTGAGGTTCATTAATTTGGTCAAGTTACCAATGGACATGGGAATGATGCCAGTGAACTGATTCCTGTTAAGTTCTAATGAGGTTAATTGAGTCAAGGAACCAATGGACATTGGAATGGTTCCACTGAAATTATTTGCATGAAGGTCAAGATGAGTTAATTGGATCATGTTACCAATGGATTCGGGAATGGTTCCATGAAAAGAGTTGTAAGAAAGCTCAAGAATACTCAAGTAAGTTATGTTAAGCAACGAAAGGCTAATCTCACCTCCAAGACCATAGTCGTATAACTTAAGCTCTGTCACATGATCTGTTTGATTATTACACATAACTCCACTCCATTCACAGCAATCATCATCTTCTTCATGACTCCATGTAGAGAGCATGTCCAATGGGTCTTTAAGGTGAGCTTTGAAATCAAGAAGAGCTTGTCTCTCCTTATTGATGCACGATTTAGCAGCTCCTCCTGCTGCAGCAACAAGTTGGAGGCCAAAGGAAGTGGTAGTTGTAGTATTAAACCACAGCAAGACACTACTAGAAATTTGACTTTCACCGACGGATTTTCCGACGGATACATTTCCGTCACTAAGTACCGATGCTTTTCCATCAGATTACCAACAGATTTTGCTGCCAATTTACAACGACGCTTCTCCGACTGAGTTCCGACGGATTTCCGAGGAATTTAAGTTTCTTCGGAAATCTGTCGTAATTTATGTTACCTAACGTCAACTTTCCGACCTCATACCGACATCTATGTTTATATATTAGTTTTTAATATTTCTGTCGGAAATTTGTCACAAAATATGTTATTTCCGACGGAAATATTAAAACTAAACAATAATTTGTTTACCTTTGTAAAATGCAAATTTCAAAATGATATTTGATATATGAAATAATATCAATATGAGTGTATATTCAGGAAAGTTTTTACGCTAATACTTTAAATTAATTACCAAGTTTGAAAAAGAATTCCTTACACATCATTATTTAGCTTAACTAATACTTCAAAACAATGTACAACTAAAATAGATCATTATATACTTATCTTAATAATATTTAGCATCTGCTCGGCTTTGAAGGTAACATATGCAATTTTTTTCATTTACTACATACAAGCTGCAATGATATGTGATGATGACTTTTACATCATTAGCCAAATAAAAAATAAAAAATAATGAATTTGAATCAAATGTTACATACCACAACAACTCGCATTTCTATATTCACTTTCACCTTTTCATATTTCCCATTTACTAAAATTTTACACTCATTTTCACTCTCCCCTCTAAAATATCACACACACTTTCACAGACTTCACTTTTCCCGCACCATCCGTCCACCGTCGACCACATCGCCACCATTCATCCGCCATAATTCACCTGAAGCGGCCGTCCGCCGTCGACCACATCGCCACCATTCGTCCGATCACATTCATAAAGGTTTAATTCTTCTGTATCAGCTGTGTAATTTTATCTGTGTTCATTTTTCCCCAATTTCGAATGTTTTATATGCCCTAATTTTTGCTTCGTTGTTGTTTAGGGATGTTTGGATAATCGGATTAGCGGAATTAGTTCCATTCAAGCTCAAACGAATCATCCATATGGTTAGAATAAATTAATTGCATGTTTTGGATAGTTAGAGTTAATCAGTTTTGATAATTAGATATATTTTTTTTTTGATTGTTTGACTGATTTTGATTATTTTAGATAATAATGACTTATAACTGATTGGATGAATAGACTCAGGGCCCGCTTGGTTCAAAGTGGGGAAGGGAAAAGGGAAAAGGAAAAGGAAAGGGAATGCAAATGAATGAGTGAGGTGGGATTTGGATTAGATACTTTAATTTCATAATGTATATTTTGTATGGTTCGATTTGGATGTTGAATGGAATTCAACTTGTCTAATGATAAACATATATGTTTAATTCGTAATGATCCTTTCATTTGTTGGTTTCATTTAAGCTATTTTAGATTTTTATCTATAGGATTACATAAATTCTAGCTGTAACCTGCATAGTTATATGCCTTTTTTCGATGATTACCGATGGTTATTTCTGACAGAATTGTTACCCTTTACCGTCCACAGTTACTGACTGATTTCCGACGAAATTGTTACTGACGACATTCCGACGGAATTATTCTGACTGATTTCCGACAGAAAAATTTACCAACAACATTCCGACAGATATTTTTTGTCGCTATTTCTGACAGAATTCTGGCTGATACTGATTACCGACCATAGATTCTGCGACACACAGTTTCCGTCACAAATCCGTCGGAAACCACTTATACCGACTGATTTCCGACGGAAATGTCTGTCGCTAAAGACCTGATATGTAGTAGTGAGACAAGGGACAAAATAAACAAAACATGAATATGCATAAAGTAAAAGTAAGTATTTTCTCTCATTATGTTAGTTGTGTAATATTCTATTGATGTGTTTTGGTCTGATAATGAATACATATGCCTCTATGCAGCTATATATAGACTTTGCAAACTAGACGGATATAAATTTGTGTGGAGAAGACAATACTTAGCAATAATATCGTATAATAAAATCATAGTCCCACATCAGACGCCCAAAGTCCTTTGCAATTATTGTGTGATATAGATGTAAATCCAAAGAAACAGACCCATTTAAAGCAGGTTGCTGGAATATCAAGTCAGCGACTCTGGTGCAGCTGGCAAAATTGACCCAAATATGTAAAAATAAAATGGCTAGCGAGTAATTAGAAAGGGTTCATAAAATTAGTGATGTAATATTGTTTTACGAGGGAAGATGTGTTACATAAAATTTTGCTTGAAGATTTATAAAAGAAATTTTCATAGTACACTTCAACTTAGCTAGGTTTTATCGCTCTACAAAATTTTTACAAGTTTTATTTTGACTCATTTATTGGTTCTATTCGATTGTATTCGTCCAATGGTTGAATCAGTTCATGCATCATCATCATCATCATTGATTTCTCATATATTGCATACAAAAATTTGATGCTCAAGATAGTTATACACTTTAGAAACTCAAGGTTCTCTTATAGGAGGACATCATCTCCTTCCAGGGCGACAGGGTTGTTGATTGAGGTCGGGTAAGGAGTGATGCTCGCTATTATTGCTCGTAAATGAGTGTTTTCTCTTTTCTCTGCATGTAGCCGAGTTATTGCTTCAAGTAGTTGTTGGTGAACGTTGTTTAGTTCGCGTCGAGCACCACCTAAATCTTCCATCTCAAGATCCCTACCGATTCTCGTTATCCTTATCTCTGTTTGCCTTTGGTCTAGTTGAGCCACGACTTCTGTGACTCTAGCTTGAACTTCAATAAGATTATTTCTCAGAGAATCATATGCATTTTGCCTTTGGTCTAGTTGAGCCACCTGCTGGCTACTCTTTACTTGATGTTTTTGTAAGATTACCACTATGGCTACTAATTATATCATCATGTATTAATGTTCATGTATTTTACTGCAGTTACTATTTTCTTGATTTATAAGTTAAGTCTAGTTGCGTTGGGGTGTATTTTTTTTTAAAGTAATTTATTCGTTGTTTTTAATAATAATATTGTACTTAAAGTTTTAATCTTTGCTAAATTCTTTATTATTATTATTATTTTTTAAATAACGGCAACTACTATCTCACAATATACAAATACAAACTATTTTGTATATCTTAAGCCGGACTTGAAACGACAACCATTTAAATGAAGAGCTTCTCACATAAAAAAATGTATCATTGGGACACAAAATTTAGTTTCAGTTTACGTACCACCAAAAGTACCTAAATTCACTTAAACTACGAATATTTCACCATTTAAAGAGTATTATTATTAGGGGCATTTAATTGTTTTTGGGGTAGGTTACAAGGACCCCTTTTGACTTATCTATTTTGACTTTGTGACGATACCTCTTCTCTTGTTGCTATCGATAGACTTGGCAATCTTTGTTACGCCTCAATCATAATCTTTTATATAATAAAACAAAACCCTTATTGGTAATTTTTCATTTCAGAAAAATCAAACCATACCTTATTTGGTTAAAATTTAATTAAATAAATTAATTTTTTAAATATGTTTGATTAAAAAAAATCTAAATACTTCCTTATTTGGCAAAAGGATGTGTAAATTCGTTTTTCTAAGAAAATTTGAGCTAAAAGTTATATGTGTAAACCACAAAAATAATTTGGTTGTTGACACACAATTACATCCCGATTCTCCTTCAACCCAAAGTTCCAATCGAAACCTAAATCGATAATTGAGCGATCTTAAAATAAATCGGATAATATTTGTACAGTATAATTCTTGATGCAGTGATTTGGAAGATAGTTTCACAATTTATTTATACAAGACAAAATAATCTTTCCATGGGTTAAAGGTATGATTTTTAATATCCAACTTTTTGATTTGTGTAAAGTTGATATAGGGGTTTTAGTTATATTCTATAAAGGTTTGTGATTTTTAAAAAATAGGGTTTGATTGAAACTCTAATTTGATTAATAAAGATGGAAAGGAAGAAGATCATAGAGTAAGAGAATTGGTGGTTCCGAATTGGTTATTATATCTGCAGGTATATTTATTAAATCCCTCATGGCTATAATTGTTGATTTATCTCTAAATATATTTGTACCTGTGTTTTGATTTATGAGTTCCGTTTTGCGTCTAGGCCTTAATACTCTAATTATAAGTATTGGTAACGGGTGTTGAATGGAAACATACATTGATATGTTGGCCTCTAATTGCATTTGCATCAGCATAGCTTAATAATCAATGGCCGATAGGCATTAGCTTACAAACAATCTATTAAATAAAATTACAAATTTAATGGAAATCACAAATATTAGGTTCGTATAAAAGCACAAATACTTCAACATTTGGCTTCATGTGATTGTGTTTTCTCTCGTCCAGTTACTGCACATTAAGTGTTTGATCAAATACCTGAATGAAACGATTTTTCTCAACTTTCAACCTCATCGCAACGTTACTGTTGGATGTTGTTATTGTGTTCCCTAAAATTACCTAAGTCAAAATTTTTGGTTGTTTTATGTTTGTGTATATGTGTTCTTTCAGCTAAATAGGGATTTAAGGCTCAACGACTACTAATATTAGAAGTAGATTCGGTAAGGTGGAATAGATTTAACCGCTTTAAATGAATATTGTTCTTTCCTTTTTTACTTGATTTTGCATATAGAATGTGAAAGTGGAGCTGAATTCCAAAGGCATGTCATAAAGATTTTATTGTTATAAAATTTTCTATTAATTGTGAGGTCATAATGATACAACTAGAAGGGTACCCGCGCAATGCGGCGGCGGGTACCCGATGACTATAATATGATTGGAATAAACGAAATAAAGGTTAAAGTTGTAAAAATTTGAATTAAAATAAAATAAACCCACTAAAAATATAAAAACTAAAAACTCATAAAAATATATTAAAATGGATGTTGAATTAAAGAGCATAAAATTTTAGAAAATATGGTGAAATTAGATTATACTATAAATAAGTAGATAAAAAGATATTTTAATTTGAAAATAAAGATGAATTTTTAGTTGAGAAGTGACACATGTCATTTTATAATTGGAGCTCCTTATCTTAATTTTTGGTGGTTAGGAGTTAGGCTGGAGTTTGTTAGAAGTTAGGCTTGGAGTTTGTTAAGAAGTGACACATGTCATCTCATGATTGGAGCTCCTTATCTTAATTTTACATGCATTATAATATATCTTTCCATAATAAGCAAGTAAAAAAGTCTGAATTTTTAAGCATCCTAATTTTAGAAGGCCTAAATGCATTATAAAGTAGTATAGATGTCGGGAAAAATGTGCACTTGGAACCCTGGTTATATTAAATTCTTCTCTATATATTTTAGTAATTTGAGTAGAGTTTTGAAGTTGTGGCTGTAAAGTCAGTTTGTGGAAAAAAAAATAACACCAACTACAGTTCATACAAAGACTTTGTTTGCCTTCTGGTGGGGTAAAGCATAAAATCCATATTTTGGTACACGGATTATTTTTAAGAATTTGCCTTCAAGATAAATAATAATTTTTTTAAGAGCTTGAGAGTTTCTCTTTGAATCCGTCTCAAGATGACGAGTATGCCAAAAATTAGCGCTAAAGGTGTTTTATACTTTTCTTTATTATAAGATTTGATAATTTAATCTACTCCTAAACCAATGTAGTTATTTCAGATTGGTATTTATTCACTTTTGAAGGTGACCTCTTATAAACATCGAAGGCCAGACAAAGGTATGGACAACATATGAGTATATTTACTTAATATGTGTAGTTTTATGTTGCAAAATGTTGGTGACTTATATTGTTGATGAACTCATTGACATGGCTGCAGAGGTAGTGATCTCATTTGTGGCAAAGTTTGTTCATACAAGTTTCAGGTAATTAAATTTCCGATCATGTTATTATTGATATTGCTGTATTTTAACGTTTTGGCGATGTTTCTGATTTGTTTTAAAAAGATGTCTTTGTTATTAGTATTCGAATGAAAAAGCTTATTGGGATTATTGTAGTTTAAGGTTTTCTGTGTTCATCAAAGTCTCTTTACATTTTTTAATGAAAAGCTTGATATTTTTTGAAAATATAAGTTAGTAGTAGTTGTTTCTGGTGAATATTAAGAGTATGACTTACTAAGCTTAAAAGAATCTTTTGAAAAGATATTATTACACATTCAAATCACATTTTAGTTAAATGAACATGTTTTACATCATAGTACTATTTTAATGACAGATTATGGAAATGTTGTGTGCCCCAAAAGGGATTCGTCGCATTGGCGATCGTGCGCGTTCTCACATGTACCGTGGCTATGTTAGACCTGTAAGTTAAGTAGTAGATAGGTTTAAAGAATACATTTATGTAAATTTGGATGTCGTTTTGATGGAATTCATATTTGTTTCTGATTCTTTGCTATTTGGTGTTCTTTATATGGGGTTTTTACTGAAGTTATCAAATATTTTTCCCAACATTTTTTGGCGTCAAATATAGTTTAAGTGTCGATATAATTTTATGATGTTTTTAAGTGTCCATATAATTATATGATGTTCTGTGATATTGCGTTACAACCTTAGTAGTTCTTTTTTTTAGGTATGAGATTATAGGGGGTGTCTCTTTAAGCTTATTTGTCTCCTAATGAACTTACTGCGATACCGCTGTGCCATTCAAAAGTGGAGCAAGCTACAACAAAAGATCTCTTTAAGCTCTTAGAGATCAAAAAATAAAATGTACGTAGCTATCTTGAATTTATATTTGTGTCTTTGGTTAAATTATATGATGGTAAACCCTTAACATTTATGCAGACTCTGCCGCTGTGTCATTCGAAAGTGGAGCAGCCTACAACATAAGACTTCTTTCAGCTCTTGGAGATCGAAAAATAGAGCATGGTAAATGTACGTAGGTAACATGAATCTATATTTGTGGTTTCGGTTAAATTTATATAATGCTAAACCCTTAAAATTTATGCACCGTTTCAATATCTGATGTGGACAAGGCAACAATAATTTACATGGTTATATCACTTTCTGATCTATACGTAATATGTGATGTGTACAGTTATATTTAATGATAACAACGCCGCCAACCAAATTTACTATTCTTTTAGACCACCATTACCATAAATGTTGGAATCCAGTACACACTAATGGGTCATATTTATGTTTTAAAGTATATATTACCATCAACTCTTGCACAATCAAGGTTAATCTTTAACTCATTTTACTGAAAATTTAATAAATCTTACATATATCAAACCAAAAGTTATCGTGCAATTTTCAATGAAGTAATCTTCTGAAGATGATGAAACCTAATGAAATTCATGTCCCTGTCCAGGAAGGTATAAGATCGCTAAACGAATTACTGAGGTTATGAGGTATTTGCATAACGGAACTGTAAGATATGTGGTTCATTGAGATATAAAGCCTTCAAATCTTTCTTCATGAAAATAACCTAACATTGAAAAATATTTTCATATAAAGTGATGCCTGACTAGCCGTGGTGATTGCTTTCATGTCTGCAGGATGGAAAGAAGCAATGTCACTGGAGCATGGGGAGTTAGTTCTGACTTCAGCACCCGAGCTACCAGGCCAACTTGACTGTCAAGAATCTGATGCTCAGGGGCGCGTTGTTTGCAATCCAAATGGTCAATTGGCAATAGTGGTGGAGATTGATTCTCCAGTCAGTGAAAATGTTAAACCCAATTTTAGGACATGGTCTGATAAGAACATGAAGATAAAGTACATTGCAAAACATAGTGTCGTATAGTAGGAATGGTAGAAGTTTAAAGGAATCCAGAGCATTTTTTAGGATCATCTCATTACACCAAACCAAAAATGTGCAGTTTGATCGACTTGAGGAGACTATTCATTTACATTGTTACAGAAGTGTCCGTTTTACCAGTGGGTCTTTTGACTCTTGAGCAAGTTTGACTTTAAGGCATGGCAAGATTGTGCCACTTGCGTGGCTAATAAACATCGAAATTGGATGCTCAATTAAAATATTCAAAGGAACTACGATATGACCTCAAATATGAAGTTTTGTATCGTAAAAAAGGTAGTTGTATTTCTGTGAATCAAAACTAAAACATGTACTTTTGGTCAAAATTAAGGTTCTTCCACCAAAACCAATTTAAACAAGTTACAAAGTCATCAGCTTTTACTTTTTATCCAGATTTTAATATTTGAAATTCGGGATGCACTATATTATAGTTTATCTCTAATTGTTGAATGTTTGTCGTGCAGGTAGTATTAAAAGATGAACAAGACATTGACCCAAATGATCAAATTAAATTCTTAACATTTAGACGACGTGGTAAGCTATTTTCGCTCTTCAAGATTCTGCATATCGTATGGTGTTATGGTGTTGTCTGTGGTATCTTGCTGACTGTAAATTGCTTTTGCTGAACAATAGTCTAATAGAAAAGCGTAACAGAACAGATTCCAGAAATTCAAAGCCAATGCTTCGACTTGTGCGTGTAAAGATACTACTATCTACTAGGAAGGAAATTTTAAAAAATACATTAATAACTATAATCGTACTAACTTTAATAAAAATAAATGAAATTGTACATGATAATATTTGATGTTTTATACATTAACATTTTGTCAGGTTGGTTATTCTGGATTCATGACCATTAATCCTCAAAGATTTAGTCAAAAGTATGTGGGCAAGGTACTTTTCCTTTTCCCATTCTTTCATTAGAGTAGATCAGCTTGGAAGCATAATAATAGCTCAATGGAGATGACATCGTATAATAATTGTAGGTTGCTAATCCTCAAGATATTATAATCTTTTCAAAAGCTTTAACGAAAGCTCAGGGTGAAGGTTAGTGAGGTTACATACTATGGGGTTCCTACATTTTCATTTATAATACTATGCTTTATTTGCTAAGCATGCAGCTGAGGGTTGTAACATTAATCAAAATAAAATCTGTTTATTGACATATGGTACTTACAATGTGATAATTAAACTTTCGGTCGTCCTTAGAAAATTAAAGGATTTCAAACGAATTCGGCCAGAAGAGTTGAAACAGCAACATTGAAGCATTGGTGCCAGAAGAGTTGAAACAGCAACATTGTAGCTTTGGTTGCTGAGAGTCAACTGGTATGCAGTCGAGTCATGATCTGTTTAATGGACAGGTAGTTGGTTTAATGCATCTAGAAGAATATGTTACCTTATGGGATTTGGTATACTTATGGTCGGTAAGAGTAGTATGTTAGCAAGTTAAAAGTGCCTCCCCATAATTCGCTCTGCCGAGACTGGGTGGTGTTGTTGTTGTATGGTTGGTAAGAGTAAACCAACATAAATTTTTTTTTTATTTTTAACTATAAATACGCAAGTATCAAAAACCCGTGCGTGCACTACTAACATTAGCAAATAACTTATTCTAAGATCTACTCATGGGTATCCCTCTGCCGGTTATATCACCGACTTGAACTCAATACACTTTTTTTCCAATGAGTTCTGACTCAACTATAATTAAATATTATGTTTAATATGGTCTAACAAATGCTTTGGAGATGCGCTTTTAACTTTTTTGAGATGAATCCACCAAATATTGTTTGTAAGAAGGTATTTGATTCATCTTTCTAACATATATCTTTTTAAGCTCTAAACAAAGTTTATAAAACAAAACTAAGATTAAATTATTTGTTTTTTTATAGATAAAAATACATTATTTAAAAAATTAGAAAAAACCCCGCGCGTGCGTGGGCATTATAACTAGTTAATTATATAGAAAATTTATGTGATCCAGTTGTGCTAGAGATAATTCTTATCGGTTCAAATGTTGGCATTTTATGCTTAGAAGAGATTATATAGAAAGAATAATATGGATTGTTAATACTAGTACTCTCTTTACTTGGTATAAAGCTGTAATTACGTTATTCTAATTGTAATCAATTACATTTATATCCTTACTAAAGTTCAATATTACATCAATGTCCTTCTCACTTTCGTAATTACGCTAATATCCTTCTAAAATTTTTTAAATTACATCCATATCCTTCTTATTTTTGTAATTACGTCAATATCCTTCTCAAACTTTTTTAATTACATCAATATCCTTCTCAAACTTTTAAATTCCCGTGTATATCTCAAAATCAATATGTTCTTTCATCATTCGAGGCTAAAAATATTATATATGAACAAATAAATCAATACGAACAATAAGTTCTTTCATATATTTATCCAAACTTTTGTAATTACGTCATCATATTCTTTCATTAATCGAGGCCAAAAAATATATATAAACATTATAATTATGATGAATATCATATATAAATAATAGTTTTTGAATTTAAAATTTATATAATTATAATTTAATTGATTTCTAAATATATTGAGAATTTTAAGTTCGAAAAGGATATTGATGTAATTACAAAAGTTTGAGAAGGATATTGATGTAATTATAAAAGTGGGAAGGATATTTATGTAAAAGAGAAGGATATTTACGTAATATTGAACTTTAAGAAGGATATACATGTAATTCTCCCTATATTTTATACAAATTGAACATGGAGGTTATTAATAAGTTATACGCATATACTCGAGGCTATACATTATTGCTTTTTAGTCTTTAACCAATTTCATCTAATCACATAATTTGTTATGGAACCTAATAACATTTATGCTAAAGATACTTGTTTGTGTTTTTATGCAATTCATTTCTAAATTCATAGTTTGGAATGATTTTTATTTTTATATATATCCGATCAAAACTCATAATTGTATATATTTTCTTTTAAAGTCTTAAAATTGTCAAATATTTTCAAATAATTATTTTAAATATATTTAATAAAAAAAATATCTAATAATTATAATTGATATATAAAATGACGATTATAACCTTATTTTTATTAATTTTTATTACAATTATAAAATATCATTTTATTTGTTTGAATTTTTATGCCATTTGATATATATATATATATATATATATATATATATATATATATATATATATATATATATATATATATATATATATATATATATATATATATATATATATATATATAGAAATCGGTTCATTTGAAAATTTGATCTCGGTGGAAAAGTGAGAGAAGTGATCTCAACCATTAGATCACTTCTCTCACTTTTCCACCGAGATCAAATTTTCAAATGAACCGATTTCTATATATATATATATATATATATATATATATATATATATATATATATATATATATATAGAAATCGGTTCATTTGAAAATTTGATTTCGGTGGAAAAGTGAGAGAAGTGATCTCAACCATTAGATCACTTCCTCCTCCCCTCCTTTTTTTTCATCAAACTACAAGGGCCTATATGTAACATTTTACATTTTTGGAGGTAATTTCCGTAACTTTTTAACAATATCGAATATAATGTTAAATCAAAATCATTATTTGGGATTATCCTTTCCAAAATTCTCTCCTTTTCTCTCTATAAAACGAAAACTTCATTCACTTAATTTTTTTTCTGTCGCAACTCAAAGATCTCGTTGATGCACTGATTCCGTCATTCATAATGACACATTCTGACATCAAATGTATGTTAATCGTAACTATAATCGTTATTTTTTTTGCGTTAATTGTATGAGTATGTGACATAACACGTTTTCCTCTTTATTTTCGATGTTAATCTGATGTTATATGTTGATTTATTGATATTGACCTAATATGTGTGTTATCTGACGATTTGTGTGTTTTTTTATTATATTTTAATTTTATTTTTTTTGTTATTTTTATCATATATGTTAATGATTATGTTTTAGCAGTTGCGTTGTTAGCTTAATATGATTTTTTTTTATACAGATGCACTAATTTTTATTAATTGCTGTTTGTTATGTATTATTATGTGTTATTTATTATTATTATTTTTTTTTGTATATATATTAATTAAATCAATTTGCTGTATAATACAGATGCACTAATTTATCAATCATGTGCATATTAATGTTATTGTTGCTGTGATAGTTGATATAAGTGTTGGTTATGTTGTGATATAGATGCTTCAGATTTGTTTATGTTCGTATTAACGTTGTTGTTGCTGCAATAGTTGATACAAATGTTGTTGATGCACTTTTATTTTTGTATCAGATGCACTTGTATACGAATTAGTGGATTAAGTTTGTGGATACACTTTTATTTTTGTGATTTATATGAATTAGTTGTTTAATTTTTTGTATTCAGGTTCACTTGTATACGAATTATGGATTAAGTTTGTTGATATGCACCTTTATTTTTGTATTCAGATGCAGTTGTATGTGGAGTGATAAGTTGATGCGATTGACAAGTTTGTTGATGCACCTTTATTTTTGTATCCCGATGCACTTGTGTGCGATTGATATGAATTAGTTGATTAATTATGTTTATATGCATTGAATGTATAACTTGAAGTGATATGTACTAGATATCTGTATACGGATAAGTTGATTAAGTTTATATGCACAATGTATAGAGTTTATGAATTAGTGGATTAAATCAATTTGCTGTATTATATAGATGCACTAATTTATCAATCATGTTCATATTAATGTTATTGTTGATGCAATAGTTGATATAAGTGTTGTTTATGTTGTGATACAGATGCTTCAGATTTGTTTATACTTCAGATTTGTTTATATTAATGTTATTCAGATTTGCTGCAATAGTTGTATTCAGATTAAGTTTGTTGATATGCTCCTTTATGTTTGTATTCATATGCAGCTGTATGTGGAGTGATAAGTTGATGCGATTGACAAGTTTGTTGATGCACCTTTATTTTTGTATCCCGATGCACTTGTGTGCGATTGATATGCATTAGTGGATTAATTATGTTTATATGCATTGAATGTATAACTTGAAGTGATATGTACTAGATAGCTGTACACGGATAAGCTGATTAAGTTTATATGCACAATGTATAACTTGAAGTGAGGTGATAAGTTGATGCGATTTATATGAAGTTAGTGGATTAAGTTTGTTTGATGCACCTTTTTTTGTGTACATATGCACTGAATATTTACATATGCACTTTTCATATTTGGTTATAAGTACTAGTTGCACAAACATGTTATAATAGTTGTGTTTTCATATCTGCAGGTATAGGTACGATTTCTTCTTCAAACAATGTTGGCGAAAGCAGCAGTTGTAGTTATGTGTGTGGGGGTAGTTATAGTTTAGGTTCTGATGGTGTACGTGTATCTAGCTCTGGCTCAGTGAGTGATGATTCTAGTTCGAGACTTGTTAGTGCGTCTAGTTCTTCATCGGTTGTTAATGTCTCAAATGTTGGTGATCGATCTACTGGTGTTTCGTCGGTTATTGATGGGTCTAGGGTTTGGGTTCCTGATATGGATGCGTCTCTTAAACCGGCAAAAGGAACTGTGTTTGTATCCTTGGTGCAAGCGTACAACTTTTACAGACATTATTCAAAAATGGGAGGGTTTGATATTAAGCTTGGTACTGAGAGCAATCCCGATGGTAGCGATTATCCTAGTATTAAGTACTTTAGCTGTAATAGAGGTGGGAAGAAAAGACATTCTATGTATGATAAACATAGGTCGGATTCTGATGTTGCTGTGCGTGGTAGGGTGAATGGTAAAGGTGCTGATGGGGAGATTGACAATAAGGGCAAGGGAATAGACTTGTCACTGGTTGGTGATTCTTTTGTTAAGAAAAAGTTTAGGAAGAATACTTCGCGTAAGACTAGTTGTTTAGCTCAGTTGAGGGTTAGGAAAGTCGATGGGGTTATGTACGAGGTGTACGTGTTTGTTGAAGAACACAACCATCCGCTAGTTTCAAAAGAAGACATGCAGTTTTTAATGAGTTCGAGGGACATGGGGTGTTCTAAGCAACATTTTCTGATGCAAGTATCGAATTCCAATGTTGGACTTGTTAGAGCGTTTAGTCTTATGAAAGAGATTTATGGAGGGTTTGAGAATATTGGTGCAACTGTGGTGGACTGCAAGAATTTTAAACGTGATGTGAGTTCCTTTATTGGAGACCGTGACGCCCAGATGGTGGTGGAGAAGTTAGAGAACCTTGAGAAGCATTGCGAGGGGTTTTTTGTCGATTACTATAAGGGTGAAGGAGATTCTTTATCTGCTTTGTTTTGGGCTGATAGTTGTGCCAAGTTGAATTACCGGCGTTTTGGAGACGTGATATCCTTTGATGCCACCTTTAGGTCGAACAAGTATGTTTCATGCATTACTTTTATTTTGTTGTCGATTTATTTACTGGTCAACTTTTTCATATATATTGGTGCACCTTTTTATAATAAACTGATGCACTAAAAATCAATTGCAGGTACAGAATGGTGTTTGTGCCTTTTACTGGGATTGATAATCATAACCGGTCTGTTACTTTTGGTGCTGGGTTGCTTGCTGATGAAACAATAGCGTCTTATAAGTGGCTTTTGCGGGCTTTTAAAAAGGCGTTTGTAACTGATCCGCAAGTTGTTGTGACTGACCAGGACCCGTCGATGAAACAAGCCATTGCTGATGTTTTCCCTAACGAGCGCCATCGTCTTTGCATGTGGCACATCATGCAGAAATTGTCGGTTAAGGTATATTTGGTGCACTTATTCGAATTTTTGAGTTTTGTAATAATGAAACATTTAGTACTTGATGCACTTATTTTTATCATTCTGATGCACTTTTTTACAGGTTGGTTCTTCAGTTTGCAATAACACTGACTTTAGGAAACGATTATGTGCTGTCGTTTGGAATGATCAGATTTCACCAAGAATTTTTGAGGAAGAATGGAAATCGATCATTGATGAGTTTGGCCTATCAGAAAATAAGTGGCTTTCTGATATTTACGACATGCGGTCTAGATGGATTCCTGCTTTTTTGCGCGATGAAGATTTTTCTGGTTTGATGCGTACAACATCGAGGTCTGAATCAGAGAATCATTTTTTTGGGAGATGGACTAATGCAAACTTAACCCTTGTTGAGTTTATTAGCCACTTTGATTCTGCTATGGATTCTCAGAGGTATTCTCAGCGAAAAAATGATCATGAATCTAGGTATAAACAACCGGATATGCGTACTGGTTTGAAATTGGAAAAGGATGCTGCTGAGATTTATACCTTAAACGTGTTCTTTGATATACAAGAAGAAATTTCTGCTTCTGTTACAAATTGTTTGTCTGTTAGCACTCAACATATTGGGCTTTTTGAGAAATATTTCATTCGGGACACGGGTGTTAAAAAGTGGAATGACAAGGCATCGTTTGAAGTTTTTGAGGTATGTAAATTCTTGTATAGATGCCCTTTTTTGTTGTGTTTAGATGCACTAATTATTGTATTTATATTCAGTTTAGCCTTAGATTAGTTCATATAGTTTGTTTTAGTATCCTTTTAGGACTGCACCATACTTATTCTATTTAAAAACTGCTTATCTTCTTTTTGATATGGTTTGACATTTGTTATTCCTTATAGCTTATTGTTTAGATTTGATATGTGATGCCTTTTAGAATCCTTTAGAAGCTTGTAGCATTAGCTTATTATGCCTGCTTTTGTTTTTCCCCCTCTGAGCATCAGTTTACCATATATCCCAATCCACTGTTGTTTTTTATTTTTAAAATCTGCATGATAATGTCTTTTTAGCTGAAAATCTGGGAATATGCTCTTTGGTTGGTTGTCTTCCACTATATTATTTTTGTTTATTTTTAAGAATTTCTTATATTATTTGAATTTAAGCTCAAATCACTCCCTTCAGGGCTGTTTTGGCTTAAGCTTTTTAGGAAACCTGATGTTGTGCTTAGATGCTTTTAACTTGTGCTTTTTTTAGGGTCTAATTTAGTTGCAGTATGATAACTTTAGCTGGTTAAGTTTAGTTTTAGGTTATGGAAGCTTCTGGTATCATTGTAATAGCTTATATCTTATTTTTTAGATGCCCTTTTTTTTGTTGTGATTAGATGCACTAATTACTGTATTTTACATTCAGGTGCAGTAAATTGATGATTATTGAATATTTTCTAATTTGTTACATTTAAATTATTTTTGTCATATGTATTTAGATGCGTTAATTAAGGCAATAATTTATTTATTTTTAACTTATACAAGTGTTGTTTTGTTCGTCTGATATGTCTGTTACCTGTTCATGCAAGAGGTTTGATTTGTTTGGGTTACTTTGCCGCCATATCTTTTATGTTTTGAGGTTAAATGATGTTGAGGATTTCCCGAGAGAGTATGTGCTTGATAGGTGGTGTCAGACTCCTGATGATGTTTGTTTGGATGCGTTTGTTAATGTTGCTGATTCGAGCTCAGATGCTGTTATTCGCTCAATTCGTCGTATTGTTGAAGACACGGTTGACAGGTTGATGTCTTGTAGAGAAAAGCTTGATGTGTATCATTTGGAGTTGTCTGATCTTCTCTCTAGGGCCGAATCTGATGTTCCAGTTGGTTTAAAGAAGAGTAAATCGGATACATTTTGTTCAATGCTTGGTGTTAGTGAACCTGAAGGTGTTGTTATAAAGGTTCCGAAACAATCAAAGAACAAAGGGACTGGGGTTCATACTCGATGGAGGAACATTGATGAGATAATTCGTAAAGAATCTGAAGCATGAAAGAAGAGACGAGTTTGTTTCACTTGTGGGAAGGCTGAAGGACATAATTCCAGGACATGCCCTTATAAAGACACGATCAGGGCTGGTAACAAAAGAGCATGCCGTTCTACTCGTGCCATGGATGTTAATTACGAGGAGTGATTAACGTTTTGCTGATTATGATATGCACCTATATACACTTTCAATTGCAATTTGTCGTCTTTTTTTTTTTTTTTTTTCTAAATAAGAATAATATGCAGAATAATGTCATGCTTGTCTGATGCATGTATATGGATTGTTGATTTTTTACGGAATTGTCATACGTATTGGATACTGGAATTTTATGGAATTGTCATACGTATATGTATCAGTAATTATCATTTGGATTCACCTTTTTTTTATCATATTGATGCACCATTCTAACCAATGTATGTTTAAACACATTTCCATCATTTAATGTATGTTGATTTTTTACGGAATTGTCATACGTATTGTATACTGGAGTTTTATGGAATTTTATGGATTTTAATTGCATCTTTGTAAAATTTGTTGATTGATGCACTATATTTTAAAATTAATTTGAGACATCCCAAAAAGGAAACATGGACAATAAAAAATATGTTAAACTTGATTAATATTGATTACACATTTATTGAAGGGGACAAATTAATTTGAGACATCCCAAAAAAGTAAACACGTACAATAAAAAATATGACATAGGGAGTATTATTTTATGCATGGGAAATGTAAGCTATCTGGTTACTACTGTTTGTATGGTTACTGGTCACCACTGTAGCAGTTTAGTTCAAAGGATTAGGGTTTTGTGAGTGGTTATAAATAGCAGCTTATGTTTTCTAGGTTTTACATCTACTATTAGCCGCTCATTTCACAAATTACCACTGCTGATAAGCCATGTCCAATCGTCCAAACTTGAATGAGCTCAAGCGGCAGTCCGGATCTGATGAGCTCCAAAAATGTTTCAAATTTTTTTTCACGCAACAAATGACTGAAGAAGAAGGCTTTATTCAAAAGCTTGAACAGGAATGCAACGATTTGCGTATGAAGATCGAGAAGGAAGAGGAATTTGTGCTGGAGCTTGAAACTTTTGGTGCATCTCACGATCTTGCTAATGTCATCATTGATTGCATCTATGAAATGTCACAATTCTCAATTTCCGGTCATTTCTCACATTTACTATTTCATCGTTTATCGTAAACTAGGTTTACGAGTATCAAATTCACGTAACCTTAATGGTTTAGCTGTGAATTCATGATCATATCATCGAGGACATTTCATATAGACTAAGTTTAGTCTACATTTCATTAACATCATTGTCATCATATTAGTTCATGCATGGTTTTGCATTTTACATTTAA
This sequence comes from Chrysanthemum makinoi, assembly GCA_910596185.1. Taxonomy (NCBI): domain Eukaryota; kingdom Viridiplantae; phylum Streptophyta; class Magnoliopsida; order Asterales; family Asteraceae; genus Chrysanthemum; species Chrysanthemum makinoi. The sequence continues at coordinate 15,021,636 of OU343216.1, read as the reverse complement.
CGTATAATTTTCATATTAAATAAACGTTATCGCGTAATTAATTATTTTGATCAATTGATCCGTTACTTCCAAAAATTATCCCGATATATTTTTATACTCATATTAAGTTTATAAAAATAATATTATGAGTTTACCCAGTGTTTTAAATTCATTTTGTATATAAATTGTTATATTTATATAATTACGACGGTTTTCTTAAATATTACACGATTATTATTATTTCACTCAAATTTTTCAAGAAATGTATTTTTATAATTTTTATGACCTTAATATATTTTATCTTGACCCGTGAAAATTTATTTTTATCTAACGCTACCCTATATACTCAAATGTGTCTACAAGTTATCATTTAACTTCAAGTAACTTACACTTAATTACACTTATACATAATTAAATATATATATATATCAAGTGAATGACTAACCTCCCTTGTCGACAAGGGAGGGTGAGTCATTTGGGTGATTCATGTAGTCTTGCAAATATCTCAAGTGTATGTATTATATTGATTATCCAAAACTCATTTACTTCATTTTCACAAGTAAAAAGATCAAACTCTTGCTCTCTTCTCTCTCAAAACCGGCCAACCAAGGATCAAAGGAGGATCATCATAAAATTTTCAAGACAAGATTATTACACACTAGTATCACTCTTTGTATAGGTTTTGCAATAAAAACCTAAGGTGATTAGGAAAAACCCATTGTCCTTAAACCTCATCATATTACTTGTAAGCATTCATATTCATGTGTTTATTTCATATTTATTTTCATGGTCATATCATTTTATTTGAGAAACATGCAAGTCTCATGAGGTTTATACCACTTTTTATTTGATTTTTAAGAGTTATATATATATATATATTGACATCCTATAATTATTCCTTGTTATAAATCACTCTTGGTCATGTCTAGGAACCCATGACACCCTAAGAAGGTGTATGGTAGGATTAGAATAGCTTCGGAGTTGTTTTGAATGGGTTAGAATAGGTTTGGCGCGAGAAAAACACCTTTCGACAAGTTTGGAAAAGGGTCTGTCCTTATTTTTAAAATCTGGAAAATCCGACAGTAGGTAAAAATTTTTGGCCTAGATATTTAGAAAATATACTTTAAAACGAAACCGTGGCCGCTTGAACGGATTAAAACGGAGCTATAACGAAGAAGTTATGAATTTTTCAAGTTGGCGACGAAAACTATAAATTTCTGGAAATTTCAGCATGTTATATTTATTTTGTACGAGTCAAAAATGAAACTTGGGCGTTGTAAATTATGTCGACTTGTCAAAAATATGTTATTATACTTTGATACAAAGCTAAGGACTTTTAAAACGTAGAAAACGGATTTGTAACGATTAAATTATACACGTTTACAAAAAGTTGTCGTAACTTTATTATATAAGAAAAACTATTAAATTTCTAATAGGCAAGTTTTACGGCAAAACTAGAGACCAAGTTGAAGGTTGTTTTTAACATTGATTTAGAACTTTTTATAAAGTGATGTCTTCTAGTAAAAGTGATTTCGCCAAGTATATTTTCCAAAATGACCGACCGTTTGATTAGCGGAGTTGTAACAAATAATATACGGTCACTCAAACTTGGCCAAAAACCACCTTTAAACTATATTTTGGACAAAAAGTACTATACTTAACTTATATTTTTCTTTGTGATCGAGACCTCTAGGATAGAAACTTAAACACTAAAACTTTGAGATAATGATACAAACTTCCCAAAACCGTTGAGTTCGTTTCCTAACACTCGACGTGTACTATTTTACGACTAGCTTTTGGAGGACGTTTAGTCACTTTCATGAAATTGTCAAATGACATTGTTTTACGACGAAAAGTTATAGATTCATAATAAATCACTAAACGACTATCGTAGGAGGTTGATTCAACGTATATACTTGTAAAGTATTTTATAACATGACGAGATGTCATAAACATATATTTCGACGATAAATTCTTTTTTTTAAAAGCGTTCAAGTGGTATGGATATCATATGAGTTTGCATGCACGACATTGTTTCATGACTTATATTAAAGCATATCATTCATTATAGGTCGCGGTTAGACTGTTGCGTCTCATTTCTGTGCATCCACTTTGTCATCATAACTATTGCAACAGGTGAGTTCGTAGCCCCACTTTTACTTGTTTAATTGTTTTATAAACTTTTCGGGGGAGATACATGCTCAACTTCATGCTTTTACTTTACACTTATATGAACTTAAACTATATTGTTTGAACTATCATGAACTTGTTACCCTTTTGTTTCACTACTTATGCTAGTAAGTAGATTGTGCCTGAACTAAATTGATCATTATGTTATGAAGGCTATTAGTTGAAACACTTTCCTTGATTTTGAACCCTTCGACATGTATATTTGAACTCTTTTAAATTGATTCGGACCCTTTAACATATAAGTAAACACTTTGGACTTGATATGAACCTTTTGACATATAGTTAAACTCTTTTAACTTGTACAAGGACCCTTTTGATATATTTTAAACTTGTTTGACGTGATTTTGAACGCTTCGACTATCTTGAACCTTTTGATATTATTCGAGCTCTTTGACTGTTCTGAACTTTTGAACTCGACTTAAATCTTTGAACTTAATTACGAACTTTTGAACGGAACTCTTGAACTTAAATACAAACTTATGACTTGTTTGAACTTATTGAACCGTACGTGTTATGACCTGGACCTAAAGTCTCCTATGATCGGAGCATCACTATAAAGTCTCCCTTGATCGGAGCATCACTATAAAGTCTCCCATGTTCGGAGCATCACTATAAAGTCTCCCATGATCGGAGCATCACTATAAAGTCTCCCATGATCGGAGCATCACTATAAAGTCTCCCCATGTTACGGAGCAGAACGTCTCACTATGTTACGGAGCGTTCTTGACCCAAAGTCTCCCCTGTTCGGAGCAGAACGTCTCACTATGTTACGGAGCGTTCTTGACCCAAAGTCTCCCCTGTTCGGAGCAGTGCAAATTCTCCCATGTTCGGAGTGTTCTTAATTGTATATTAATAGTTGTATGATGTACTGTTCGTACATTCGCATTGTTAGTCTCCTATTAGAAGGTAGTATGGATAGCGCTATTAGAGGTCGGCCAACCTCTCGTCCACTATGTTACGGGACGCATATTATTTATTCTAGGGGCTTTGCCTGGCATACATTATTATATACGTGGTACCATATTGTGAACTATTATGACCACTTATACTTGACTATTAGACATACTATTTTGTGCAATGGGTTGTGAACACACAGGTTGCAAGTTTTGTATGGGCAGGACTTGGAACTGAGTGGATTTACAATGCCTTTGCTTTGAGAACTCATTTGACCTCGTGTGCTTGAACATAAACTAGACATATTTTGGCAGTGGGTTGTGAACACACAGGTTGCAAGTTTTGTATGGGCGGAACTTGGAACTGAGTGGATTTACAATGCCTTTGCTTTTGTGGACTATTCTAAATGACCAAAACTTTGCCTTTGTTGCATGAACACTCTTTAAAAGCTTTACTTGTTAACCAAACTCTATGAACTCACTCAACCATTGTGTTGACACTTTTAGCATGTTTTATCTCAGGTATCTAAGGCATTCACTTCATGGCATGCATGTGGACTTATCATAGAGTCGCGGTGTCGACGCATCTCACCTATATTTTATGCACTTAACTATCGTTTGATTGTAACAAACTTATTTTGGTACCTTGGAAATCTATTGGGACCTATGTTTTGTAAACTCTGATTATTTTACTGAATCAAACGATATTTTCAAAACGACACTTTAGGTCGTTCGATATAACTGTAACTTTGATGCTATGACAGTCATCCCCCAGGAATTCCATTCCGCTGCAAAACAGGTAATTTGGGGGTGTGACATGAAACTATTCAAAGGGATCGCGAGAGGCTTGACAACTTGGACAATGTGTTGGCGGAGGCTATGGACGGTATGGAAGAGAAGCGGATGCACATCAGTGTCATGGATTTCAATGATGATGTTAGTGATTAGATGTCGAGTGGGTTTTTATGCTTTTTGGGTTTTGAAAAAGTTGTGCATGTTCATGTAGTTGATTGTGTTAGTTGGTTATCTAGAATAAAATCTGTGTTTGGTAGTTTTGCTGATGTAGGTTGTGGATCAAGTATGTAATTGTAGTTGTTGGATGTTAGTGTTTATGTACTTTCAGTCTCTGTACGTGTAGTATGTTAATATAAGTGTTGGTTTTTATGTATGATTAAATTGTTGTTGTGGTTATTTGTTTTGTTTGAATATTGTGTGTTTAGACATGATGGGGACTGATTTGTGTTGAGTATTACACATTGTTTGTCGCCGCGTTTGCTGGTTTAAGGTTGGCTTATGATCGCGGCACCATTACTTGTTTGTATATTAGGCAAATGTGTATTCACATGACATTTACAATTGCGAAAATTTTATCATTGGTTTTGGACTTGTTGTTGATAAAAGTACTTTTGTCATATCGTTATTTTGGCACAATAGATAGTAATGTTATGGAACTAAATGTTGTGCTTGTAAATAACGGCAATTGTGGCCGACGGTAGCCTATACAGGTTTGTTAGCCGTAGGAAAACAGTTGTTGGTACTACTAATATGTATATGAATTGTTGATTTTTTACGGAATTGTTATATGTATTGTATACTGGAGTTTTATGGAATTTTATGTAATTTTATTGAATTTAATTGCATCTTTGTAAAATTTGTTGATTGATGCACTATATTTTAAAGTACTGATGCACTGATTTTACTATATTGTATGGTTAGTTATTAAGTTTTCATATTGATGCATTATATTTGATGCATTATATTTTACACTTTTTTAATATATTGATGCCATAATTTTCAATATTTACTTTTCCTATATTCAGTTATTTTTTACATCATTCACATATGTATCAGTAATTATTATTTGGATTCACCTTTTTTTATCATATTGATGCACCAACCCATGTATGTTTAAACACATTTCCATCGTTTAATGTAATTTTTACTATATGAAAACTTGTTTTACTGATTTTACTATATTCAGTTATTTTTATACATCATTCAATGTAATTCTTTACATCATTCACACATGTATCAGTAATTATCATTTGGATTCACCTTTTTTTATCATATTGATGCACCATTCTAACCCATGTATGTTTAAACACATTTCAACTTATTAGGTAATGTAACTTGTCATTCATAGAATCACATGTGAAAGTTATGAAAATATTATTTAATGTAAGTTCATCATCATTCACATGTGTATCATTAATTATCAATTTGATTTACCTTTTTTATATCATATTGATGCACCATTAACGCTTCTATGTTTAAACACATTCCAACATCATTCATTATAACCCATATATGTAACATGCCATTCATAGAGCCAAAGACATAAGTTTTGATTATAACATAACATTGTTTTATGTCTTATATTAATACGAGACCATCATAATACGGTAAAGTACGTAGATCTAGTTCATAATTGAAATTTATCACATCATATTGTTTGCTGGTGTAAATTTGTTCAGAAAGCTCCATTTTTTCTTGAGTTTCTCTTCGTGCTCATCATAATACTTTCGAACCCTTGGCTGAAGACGTTGAAATTGAGTCTTATGTAAATTCGACTTTTGAGCTTCGTTGAAATTGCTGTACCTTTTCGACTCTTGTTCCAGCATCTCTCTTTTTTCGTTGATAGTTGTCATCAGCATCTTCACCACGTACTTCTTTCGAAGGCTGACTAGCTAGTTTAGTTGTTGGACACTCTCTTTTTTCAGACCAGAATTGAACTCTTTTTTCCTTCCAAAGAATGTCTCCATGTGTCTCATTAGAAAAATCCCAGAATCAACACGGTTCAATCCTGTCTCCCATTCCTGCTTCATGATTCTATGTTTTGATGTTGCTATTTTAGCTGCAGATGGGTGTTCCACTGAGTGCAAATATAACGCAAATGTTTTTGTCTGTAATTGAATTTTTTGATCAGTATATGTTAAATACATTTAGATGCACCTTATTTATAATCTTTGATGCACTAACTAAAAAAAAACTAAAAAAAACAAATAAACAAATAAATATATATATATATATATATATATATATATATATATATATATATATATATATATATATATATAATATTGACAACGTAAACTGCATAATAAACCTAAAAATATTTCATGCATTGTATCGTTCAGTGCATATATATTATCCATACAACTAATAGTAGTTTCATTTGCACCACCAACTCAAACCATACTACTAAGTAATATAAAATCTGAACCCAGATGCACTATTAATACAACATCCACACTAATAAACTTATCACTAACTCCATACTAACCTATAACTTTGTTATGTATGATACATCAATAAACAAACTAATTCCATTATGATATTTAAAGTCTGAATAACTAAGTTTATATATAAATTACGAATCGCGTCATATTTACAACATATATTGTATTTTGCATTCAGTATGTCAAAATATCATCATACATGTTATGTTATATGTATTCTCAATTAAATCATACCGGCAATGAAATGATATCGAAAACAGTATCAATCAATCATAAATCAAACTATCTGCTATTATCTTAACATCAAACATTCATATTCATACACATTCATTTGCGTGCGAATAAAAGTTTCTTACCAGTGCCTTTGGAATATCCCCGTATCTTTTATGTATGTCTTGACTGTCATCATGCTTGTTATCAATAATATCTACTTCCATTGTCTTCAAATTATAGACAATAAGGTAACATCGATTCATTTCTTCTGTTGGCATGGTTATTGGGAAAAATATCTGTTTCGTATACATATTTACGTTAACACAACAGTTTGAATAAACAATGTACTGTGTTTTTGTTTTAAATCTTACCAGCTCAACTTTGTCAAGGTTATTTTTTGTAGAATACTCGAGCACCTCATCCATTTTTCTTTTAAAGTCCTCAGGTTTGCATGACATCTGTAAATAAGATGCATTATACAATATGTCATAATTTTGATTCAAAATTTTATCAATTGTTTTTTTCTATATGAAAATATGTATGAATATTATTGAATTCACTTACCATCATTCCTGTTTTGCAAAACAAAAAGCGTGAAGATACCCTGTTTTTCAGCTTCTCGTCATTGTTTTGAATTATACTCCATACGTCTATAGCTGCACTTGTTACCGGTAAACTTTCACGCATGCTCTCAAATACCACCCTTGGGACCTCCATGTTCATTGTTTTGAAAACAATATCGCTGTTCATATGTAAACACGTCAGTTTAATAAAAGGGATGCACTAATAATTCAACTGTGATGCACTAAAAATAAATAATACTCTATATATTTGTCAAATTCACATTTACTTACTTAGCCGGCAACGTTCCGCTGAATATGAACTCGACGATAGGTTTCTCATCAGCCTGCAAATTGTTTGTGATGCTGACCTTCCTCTTGACGTATGGAGATAGCAATACACCTGATAATACCCTCTCCCTTTTTTGTCTTACTTCCTTTTCCGGTTCATCCTGATTATCATTTGTGTTTCCTGGTTTCATGTATCTTATAGGAACTGCTCTAATTGCGTCAGCTGGTGTGATACTTCTATCTTCAGTGGTTACCAACTGTTTCGCTTTACTCCTTGTGGTTGGTGAAGGTTGCCCTTGAACTACTTTTATCGTAACCTTTGGGCTTTTGGTATTTACAGTTTCAGTTTTAGGTTCTTCTATGTTCTTCTAAACTTTTTCTAATTCCTTTTTACCTTTTTCAACATCATTTTGCTAAATGGTTTCATCATCCTTCCCATCATCTGTTACTTGAGCAATTGGTAGCTTCAAGACTTTGTCCAATCCAAACATGTCGTCACTCTGTGAAAACAAATTGAAGCTTGGTGGTGTAAAATCCAAATTTTTCTTTGTTGCATCTTTACCAGTTTTCGAACTTTCCAACGTCTTTTCATTGTTGCTCTGCTTTTCCATTGTGACTGTATCATTTGGGAAACGTTTTAATTGACCTTTGCTTCTCATCTTTCTCATAATCTGTGAAACAGTCCTTGTAAGTTCACTGTTTTGTTTTTCTTTCAACCCTTCACCCAACGTATTCTCTTTTTCTTTGTTGATGTTTTCTTCCTCATTTACATTTACATCTCCCGTTGATACAACATTTGTATTTTTCTCCTTTACCAACCCTGTATTTTTCTCTTTAACCACAACCTGACTATTATCTGTTATATCTAAGTCCACATTCATACCATCATTTTCTTCAGCTGCATTTCCCGAAATATTTACCTCATTTACAGCATCACTTACCCCATTTTTTACCCCATCTTGAACCACATCATGATCATTTACCCCATCATTCACAGCATCATTTACCCCATCATTTATCACATTTGCAGCATCATTTACCCCAACATTTACTTGTGTTCCGTCATTTGGCCCATCATTTACATCAATGTTTTCAGTCGATTGGTTCTGATTTTCATCTTTATCTCCGTTTCCCCCTCCACGTACCCTATCAGTGTCCACTTGTTCCCCATCATTTACATCCATAAGCGTGTCTTCTTCAATATTATCGACGTCAATGTCTATTTGTGGACTGACTTGAAAAAAGCCATCCGTGCTTATGTTGTTTTCTTCTTGTGATATATGTGCGTTGTTTACATCTTCATCCGATTCAACCACTATTTTTTCGGATATGCCATCCAATGTGATCTTCCCTGGTTTGAACGCTTTCGTGAGTTTTTCGTTTCTGGTTTGAACAAGTGCTTTTAAATCCTCATCCTCAGGGTAAGAAACCGAAGCCAATTCGAGCATTTCATCTACCAGGCCTTGTACACCTTCTGATATGGACAATGTCTTCATTATTTGCACTTTCATTTCCTGAATTATATAATTAATATGCGTTAAAAAATAATAATAAAATAATATTAATAATAATAATAACAATTGATATGCTTTAACATATTTTGTGCAAACCTGATGTCGTAAATATACTAATCAGACGCACTTAATTTTATTTATTTGATGCACCAATCATATTATTAAGATGCTGTAAACTGTAATACAGATGCTCTAATTGTAAACATAACTAATCAATATATATTATTTACATATTTTTGGCACATATTCCACATAATCTTTTTAAAAATACACGTATATGTGCTTTAATATATTTTGTGCAATCCTGATGTACTAAATATACATATCATACGCGTGTAAAATTATTTATTTGTTGCATCAATCATATAATTTACATAGCATATGTACTAAATATATATAACAGATGCGTATAAATATACATATGTATGCACATACATACCTCTGATGTTTTACTTTTGAATATTTTGAATGCCTCATCCTTATTTGAAGGTTCGCCTATCCCACATATTCCGTCGCCAATGTCAATTCTTGGTGTATATAAATGGTGTATGATGTCTTCTTGTGCATACTCCAATTGTTTAGCTGCAAATTGATTTAGTGATTTTTATTAAATATCACGAAATTATTGTAATGCATGACAATTTGTAATATAAGCTAACTTGTACATATTACCTGGTGATTTTTTGGAATTCCTGATTGCCGACTTTGTAAGACCTCTCTTTCTTTTCGGTGCAATGTACTCGCGCCCTTCTTTAATTGGTAACTTTCCAAAACCTCCCATTTTCACTTCCTGTTTTTCTCTGATCTTCAGCTTTTGCGTGTCCCATGCTTTGATAGCTGGGTTTTCTTGAGCAACTTCAACCTCTTCTGAGATGGTTGAGTTTAGATACAAAAGCTGCAAAGATAATAATACAAGGAAATTAGCATAAATATACAATGCAGATGCATTATTTTGTTGGATTATGATGCACTTAATTGTTTGTACAATACTTACTACCATTAACAGCAGTGGACCCCCGAACCCTGATGAACTGTTATACTCTCTTTTTGATTTCTTCATTGTTTGCAACAAGTATGTACACCAATCCATATTCTTGATATCTTCTTCCTTTTCGATACACTGCAAAAACTTCTGGTTAACTGTACCATTTTTTGTGCATTCGCCAATAATTGAGATGAATGCAACCAGGAAGTTTAGCTTGAACTCTCGTCCAGTGTGATGTTCTACTATCAGTTTCTCAACCACATTTTTCAAGTAGAATCTATCATCTGGATAATCGTGTGTGTGCCTCCATTCAACAATCAATGGGAACTCTGTCGTTGCAGCACGCACTTCTGTGACAGTGGTATCTCCCATCGGGATTCCAAGCAGTTCTTGTATCATTTTTGCAGTGATCAGGATTGATCTACCGTCTCCCATCTTGATTGTTGATGTTTCAGGATCAAACTGGTCTACCACCCACTTTCCCAGTTTTGTTGGTGTTGTCTTTATATTGAAGTTCCCGTCAAACAACGATCCAAACCCCATGTCAACAATGTTCTCTTTCTGAACATCTGACAACCTTGTTAAAATTTATAATAAATCCCTTGGCGACGACCTAGATTTAATAGTTGGGAACGTCTTTTTTGGTACAAGAACTGTATTTTCTTCTGCGACCTTCTGTTTCTTTTTGTCATGGCCACGTTTAATTTGTGTTATTTCACTTGATTTCCTTTTTTTTTGTAGCTATTTTTTTCTTCCTGTTCTGGCTTTTATTTGTGTCGGTACTGAGATTCTCGTTGCCTACATAATGAAACACATTCAGAGTTAGTGGACGCATTAAAAGTATGCTGCAAATATAAATACTACATATGCTGCAAATATAATCATATTGATGCACCTGAAATGTAACAATTGATGCACCATAAATTTAATATTACATACAGATGCACCAAAAATTCAATATTACATACAGATGCACTTTGAGTATACCAACTGATGCATAATAAATAATACGTTGTATATAGATGCTGTAATATTAACCATTGATGCTCCTAAAATATACAAACTGTACAAAGTATTTTACACACATCAAACAAGCGACACTTACCCTTCATGTTTATATCACATTCCCCAACAAGTGAAGCTAAAAACACATCCCCTTCCAGACTACCCCCAGGACGTTTCTTTACATGCACTTTTTTAGTTTGTTTCCTCTTATTACGTCCACGAATTCCAGTTTCTGTATCATGTACAACCCGTTCATTATCTAATCTTAAAATAACATCATTCATTTTTAAATCATAAACTACTTCATATATTCTTTTAAATCGTTTCATTTTGTATTCAAATAAATAATACCGCATATAAAATCAGTTTCGCACATGACATAGACTACATCAAACCTAACTCATGCTCAAACGCTATAAATTATAACCTATTACATCTTAGTTCAACTTCTAGTGGATCAGATAAATTAACAAGCATACAACTCAATTTCGCAAATGACATAGACTACATATAACTAGACTAATGCTCATACAGATGCACCAAAAATTCAGTATTACATTCAGATGCACCAAAAATGCAGTATTACATACAGATGCACTTTTGAGTACAGCAACAGATGCTGTAATATTAACCATTGATGCTCCTAAAATATACAAACTGATGCTCCATAATTAAAATTATTCTTAACATGAAACATATGATTAAATTAAGAGTGTATATACGCCGTAATGAACAATTTAATTTATGTCGCAATGAAATATATGTATAATGAGCAATGTAAATATACGTACAGTACACATTTAAGTACATTTGATGCGTTAATCACATGAAACATATGTTGCAATGAATATTGTGTAGTATGTAATAAATAAATAAATAAATATTTATACATGAAGTATTCAGTATACACATAAATATTATACGTGTACATATCAAATAAAAAATAATAATAATAATAAAAAAAAAAAAAAAAAAAAAAATTGAAATAATATGATTTGTAAAATCCCCATGAATTCTCGAATGTCTTCCTCTGACTTACTATTTTGAGATGTTTCATTCTAAGAATTATGCCCGCCATTGCCTTCTTCTTCGTTTGCTGAAAATTTAAATTGAAAATAGGTGTCATAATACTGATAATACTGAAAAAAGGTGTCATAATACTGATATTAGATGCTTTAAACTTAAGTTTAGATGCACTAATTATACATTTAGATGGTTCAGTCATTTTAACTAACCATTTTTTTATGCACTAATAATGCAAACATATCAGTTTGATGCACTAATTATATCATTTGATGCATTAATCATATAATTTTTGCACTAAACTTAAATTTAGATGCCCTAAACTTTATATTCGGATGCACTAAACTTAAATTTAGATGCCATAAATTTGGATTAACTAAACATTTAGATGCTATAAACATTTCAATCAACCATTTTTTGATGCACTAATAATGATAACTTATTTTTGTACGCTTTAACCATCAGTTTGATGCCGTAATAATAACATTTTGATGCATTAATCATATAACTACCAATTTGATGCCCTATTTTTGCATGTATAAGATTCGACAATTTATATACACTGATAACCATCATATTGATGCACTAATCATACAATATGATGGTGTGCTCAACTAGTTTGATGTACTACTCAAATATTCAGGTGCACTAATTCTAATAATCATTATTTATTAACACAGATGCACTAAAATTATACATTAATCATATCTACAATTACTTGTTACATATTACTAACTAAAATTAATATCACAGATGCACTGAAACTATACCTTAATCACATCAAAAATTACTACCACAGATGCAACAATTATACAATAAAAATATAAATACGTAAAATTAGGGCACTTACATTCTGATATATGTTGTGCGTTTGTTAGTTCCTTCTCGATAGTTCGGGGGCTCACACGAGTAGCTGAAATTGAAAAAAATCAAACAAAATTGTAAATACTGATTTTGATCAGAATAAACACTGAAAATTAGGGCACTTACGATTCGTATATGTTTTTTTCTTCATTTTTATTTTGATCGGAGTTATTTGTTTGATCTGGTGGCGACGGTGGATCTGGTGGCGATGGTGGTGTTAACGGTGGATCTGGTGGCGATGGTGGTGTTGACGGGATTTTGATCGGTGTGTGTGAGTGTGTGTTTTTGTGTGGTGAAAAAGTGTACATCACACGCATAAGGCGTGATTATTTATGTTTTTTACATTTGACCTTCAACTTTCATCTGTTTACATAATCTACCCTGAAACTTTTTTTCTCACTTTTCCTTCTAATTACACTTTTCTCTAGAACCGGACTCTATATATATATATATATATATAGTTAGGATCAAATAAGAAGAATAATAAAAATAAGAAGGATAGGAAGTAACTACAACCACTCATTCTAGATGCACCTACAAAAATGGATGCATCTTCATTCAAATTTTCCCTCCCATATTAAAATGTGTGGCTAGAATTACTTCTTACCCTTCTCATTTTAATTATTCTTCTTATTGGATCCCTTCCCTATATATATATATATATATATATATATATATATATATATATATATATATATATATATATATATATGAGTTTACGTTTAGATGGAACGATGGATGTGTTGTTGCTATTCTTATTCAAGATTCGTCGGTACCGAACACGGTTGAGTAATCGAACATGGTTGCTCTTTCTATTCTTAAAAAATGGTTAAAGGATATTTTGTATTTTTTAAAACAATAATAAGAATAAGAGTATAATCGTTATTTTATATATCAATTATAATTATTATACAATTTTTTTTATTAAAAATATTTAAAATAATCATTGTAAGACAATGAAACCTGTAGGTATAACTTTATTGATAACCATTATTTATACTCAAGGAAACTTCAAAAATTACATATTTCCCCAAAACACAAGTTTTTAATGCATGATGTACAATGCTATTAAAGCATGCTTTGGGGAAATATGTAATTATTGAAGTTTGAGTGGGGATGTATGTAAATGCCCCTATTTATAATGGTAAAACCTTAATTCCCAAAACCCACAAACCGGGCTTGGGCCTAATTATCCACTAATACTCCCCCGCAGTTCGAGCGGCGAAATCGCGAAAGCTCGATCTGGAGAAGTAAACTACGAAAGCAAAATAAAACAATAACCAATTGACCATGGTTGTCAAAATCGCGATCCTGCTCGTAGGATCGTACGATCCTACGATCCTACACACAAAAAACGATCAGGATCTTAAAAAGATCGTAATTCAAGTAGGATCGCAGCAGGATCGTAGGATCGCGTGTAGGATCATAGGATCGTATAGGATCGCCTATTATTAAATTTTTTTATATATATTAACTTATTAAGTATAAGCCCATGTCTTAAAGCCTAATGACTAAGAATTAATATATATATATATATATATATATATATATATATTATTTTGGTGTTGTTAATTGATTGTATGTTGCAAGATTAATGAGTGTAAAATCATTATGCTTTTATGAATTATTTAGAAATAGTTTAGATCTGTCTTTCTGGGTTTATTATGAAAAACGATTCCCTGATTTGTAAAATGTCAGAAGCTTGACCCAATTTTGTTCATAATTTACTTTATGTTACATATAAAAGCATCAATATTCTAATTTAATTTATTTGGTTATCAAGAAAAAAAATCAGTAATATTATCAGAATATTATAATTTAATTTATTTGGTTATCAAGAAAAAAAAATTGTGTTGCTCTCTATTATAAATTATGTCGTTTCATTTTCAGGTACAATCCTTTTATCTTTTTTCATTAATCTATATATATTGTACTGTAACAAAAAAGTTACAGAATTACGTGCTAATAAATTAACATTACTATTTTTTTTGCATAAATCTAAATGTTATCTCGAAAAAACTTATAATAAAAAAAAATTAAAACAAGAAGTAGGTACACCGTGCACGTATGTAGTAACTTTGTGCAAGTATGCATTGCAATATATCACTTGAAAATATAACTTTTTCTTTTATCATCCATTTAGATTCGTTTATCATATGAAATATTATATAGAAATATAAAACCACTAACCCCTATACAAAAATATATACATTAGCATAGGATCTTACGATCCCGATCCGATCCTACGATTACGATCTTGCAAAGCCGAAAACGATCCTAGGTAGGATCCCGATCCTGACAACCTGGCAATCGACAACACGTGGTGGACAAATAGAAACAGAAAACAATGGTCGACAAACAAACCAAACTCTTGGTCGACAACTCTAAGGTCGACAAACAGGTAAACGAAAAAAAAAAAATTGGTTTTAGGGTTTCGACAAGCAGGTAAACGAAAATAAACCCTAGATTCGACACAAACAAAAGTCGTCTCGGGAATAAGAAACCCTAGATTCGACACCAACAAAAGTCGTCTCGGGAATAAGAACCCTAGATTCGACACCAACAAAAGTCGTCTCGGGAATAAAAACCCTAGATTCGACACCAACAAAAGTCGTCTCGGGAATAAGAACCCTAGATTCGACATAAAACAAAAACAACTAGATTTTTTATTTTTTATTTTATTTATTTATTTATTATTATTATTATTATTATTATTATTATTATTTTAAAATATGCAAATTAAACTGACGAATAATTAGTGTTACTGCAGCAAAAAAAATATATATATATATATATATATATATATATATATATATATATATATATTATATATATATATATATATATATATATATATATATATAGGGGAGGGTTAACGTGAGATCAAACTTAAAGTTGTAAAAATAAGATCAAGTCTAAAAACCAACTAAAACATTTATAAATAACAATTTTAGCAATAATACACATAAAAATAATATTTTAATACAAATTAACAATTTAGCAACAAATAACCAAATGATACATGAGTTTGGATTAATGATACACCTGATGCATATTACACTAATAAATATTCCAAAATATGATACATATACAAAAACCTGATACACATTACACTTCTAATCAAAGTGTATCACCTAAGTTTCGTAAATTTTAAAAAGAAATCTATCGAAACTTTAAGAATTTTAGTCGTAGTTAATAAAAAATTTATTTTTCTTGTAAGGAGAGTGTCGTTTGTTAAATTTTAGTTTGATCTCATTTTAACAACTTTAAGTTTGATCTTATTTGATCTAGATTCATATATATATATATATATATATATATATATATATATATATATATATATATATATATATATATATATATATATATATATATATATATAATATACTAGTGTCAAAACCCGTCCGATGGACGGGTATGACTTGTGGTTTTTATTTTTAGGTTTTAGTAGAACAAATATATACTAAAAAGTTAAATTAAAGCCTATTATAGTTGCACGATCTTGTTCCAAAAAAAACATAAACTTTAAACAAATGCGCAAAGAAGTTGTTGCATGTCATCCCAACCAGACATGCACCTAAACTGGACCGTTTCAACTCATATTAAAATGACACACTTCAACCCGAACTGATCTTGACCTGTGACCCAATTCAACTATCTTGCAACATTGACATATTTTTGAATTGTACATTGACATACCCACATAACCAAGCTTTTTTCACCCTTAGGATGTGCACTACTTATTGGTTTCCTTTCTTTAAGAAGCTCAAGAAGCACAACACCAAAAGCATAGATATCGATTTTCTCAGTAATTTTTCCATGCATGGAAAACTCCGGAGCCAAGTAATTGCATCATATAAGGTCATGATTGATCAAATAAGTAAGCAACTTTCATTTAGTAAATGCTCATATAAGGTGATAATTGATGATTGATTAAATAATAGTGCAACTTTCAAATTCTTATGATTTTTTGATTGAAAGGAGTTATATTATATTGTAAAGAAAGTTGAACGAATTCAATTGGCAGAAAAAATTATACTTATAATACAATAACCCAAATACATAGGAACTAATAACCTCACTTTCCCTAGGGCGTAGAATGGTTCCGTCCATTATTCCCTTGCGAAATGCCAAATCAGCACACAAATAAAACCTACCTAAACATCAAAGTTTACGTGTTATTCATTTTTGTGCGTGGTTTGGTTCCAGTTCAAAACAAATGCACATTTCTTGTACTGACAAGCTTATTACTTTATTAAAGTAATTGAAGTTAACATAAATAGTTAGACAAAACGAAACTTTAAAATATGAGAAATATATATATTTTAAAAAAGGTTATGATGGTGTAACCAAAACTTGACACCCTTTCATATAAGGTATTCATTGCGGTATATGGATAGCTACTTACCAGTAGTATTATACGAACAAAACCTTTCAACTCCGTACGCTAAAGTTTGTTTGTATATGCGCTTGTTCCTCCAAGAATCGGCTATTAGTTAGGAACCTCGGGGATGAATCTCGTTTCCTTCTTAATACCATTGTTAATGATACGAAAATACCAACCTGCCTATAAAATATTAAACATGTTGATGACACACCATTGCTAATATTTTATTAAAAGCCCTACATCTACAGTTGATGGATTCTTCTCTTTTCAAGCAAACTAACCTGCAATTTTAACCCTACATCTACATCTACAGTTGATGGATTCTTCTCTTTTCATATAAGGTATTCATTTCGATACTCCCACAATCCCTACATCTACAGTTGATGGTTGTACATATATGCCATAGAACCAATCACCGTAATTCAATCCTCTTTCCTATTTGTTTGAATTCCTCAGTCTCTTTACAAATTTAACCCAATTTTCAAATTTAAATAGTAACAATATATTATTTGTAATCAGTTGACAAACCACCCATTTTTTTAATAAATTGGTCAAAAGTGTTGTAGATCAACCCGACCTCACCCATCCCGTAATTGTTCGCTTTGACCCAAACTTGTTTGAACCCGCCCCGCCCACTATTTTTTGTGGCCGCTTTTCAATGTTGGTGATCAAATTTAAGTAGGCTTAATCAAAATGACCATTTAAAAAGGAAAATCGATTTACCTTTCATTTGCCGATGGTTTCTCACAAAATTGAAGTACCAGAAAGTTATTTCGTGTTGCAAAACACCACCGTTAGCATCTATTTCAATATCATATCATAATTTTATTCTTCTACTTACAAAGATTAAAAAAATATTATCAAACACTTGCGTTTAGATTTCGTGGCCCATTTCTCATCAACCACAACATTGCATCCACCAATTTACCTAATGAAGACTAATCTAACTGTAATGGGGTGTTTGTCATACAGCAAGCCATCTGAAACAGCCTAAAGTTTCTTATTTGATGCATTAAAACACAATAAACAATTATAAGGCATGTTTTGGGTTGCTTACCCCTTATCGACACGAAACTCTGCTGACTCTCTCGTTACATAACTTAAATGTAACTTTTGATGTCAAACAAAGTTTAGAACTGATATATTACCAGCTCTTTTCCGTAAATTAAATTTAACTTTTATCTCACATAACCAAATTCAAACTCATGTAACTTATTTGTCTATATAGTCTATTTCTATAATTGAGCAAGTAAATTTGTTACATTTGTACACATACACGTACTTAAACGAAGAGGGTGATAGTTGCCAAGTAAGTAACCGTTACAGGCATATGGGAACTGCTTGCATACCGAGATTTACGTCATGCCTAGAATTTTAAGTTCATCATTTCACACATAAAAATAATTGTCTAATTATGTGCCAAACAAAAAACTCAGGCAACCGATATATGCAGAGCTTACACCTAAGGAATTTCGATACTCCCACAGACCCACACAATTAATGAAAAACGTGGTCATTTTTATAATCACTCAGAACTAAGAGAGTTTTTATTTAATGTCATCGTATCCTAATTCCTATATATGACAAAGATTTCATTGTACACAACACCAGATAAAGGGAAAAAACCTAAGATAACAGACCTGGTCCTTTGTAAAACCTAAGACAACATGTCGAATTGCATAAAATGGCCTTTAATGGTAAAGCAATAATTTGTTCATACCAAAACAAATGAAAAAATTATCATGGTATTAATATTTCGATCCAATATCACTTATTTTGAATTCAAAAGAGGATTCCGTCATGTTTAGCTTCTCTGGGATAGCTTGAAAAATAAACACATACCTGTGAACTTGGCTCTTGTAAGGTGGACCATAACTGCAGCCTTTGCTAATTAAGTGCTCCAAGTTAAGATCTGTTTGTTACATAAAGATGTTAGAGAGAATAAGTAACATAATCCGATTCCATAAAAAAATATATACCCATAGCATCCTAACTTTAGTGCTTGGTACAAAAGTGTTACCTACATGGTCGCACTGATTAGTTCCACCAGAAATAGGATGATCTTCAAACACCTGATCAAACCCACCTATGTCTAACTTCCTCTCAACCTTATAATGTTGTGATTCACCTACTTGCACCTGAAAATTCGCCAAATAATTATCATATATATTACTTCGTGAATTAAGATTCAAAATTATAGAATTAACAAAAATCTTTGATCAAATTAGATGATCATTTGATTCGGTTACAGCCTAAAAGAAAAGGTAAAGCCAAAAACAGTTACCTATACGTCATATATCATACTTTGAGAACTTGTTGAATTGTGCATCCTTCAATAACTACTTTCCTACCACCCAAAAAATGAGGAAGTTATTGCTAAATCATTAGTTTTTTTCAAAGACGTTGCTTTTAAGTGTAAATAAATAGCTTAAATTTGTTTTAGTTGGAGAAGATACCTAAAGAGCTCAAGGATCCGAATATAATCGAATTGATTGATTCTTCCCTCATAAAGGGAACTTACATCTTGTTTTCTAGTTCATGGAAACTGATCTTTTGGCGGGTTTAGTTGAAGCAGAAAGAGGGAGTGAATTTTACTGCTCTTAGAGATATTAAGTTATTGAAATAGCTGAAGGATCTGAATATAATCGAATTGATTGATTGTGTCCCTCATAAAGGGAACTTACATCTTGTTTTCGAGTTCATGGAAATCTTTTGGCGGGTTTAGCTGGATATCCGAAACTGTGTACTCATGAAAATACCATAAACCCTAGATTAACATAGCAAACAACATACAAGTATTTGTTTTATTACGCGTTTATGTAATTAATTACTCATTAAAAACCAATGACTCGTGATGCCACTGTTGGAATTAGATATCAAGACATTCAAATAAATAATCACCAAAACATCAAAGTAATATTGCGGAAGCGTATAGGATGTATTAACGAATAATTAATTAACATAAAGAATATGCGTACCTTTGTTGATTCTAGCCGAACAAGAATCAAATCCACAAACTAGCAACGGATGAACCCTAATTTGATTTAGTTAGGATTATGTGAATTACCCCTTACCGTTTTGTAATTCAATCCAAGACAATAACAAAAGTATGTTATTACTAAGTTCTTGTACACACGTACTAAACCGAATTAAAGTACCGCTAGTTTTTATCAAACCAAATAACTTGATGTTTGGAAAAGCTTTGGATCGACACCTTTAAGGGTGTACGATCGGTTTTAGCAAAACACACACACAAACAATTTTAGGTTAGCTAATGAGCACAAGAGATGGAAAAACAAGACCCCTAGCCTTGTATATATACCCAAGCTAACTTGGTGAACAAGTTGTAGCTTGTTTCCTTTTCTTGATGGCCGATCGGTTCTAGGAGTCCCAAAGGGATTCCGGAACCTTTCCAACTTTTGCAATTTGATCCTTTTCCAAATACCTTTAACGACCGTTAGTCCATTACATTAATTACTTAACGTCCGTTAGTTATTTCGTGTAATAAATAAATAAAAATAATTTATATTTAATTATTAACTTTAAATTCTCATACGTAAAGTGTGCAATCCCATAGTCTCGAGTTCGATCCTAACTCACGTCTACTAATTATATCCATAAAACCACAGCTCCCACTTGTATATCTTAATAGAGTGATCACATTCGGTTAGCGTCTAGCACACTTTTCGATGCCTCTAGTACAACTCGAGCAAGGCTCCTGGAAAACCTTTTAATGATTTCTCATTATTATTATCCTTTTGTTTCTAATACCACGTTAAATAAAGATATGGAATTAAGTCATTCTTTATATAACTATTCTCTTTCTCGTTTGTAAGTGATTGACCAAGATTACCGAATCATCTAAACATATTTAGGGGAGATTTGGGTGCGGCCGCACAAACATCTTGTCAACCCTACGAGGGGGCCAGCAGTATTAAACTCCAAATAAATTTGAAGGAACAAATTCTATCTTGACTACAAGAATAACCCACAAACTTTGTAACATTTCTGAAAACAACCCTTATGACTACCAGTTACGTATAACATTAAGTTGTTCCACAAATGCCTACATTCATGACACTTATCTGGTATCTCAAGTCTGAGGATAACTATTCATAATTTACTTATAACAATATCCACAAAGTAAATTATGTAGGTGGGATAAGTCCTATATTCAATTCATTGAATATCATCTGAAATTGGTATGCATTCTCATCAATATACTTTCAAGTATATTCTACCACATCTCTCAGATTTGTCTTAGTTTAATGATACTCCCATATCATTAATCGACAACGGACATTTAAAATAACTTAGTTATTTACGGATTAAACATGCAAATATAGGACAACAATATTATAAATGAAAATAAACATAATCCAAACTTTATTTCATTGAAAATAATAAATGTTTTACAATATCCTTTATCCAAATACTAATCACAGTTATGCATGAAACTTTTAGCTAAACGAAGTCCAATTCCATTGGCAAGTCCTACAAGCTTGTCTTTAGCTAAAGCCTTAGTGAACGGGTCAGCTAAGTTATCATCTGTGTGAACTTTCAGTAGATTTATTTCACCTTCCTGGACTTGTTCCCGAACATAGTGATACTTCCCTAGAAAATGTCTGGTGCCCTTCATGACTCCAGGTTCATTGGCAAATATGATTGCAGCAGAATTGTCACAATACATATCAATAGGCGATTCAATTGAAGGCATAACACCAAGCCCTGAAATGAATTTCCTAATCCAAACAGCCTCCATTGCAGCTTCCGAAGCAGCTATGTATTCGGCTTCTGTTTCAGACATCGCAATTGTACTCTGCTTCTTGCTCTTCCAGTCAACTGCTCCTCCATTTATGACAAAGACATAACCCGTCTGAGACTTCGTATCATCTTTATCACATTGCCAGGACGCATCACAGTAACCTGTAACACCAAGCTCTGTGTCTGGATTTCCACCATACACTAAAAACATATCTTTCGTATTCCTAAGATACTTTAGAATATGTTTAACAGCAATCCAGTGAAGATTACCCGGATTCTGTTGATATCGACTGGTCATGTTTTGAGCGAACGCCACATCTGGCCTTGTGCATCTCACAGCATACATAATAGATCCTACAGCCGAAGCATAAGGAACTTTCTGCATGCGTGCCACCTCAGCAGGTGTTGAAGCACACATATAGCTACATAAGCCATGCTTTACTTCCATCGGCAAATATCCTTTCTTGGAATTTTGCATACTGAATCTCTTCAATATTTTATCAATGTAAGTGCTTTGACTTAAACCAATTAACCGCTTTGACCTATCTCGGTAGATCTTAATTCCCAGTATGTATGCAGCTTCTCCTAAATCTTTCATGGAAAAACACTTCCCAAGATATGCCTTAACATTTTGCAAACTTGGAATGTCTTTTTCCATAATTAATATGTCATCGACATAAAGAATTAGGAAAATTACATCACTCCCACTAACTTTGTGATATACACATGGCTCATCAAGATTTTGAACAAATCCATACCTTTTGATTTCTTCATCAAATCTTTTATTCCATTGCTTTGATGCTTGCTTCAATCCATAAATGGACCTTTGAAGTTTGCATACACGGTTGGAAATTGTGGATTCACGAACCCCTCAGGTTGCTTCATATAGATGTCATCTAATCGCGACCATTTAAGAAGGGCGGTTTTGACATCCATTTGCCATATCTCATATTCATAGTATGCCGCTATAGCTATGAGAATTCTAATAGCTCTAATGTCCGCTACAGGAGAAAAGGTCTCCTCGTAATCAATGCCATAAGTTTGAGTAAAACCTTGCGCAACTAGACGAGCTTTATAGACGTGTACATTGCCATCCATATCAGTCTTAATCTTATAGAGCCACTTACTCCCAACCACCGAGGCGTTTGGAGGTAAGTCAACCTCTACCCAGACTTCATTTTCTCTCATGGATTGCATTTCCCCATTCATTGCAACCTGCCATTTAGCCTTGTCAGGACTTGCCATGGCAGCTTTATAACTAGTAAGCTCTCCAAGATCTCCTAACATAGTTTCCTCAACCTCTACGTTAAGACATAGATGTTCAGGTGCACGTATATTCCTTACGGACTACGAACGGAATCACTTCAACTTCTGGTGGAGGACCCAGACTATCAGGTTCTATTGGAAGTACGTTAGTGTTTTCAGAAGGTAATGCATCTTTCATGATCATCTTCCAGATCATAAACTCTCCCACTGAATTCTTGAGATACGAGATCACTTTCAAGAAAAACTCCATACCTAGCAACATCAATTCTTTATTTTCAGTTGGATAGTAAAAGTAGTAACCCATAGTTTCCTTAGGGTATCCTACGAAGATACACTTTACAGATCTTGTTGGAGTTTATCTGCTGAGTCACGTTTAACATACGCCTCGCAACCCCAGACCTTTAAATAAGACAGGTTAGGAGCTTTACCATGCCATATTTCATATGGTGTCTTATCAACCTTCTATGTGGGAACCATATTTAGATACGAACGCAGATTCTAAAGCATAATTCCAAAAGGATAAAGGTAGAGTGGTAAGATTAAACATAGATCGTATCATGTCCAACAATGTACGATTTCTTCTCTCAGATACACCATTTTGTTGTGGAGTATATGGAGAAGTGAGATTCTGGACAATTCCATTCTCAGCTAAGTAATCTTTAAACTCTTGGCTTAGATATTCGCCTCCTCTATCGGATCGAAGAGCTTTAATCTTCTTTCCCATTGCAGTTCTATACTTCAGCTTTGAAAACCTTAAATGTTTCAAACACCTCATGTTTATGCTTAAGTAAATAAACATAACCATAACGGCTGAAATCATCAGTAAAGGTTAAGAAGTAGCTAGTACCTCTCTTTGACACAGTCTAAGTGGTCACACACATCAGTATGAATAAGATCAAGTAGATCAGAAGCCCTCTCCATATTGCTATGAAAAGGTTTCTTAGTCATCTTCCCAGATATGCATGACTCACATTTATCAAATGATTCATCATTGATATTTTGCAAAAGCCCTTCAAGTTGCAGCTTATGCATGCGAGCCTTGCCTATATGAGCAAGTCTACAATGCCAAAGATAAGAAGAATTCACGTCTGACTTTATCTTCTTGTTAATGCTAAACATCGAATTATTATTATTGTTAGATTCATTTCCAATCACATCAATTTCAAACACCACACACCATCATTAAATAGCTTGTAAAATAAATACACCATTTAAAGAAACATCAATTCCATTACTTGAAATAGTATGAGTAAAACCATCATCCAACAAACTTGAAAAGGAAACAACACCTCTAATTATAGAAGGTGCGTAATGACAATTGTTTAATAACAGTACTAAGCCCGAAGGCAATCCTAAACTAAACGTTCCTATGGCTTCACACAGCTTGTGCGCCATTTCCCACGTGCAAATATTGCTCCCCATAGGCAAGCTTCCTTTCCACTCTAAACCCCTGCAGTGTATTACAAATGTGAATACCACAGCCCGTATCATATACACAGGAATTATTATGATTTAGAGTAAATAATTCAATGACAAATAATAATAAATAACCAGCGTACCGGCGCCCGCAGACCCTTCATACTTCATCTATTTGCCGCACTTCATCAAGATAGAGAGCACAGTTTCTCTTCCAATGCCCAACGCTTTTACAGTGATGGCATGCTTGATCCTTTTTAGGATTATCCTTCCTAGGAGTAGGGTTCTTCTTGGGTTGAGGTTGATAGGCCATCACCTGTTTGCCTTTGTCAACCTTGCCCTTACCCTTCCCCTTCTTGTTGTTCGCACGCTGCGGTTTTGGCTTATTAATCCTTCCACCCTGAATAGCAAGTACCTGGGCGGTAGGAACCTTTTGAGGCAACCCCTTCTCATAGTCAATTAGCAATGCGTGTAGGTCAGTAACTGTCTTCCCCACGCAGTGCATATTGAAATTTCTGACAAAACCATTAAAATCCTTGTTAAGGGATCGATTAATCAGATTCACAGCCATGTCATCATCATAAGTTTTGCCAAGTGCTTTGAGCTGGTCCATGTAACATTTCATTTCCAGTACATGCACTCATCAGGGTTACCCTCACCTTGCCTACAGCTGTGTAACGCGTCGGTCAAGTCATAAATCTCGACGGCAGCTGGTTTCTCCAACATAGTCCGAAGTTCATTGAGCATATTAAATGGGAAATAATGTTCAAACTGCTTTTGAAGAGCAAATTCCATTGTTCCCACATAACAAGCCACATCATTATGACACTTATACTCAAGTTGCCAAGCATCAATTTGAGCTTGAGTAGCATCAGGACCAGTTGTTTTCAGGGCAAGGTTTCATAAAGATATTTCAACCGGTCAGCACTCTACAGACAATTCTCAAGAGAGCGTACCAATCATTGAAATTCTTAGAGCCAGTCAACTTTTCTCGATCAAAAAAACTTTTGAACGCAGAATTTAGAGCAGTGTTAGTGTTATCGGTGTTTTGAGCCATTTCTACAGAAAAAGTTCAAGTATTAGTATTTTCGATAATACACTTTTCAAGAAAATAAATACACCCAACGGTAATATATACATATAACCATATAATTTTCCTCGAAAACTAGAGGATCCAAATTATCATAGGTTCATTACATCAGTTGATCTACTAGCAACGAACGCATATAATAAGGTAATCTGTCGAACATTAATTGGCAAACAATTTCCAACTCCTAGATCATTATGGGATTTATATTTTCCAATGCTATTGCAAATAAAAACATGTTTCATCCATCTTATGCATTGAGTCCAAGATCTCACTTCCTACTCAACTTAAGTGTCTAACTTAAAGAACTGCAAATATGTCCATGCAAGATCTCACTTTACATAGAGATTTACCTCTCCATCACAATCTAGCCAAGTACTCTCATGAATTAAATTGCAACTTCAAAGTGTCCTTTTAATTAGATGGCATATTCTTAATTTTAAAAGGGTACTAGTTTTGATTTTATGTGGTCAAATCAAATATGTACTAAGATGTCATGCATTCTCTGTGTTTGTAGCATAAATTAATAAAAAACCTTTTATTACCCAATTCATAAGATCAAATTATCAAAGTTTTGATTGAGGTATTTGGTTCACCAATCAAGGAATTTAGTGTCAATTATCATCCATTATACCGTACTTTTGCATAAGTGTAAACACTTAGTGTTTCGGATAATTACCACCGATGTGGCGCATGGAATTAACACTAATTCGCCCTTAAGATGAGCTTGCACATTTATATGGCTTACTAAGTAGCTCCACTCGAACTTACAGGGGCAGAGGACCAGGTACGCGCTAAAGCACAACCTAAGACATCCATTCAGTGTGACTATGCGCACTTCTTTAAACCCTTTTTATTAGTTCATTCTCATGGGTGAGCCGTCAGCACCATTTGTACCAAAGTCACCAATCAATTAAACTATTGAAAACTTAACTCTTCTAAAACAAATCAAATTTCGCTATTGTTTAGTCCGTATTATTTTTCTATTCAAAATTACCCTTTGCTTAAAACTGTCTAACATAATAAACAAACAAGTAACAAATAAAAAATAAAACTACTAAAAAACAATGCGCACATAATAAACAATTTATACGTGTAAACAAGTAGCCACATGCAACTTATTTGATAAAATCCTATTAATAATCAATATCTAGGTTAAATTAATGTATATATTAATTAGGGCTTTCACTCCAGCAATAGAAAGTGAGCCACATACATCGATGAATCGATTGCGTAAACCCTTAATTAATTATACCAAATTGCACATAATTGATTCATTAATATATTAATTGGAGTCTTCCCATTTTCAAGATTTATCATAAATAAATATCTCAACAATTAACAATATATCAAAGCAACTTATCCATGACTAACATGCATGTATAGCCATGGACATCATAACAATTTATACAAGTAAGTCACAAGATCGCATATTAAAATTCTATGACACATAACAAATATTCATGAATTCATCACAGTAATCAATATTAATTCTAGGTTTTAATAAGGTTAGCAAACAATTTTCAAAACCCTAAAAATTTTATGTATATGTCGATTTAAAAAAAATGGTTACGCCCCATTTAAAAAAAATTCGACCAAAACAAAAAAAAAAAAAAAAACCATAAACCCTAGATTAACATAGCAAACAACATACAAGTATTTGTTTTATTACGCGTTTATGTAATTAATTACTCATTAAAAACCATGACTCGTGATGCACCTGTTGGAATTAGATATCAAGACATTCAAATAAATAATCACCAAAACATCAAAGTAATATTGCGGAAGCGTATAGGATGTATTAACGAATAATTAATTAACATAAAGAGTATGCGTACCTTTGTGATCTAGCCGAACAAGAATCAAATCCACAAACTAGCAACGGATGAACCCTAATTTGATTTAGTTAGGATTATGTGAATTACCCCTTACCGTTTTGTAATTCAATCCAAGACAATAACAAAAGTATGTTATTACTAAGTTCTTGTACACACGTACTAAACCGAATTAAAGTACCGCTAGTTTTTATCAAACCAAATAACTTGATGTTTAGAAAAGCTTTGGATCGACACCTATGAAGGGTGTACGATCGGTTTTAGGCAAAACACACACACAAACAATTTTAGGTTTAGCTACTAATGAGCACAAGAGATGGAAAACAAGACCCCCTAGCCTTGTAATATATACCCAAGCTAACTTGGTGAACAAGTTGTAGCTTGTTTCCTTTCTTGATG
>OU343216.1:14928831-14993626 GCA_910596185.1 Chrysanthemum makinoi | reverse complement strand
TTGTTGTTTGGCAAAACCAACCTCAAATGGTTCATCCTCAAAAAATAACTCACCACAAGATGCTTCCATAATAGCACCTCCCTCATCACCAACAAATACACCAACTTCATCACCACCTAAAGTCACTCTTTTGGAACTCCTTAGGACTCCAACAAGATCTAAACAACCTAAACAAAAAGAAATAGTCTTTTCAGCACCCCCCACATCTCCAAATACTATTTTTCAAGATCTTGAAACATCACCACCATTAGCTCCCATCACATTACAAGAACATCTAGGTTCTTTTCCACCACCATTTACAAACATTCCGGATGTTGATCCATATTTTCCTATTTTTCCACCATATCTTCTGCATAACTCAAATCAAAACAACCCGAAAAACTTCCGCACTCATTACCCACATCATTTAGATTGTGAACATTGCCAATCCACTTAGGAAATCGCAATAGAAGTTAGGGAAGAAATGCGATTCATACTCAACCTTATCCTTGATCGTATCAATACCATCACTCATCAAAACCTCCATCCATAATCTTATGCAAGCATGACAGGAATCACTACTACTATTTTCTATTTTTTGTACTTTTTCTTTTGAAGTCATTTTCAAGAACAAGTCTTGTTCTTATTTTTACATGCTTGTAGTTGGCATAAATACCACTACACTTTGTTGTTTTATTACAAGGCCTTATTTACATACCTTGGCTCCCAATCTTGAGTCTCGGAAATCACAAGATTATTTAAGCATGTTACGATCCTTTCTTTTTGTAGGATTTTTATTTTTCTTCACTTGACGCCCCAAGCAAGGGGGAGCTACCGTCAAGGGGGAATTAGAAATACGTGGACTACTTTTTCCACACTTTTATGTTTATTTCTTCCAAGGGTTTACTTTTTGTTTCGACAAAAAGGGGGAGAAGAAGTAAAATTTAGGGGCTTTCAAAACTTACATCTATTCTTAAGTTTTACTCATCATAACATTATGTTTTGTCATCAACAAATAGGGGGAGATTGTTAATACAAATAAACCGTAAAAACGTTTATTAATATTTTGCGATCTCTTTGTGTTTTGTTGATAACAAATATAATGTTATCTTAAGTATAATTATAAGGATACATGTTATTTTTGTAAAGCATTTACATATAGCCATTTAAATAAAAAAATGTAATAATTAAGCATTTGTTGTAATAGTTTATTAGGATGGGTAAAAACCATAACCCATGGACCATAACCCATGGATCATAACCCATACCCAAGTTGGCTAGATGCAATGTATACTTAGATACATTGAATCTAAAGAAAACCCATGGACCAACCCATAACCCATGACCACAACCAAAAAACCCATGGGCAAAGAGGAGCGTTCCACGGATCCCTAGGATTACACTAGACGGATCCCAAGTGGAAGGGATCCGTGGGATCCGGGGAACAGTGAAGATTTTTGCCTATAAATAGAGAGTCATTTCTTCATTCTAATTCACCCCTCTTCTTACAAAATCTCTCATACACTCTCACTCTCTTCTAACATATAGATCACTTGATCTAGAGAGTTGTTCTTCTTTCTTTCTATTTGTGATCCTTATATAGGTCCTTCTCTAAGGCGAGATCACGAGCATTCTACGAGTCATCCAAGCAAGGGGTCCTTGATTGATTTGTCACTCCGCAAGATTTCTGTAGCGAAGATCTTGTATTTGATATTTCACATACTTGTTGTGTAATAGTCGTGTTGGTTTGGTCCACCGTTCTACGGACTCGATATTTAGCTTTGTACCGGAAAAAGTGTAAGCAATGTTGTGAAGGCTTCTCCGCCAAGTGAAGGAGTTTGTTGACATAGTGCTTGAACTCTCGAGTAGGTGACTCGGGGAGTGGAGTAGGGCAAGGAAGGTGTCCTTGTAGCCGAACCACTATACATCGGTTGTGTCTTTTCTTTCCCTTCGCTTTACTTTATTTACTTGCTTTATCATTAGATCTATACTTTCTCTACATCCATAAGATCTCACATATTAACGAATCTAAAAGTTTTTGAAACTAAAGTAAAATCGGCAAAACTATTCAACCCCCTTCTAGTTTTCCACACAATGGCTATCGTTTGTTCCGGATATTCTAGATGTATTGCTACGTGTATTCATTTTTCAGTTTGCTTTTCTGTTACGAGCTGTGGTGTTGGTTCGGAAACCAAAGTACATTCTAACGAGACCATTCTGCTACTGCGGATCGTGAGCACTCCGCCTTTCACCGGGACTTTCATCATCCTGTGTGCTGTTGAAGGCACGGCATGTAACTTCCGCATTCCCGGCCTTCCTATGATTCCATTATATGGCGACTAGGACCTAACCACCATGAAATTCATTAACGCTGACGTTGAATGCTCGCCGTCTCCAATTTTAGTTAGCAATGATATCTGTCCAATTGGCCAAATTATCTCTCCACTGAATCCCATGAGGGGGGTTGTAGCAGGTATCATTTGCTTTCTTATTTCTGACGCGGAGCCTCCGTCGACATACATTCTGTGTATAAAGTGTCCTCCTATCTCTAATTCGATTACCATTGGTCCATCATTCCCTTCTTCTCCTGTGAGTGGTGGGAATGAGATGTTCTGGCCTGGAGAGAAACTTTGCGTAACTTTCTGTCTGATCACCCGTTGCTGAGATTGCACCATCAAGATTGCCAAGGCTTATCTTTTCCTGACGTCTCTCCTTTCTCAAGTGCCTTGGACTGATCCTTGCCACTATTTTGCTTGAGTTCCTTTATTACGTTTGACAGCTTTCCAGTTCTCAGCAATTCTTCTATCTGTCTTTTTAGGTGCATGCACTCGTCTGTGTTGTGTCCTACTTCTCCATGGAATTCGCAATACTTGCTGCCGTTTCTTTTCTCAATCGGCGTAAGCATTGGAGGAGGAGTCTTAAACTTTGCCTTTTCTAGTGCCAATATTTCTTTGGGCGTTTTGGAAAGGAGGGTGAACCTGTCCTGCTTTCGATCCATCCGGAGTGAGTTTCTGTATCCTCTCTTAAAGCTTTGTTTTTTTCCGGACTCATGTGGTTTCCATTGCACCTGGGGTAGCGTCGTTTTCTTTTCATGGTTGCCGGCGGCTACCTCCCCCCGAAGGAAAGATGCAGTTACCCTCATCATTTCGTCCACCAACTTGGGTATATTATCATGCAGTCTCTTGATTAATTCAGGGTTAGTGATTCCATGCATGAAGCTGGAAACCTTCATCACTTCCAGAGCTCCTTTGACATCCCTACTCTCCACCTTGAATCTTTTCACGAATTCTTCTGTGGTTTCTCCTTCCTTTTGTTTGATAGGGTGAAGCTCCACTGGATCTTTTATTCACTTCTTTTGCTGAAGGAAGTTTGACAGGAAAACTTCCTTTAATTCGTCAAAGCTGTCAACCGACTCTGGCGGAAGATCGTCGAACCAAACCCTAGCTGATCCGGTGAGGGTAGAGTTGAACATGTGGCACCATGTTGGCATAGCCCAACTTTCTACCTTTGCCGCTGCCTGAAAAATTTTAAGGTGGTCTTCTGGATCTTCACTTCCATCATATGTCTTCACATTAGTAGGCATTCTTGTCCTTTTAGGCATGTCGAAATAGCGAATGCGTTGAGTGAACGGGTCGGTCTCCTTGCATACGCATGGCCTAGCTAAATCATCATTCTCGACGTCCGACTTTTGCCTCTTTAATCTGGAACTCTAGTGTTCATCTCCGTTTCCTTCACTTCCGGAGTGCCGATCGGACCTTCGAGAGTATGTTCGACTGCCTTCGTATCCTCCGGAGTAGGTTTCCTTCTTTTGCGAAGAATGGTGGTGAGTACCCCTGTCTTCCTCGGATCTGCAACGTTTAGTTCTCCCGGTACTTCCGGAACGCGTGGAGATACTCTTTTCTCTGCTTCCCATCCTTTTGAACGCGCTTTTGCGCGACTCCCTGAACACTTCCTCCTTCTCAGCAGTTTCTTCTGTGGTGAACTGGATCGGCTTCGTCTTGGATCAGAGTTCTCCCCCGTGTTCCGGCGCTTCCGAGATTCGATCTTCTTTCTCAGATCCTTCCTTCTTTTGCTTTCGGATTCGGAATGCTGAGATGTTTCGCTAAAGTCTAATCGGTGTTTCACCATTTCTCTAGCCTTGATTCTACCTTGTTGTTTCCGAACTTTCTCTGTCACAATAGGTAAGATCTGGTAGTAGTGCTTATTACAGTACTTCTTGATGGTTGTACTGGCTGCGGACCCATCAGATCTTTCCAGATCTATCATGTTCTTTCCTCTTTTGTTCCGCACCACGGAAGCTGTGGCAGGATTAGGGTCGGAACGAGCTCTTTCGGTAGGCATTTTTTCTTTTTCAGAACGCAGTTGTGCACTGGGTCCCACGGATGGCGCCAACTTGTTAGTACAATTTGTGTGAGGGGTTATCAGAGGTCTGGATATAGCTTACTGGACTAGGCCGGCAGTCCTTCGGTGGGTTGATCTTGTACTAATTCAAGTAGTTTGAGTGAGATCCCTTCTCAAGAAAGGTAAACCGTTAGCCTTACCGTGGGGACGGACCCCACGATTATACTTTGGCGTGAGAGTAAGTACACATTCTTGAGAGGGAAAGTAAAATTGTGTGTTATTATGAAAGAGAAAATTCTTACCTGGTTTGGGGATTAGAGCCCCTTTTATAGGCGAGGTTTGCCGCTTGGGCCTCCTAGATTCTCGCATATAATGATCAGTTGCCGGAGCCAGACCCTTGGCGGACAAGGGTTCCGTGTTAACCATGGATGCGGACGTAGGGGGTTGACGGTTGAAGGTTCAGCCCGTCATGTGCCTTACGCGCATCTCAAAGTCTGGGCCATAGCCAAATTTGCCATTGGGCTTACTGTGGGCCTAGGATTTGTAATCGTTGGGCCTGAGCCCAGTGTGTGTATAGTGTGTATTGGGCATCGTAGGTCTGTAATACATACTATGCGTCATCTGAGATTAAAAATTCGTTAGATGTTGATGAATATATTGGTGTTGATGTGGTTAATAACGCGATAGATGGTGTTTTCGATATTGGTGGGAGTAATGAAGTTCATAGCAAGTTTGAAGAATTTTCAGAAAATAAGAAAAGTATGAAAGAGATTGTTGTGGGTGGTCGTGAATTTGATGGTCGTTTGGGTGAAATAAATTTGAATTTAAGCGAGGAATTAGCATACAGGGTTAGTCCTATACGCACTTCTTTGGTGGCTCATGAAAGTCCACGGGTTCGCCAATTATGGGAAGGAATTGGTATCGGTGATGGTCACGGGCTAATGGATAATGGACGCAACCATAAATTTGTTAAACCAAATGTGTGGAAATGGATATCGGACTCTCAATCGGCATATTCTTCATATCACCTTGAGCGCAAGGTGATTTTTGAAGGAGTGGGGAGTGTTACGACATGGGTAGCGGAAGGCGGAAGAATGGTGTTGTGTTATGTCCAAGGTAGTGGAAGGCGGAAGAGGAAAAAGAAGTTGGTTGCGGTAGCGGAAGGCACGAGAACTACGAGAGTGGAAGATAGGACTAGGCTTAGGATTAGGATATGGGATCCCGAAATCAAGAGAAAATTTTCAAGACCACACCTTGAGGACAAGGTGATTTCGAAGGAGTGGGGAATGATACGCCCCGAGCTTTATGTTATGTTATATTTATTTAGGATATGTCTTTGTGTCGTATTAGGAAAGTGTCATTGTTAAGATATGTCTTTATGTTTGACTTGTTTTACAAGTTAGGGTTATTCGGTTATATATACCGAATCATTGTTATGAATGAATCAATCAAGTTTAAGATCAATAATTCTCTAGTTCTTCTCTTCTAATTCTTAAGGAGCTAGCACACGCTTGAAGTGGTGCCTTATCCCGATACAACCCCTAACCGGGTCGTATCACATTTACTATTTCGTGATTCAAAGTGAGAAATCTTAAAGGTGCGTTTAATGGGGGAAAACACCTTATTTTTTATAAAATATATTGTAAAAAAAAAAAAAAAAAAGACCGCGTTCAAATTAACGTTTTCTAACAAAATATTTTGCAAAACACAAAATCCCCTATTTCTTAACTTAACAAGAAAAATTACAAAATACATTTTAGTTGTTTTCCTTGTTTTTCTTTGTAACGCACAACTCTTCCTCCATTCTTCAAAATAGAAAATACAAACATCAAGTAAACGCGTTTTCTATATTTTTAATTGTTTTGTGAAGATAAATTTTTCTTTCAAATTTAAAAAAAAAAAAAAAAAAAAAAAACTAAAGATAAAAAGAAAATAATTTTTTCTCCAAATAAGCACACCCTAAATATCTTTTAAAAAATTCTCTTTTTTAAACACTAAACATGCTCTTCGACTTCTTGAACTCTTTTAGGGCCTTCAATACACCCAACAACACATGCATTTCGAAGGCTGATACCATCTCTAAAACAGAACAATAAAAATAAGATTATGTTAATTTGATCTCATTTCAATATCTACTTTGTACACTTGAGTTTGCAACTAAGCATCCACTATATTAAATCGACCATCTTCTCACAAAATGGTATCTAATTTTATGGGGAGTTTACAAGTTTTGGGGTATTTTCTTGTGTCGTTCTTCGTGTTGTTCTCGATCTGTTGGTCATTCGTATACAAAGTCTTTGCCTTCAAAAAAAAAGGAGGAAATTAAAGCTTGAGTAAAATATTTACATGGCCCCACACGTAAAGACGTATATGTTGGTGCGTACACTAAATATAGTGCAAATACAGCTAAAGATATAGATCCTAGCTATTAATCCAGCTTACTCTAATGTTTGACTCAATTTGACATGGTAACAGGTCTAGATATAGTGTCCTTTCCCTCCATCTAAAAAGTGAAACACCTAACAAAAATAACTAGACTAAACTAGTCCTTTATTAATTATGTCACTAAGCACAAAAATGGTATAACGCGTGCGATAAAGAAAACATTGTACTCCCTTTATTTGTGAATCTAAACTTAATAAAGAGATGATGTGATGTTCAATCCGGTCAGAAAAGCGAGAGTTATATTTAAACATTAATAATATATAGTAAAACCTACTACAAACATATTCTTCTCAGTAAACATTTATTTCTCTCTCTCGCCTATTCTTTCTTTTTTCTTTTCCTCTTCACCTCAAAATCCATCCATCTTCTACAAATCATCAAGTATTGTAACAATTAAATACCACCATCACCTCCTGCACATCACCCCGATCTCGGAGATACTTTTTGATTGGTCGCTGGACGACCGCGCTACAACGCCACGACCAGAGTGCATTAACACGCCCGCTAAGTTCCGCAAATTGGTTTTCTTTTTTCTTTTTGTGTCTCTTTGCGGTGGATAGAGGACCCGTGGAACCAAGTTTTTCGCCGGAAATCGCCGACCAAATGCCGCGGCAGCCAACCACTTCTGCGATCGGATTTTCCGTGCAGCAGAGCGTTGTTCTCTTTACCCTCTGCTACTCTTATACTCTTCTATTCTTTGCTTTCCTTTTGGTTTCTTGGTCGCCGGCATTTCGGATTCTCCACCGGAAAAATTTTCCGATCACCGAATTTTTTCCGCCCAACGGATTGAAATTATTATTATTATTATTATTATTATTATTTTGTTTTTATTTTTATTTATTAGCCTTTCTTGCAGCCGCTTGTTTTGTTTTGTTCGTGTTCCGCATTTATTTATATATTGATTGTTGGCTTCTTTGTGTTGTTTCCTTTTGTTGTGTCTTGATTGTGTGCTTGTTTGTCTAGCCCCTCTTCCTTTGCTAGTTTGTTTGGTCTAGGATAGACCCCTTGGCTAGTGATGGTAACCTGAGGTCATGTCTTGCCCGGGTTGGGCGGGTAGCGAGGTAGGCGTAGTAGGGTGGTTAGTGGCGGGTAGGCGGGGTTAGTGGTGTTGGCGGGGATGGTAGGGTGGGCGGGCTTAGGGCGGGTAGGGGTTCGCTAGGGCTGCGTCTTCTCGTAGGATTAGGGTGGGTAGTTGGAACGTTGGGTCTCTAACCGGTAAGCTCTTTGAGCTGGCGGATGTGTTGAGGAGACATAAGGTTGACATTGCGTGCTTCCAGGAGACTAAATGGAAGGGATCAAGCACGCAGGGAGAGTGACTACAAGCTCTGGTATCTCGCACCAAGTCAGCGAGAAATGGAGTTGGTGTTTTGTTGCGGGGCTCAAGGATAATGTAGTGCAAGTGACCCGGAGTAGCGATAGGATCATGGCGATTACTTTGGTTATCGATGGGGAGACCGTCAACGTTATCAGCGCATACGCTCCCGTCGGATCGGCGTTTGTTTATAGGTGGTGACTTGAATGGCCATATAGGTGCGGATCAGGATGGCTACGAGAGATTCACGGAGGGTTTGGCCGAGTCGAACGGCGAAGGTCGATCGATTTTAGAGTTTGCTACCGCTCCGCGACTTGGTAGTAGCGAACTCTTTCTTCAAGAAGAGGGATATTCACTTGATCACTTTCGGGCGGGGGCCACAACACCCAGATTGACTATCTGTCGGTGAGAAGAAGTGATCTTAGTAAATGCAGGGATGTAGGGTTTTCCAGTGTGAGACTTGCTCATCCCAACACAGATTGGTAGCAGTGACATTCTTTTCAGAGGCAACAATCAAGGAGATTAGTGACCGGGTTGCCGAGGATTCTTTGGAAGAATTTGCACGGTGGCGGCGCAGAATCAAGAGGCTTAGAGTGAAAGTCTCGAGGGACTTGCTACTCACCGGATGACTTGGCCGCTAGAAGCGGACCGTTGTGGGGCACTCTTGCGGATTATCAAAGATGCAGCAAAGGATTCCTTGGGTGGCTAGAGGGACATCAAGGTCCCCAACGCCAACAGAGAATCTTGGTGGTTTGGCGAGGAAGTGCAATCCAAAGTCGCCGAGAAACAATCTAGGTTCAGAGAGCTTCTTTTGTGCTGAGAGGGTCGCCAAGCCGACATTACTTTGCGCAAAAGAGAGGTATAAAGTAGCCAAAAGAGAAGCGAAGAAGGCAGTAGCTCTGGCAAAGGACAAGGCGTATGAGGATCTGTATAAGAAACTGGACTCCAAAGAGGGGGCTAACGACATTTTCAGGATCGCTAAAGCCCGAGAGAGGAGAAGAAGGGACTTAGGATGCGTTAAGTATATCAAAGATGTAGGAGGACAGACCATTGTAAAAGTAGAGGATATCGAGGAAGAGATGGGAAGTACTTCTCCTCTCTTTTCAATGTAGGAAGGGCTGAAGGCAGCGCGGAACAAGAGAACCCTAGCCAACGTACAGAGTGCTACTATTCGAGGATTAGTCAACCAGAAGTGAAGATCGCACTACAAAAGATGGGAAGAAACAAAGCGGTAGGGCCGGACCAAATCCCCATAGAAGCTTGGAGGTGTCTGGGAGATAGGGGTTACATTGGTTGACGTGCCTCTTCAACAAGATATTTTGCGGGGATAAGATGCCAGAAGAATGGAGACTTCATGAAGTCATCCCCATCTACAAGAATAAGGGAGATGTACAAGTGTGTGGCAATTATAGGGGCATTAAGCTTCTCAGTCACACCATGAAGCTTTGGGAGAGAGTTATTGAGAGAAGGTTGATAAGGGAGACGAGGGTGTGAGAGAACCAATTTGGTTTTATGCCAGGAAGGTCCTCGATTGAGGCTATTCACCTTCTCAGAAGCCTCATGGAGAAGTATAGAGAAAGACAAAAGGACTTGCATATGGCGTTCCTTGATCTTGAAAAGGCTTATGATAGCGTTCCACGCGAGTTGATTTGGAAAACTCTTTTCGACAGAGGAACCCCAAATAGATACGTGAGAGTCATTAGGGACATGTACGAGGGTGCCAAGACTCGTGTACGGTCCACAGTGGGGACCTCAGAGTTTTTCCCTGTAGATGTTGGGCTCCACCAGGGATCCGCCATTAGTCCTTACCTCTTCGCCTTGATTCTAGATGAGTTAACTAGAGGGGTACAAGAGGGCATCCTGTGGAACATGATCTTTGCTGATGACATTGTGTTGGTGGCGTAATCGGCGAAGGGTTAAACACCGCACTTGAGCACTGGAGGAGGCTCTTGAAGAAAATGGCCTTGGTGGCAGGGAGAAGACGAGAATACCGAGATGTGCCTTTGGGAGGATTGAGCTAGGTCACCACGAACAAATTGATATTCATATCGGAGATCGATCGACACCCAAGGAGTCCTTTAGATACACGGGATCGATTATACATAAATCGGGAGGATAGATGAGGACGTAACCCACGGATTAGGCGGGGTGGGCGAGATGGAGGGCGGCTTCGAGGAGTCCTTTGCGGCAGGAACATCCCATTTAAGTTAAAGGAAAATTCTATAAGGTGGCGATTAGACCGGCCATCTTGTGCGGCTCAGAATGTTGGCCCATATTAAAGGCACATGCTAACAGGGTAGAGGTGGCAGAACTAAGGATGCTAAGATGGACTTGTGGTAAAACCTTGCTTGACATGATCCCGAACGGAGTTTTCAGAGCTAAACTTGAGGTCGGGAATATTGTTTCGAAAATGAGAGAAGGAAGGTTGAGGTGGTTCGGACATTTCAGGAGGAGGCCACAGTCAGCGCCAGATTAGAAGGGTCGGGCGCTTGATGTAGATGGCGTGAGAAGGAGAAGCGAGACCAATATCGGTGGGAGGATAGACTTAAGTTTGACATGACGAGACTTAGTTTGACCGAGGACATGATCTCGAGATAGGAAGGGGTGGAGGGATAAAATTAGGATTTTGCGGGTAGTGGTGCTAGGTGCTTGGCTTTTAGGTGTCCCCTTTTGCCTCCCTGCGTGTTTTGTTTTG
Source organism: Chrysanthemum makinoi (assembly GCA_910596185.1). Lineage (NCBI taxonomy): Eukaryota > Viridiplantae > Streptophyta > Magnoliopsida > Asterales > Asteraceae > Chrysanthemum > Chrysanthemum makinoi. The sequence goes on along the minus strand of OU343216.1, from coordinate 14,982,854 downwards.
TGGCATCTCTTTTGCTTTGCCGTAGTCTTAGGCCCCGTGCGTGGTTTGCGTTGCTCTGTTGTTGCCCCTTTAGGTTTTGCCTGCTTTGTCTTGCCCCTTGCGTTTGGTTTTGCCGTGTTTTACTTTAGCTTTATGTCTCGTGTGCTTCTTTGCTTTGCTTTGTGTTGCCCCCTTTTGTTGGTCTGCTTTTGGTGTGCCTAGGCTTTTGGTTTTATCTCTGTTGTGCTTTGCTATTGGCTTTTGATTGTGCTTGTGCGTGGTTCTTTTCCCTGTATGCCCTGTTTGCTTGTTTGCTTGCTTTCTTTACTTCGCTTTTTGCCGTGTTTTTGTCGTATGCTATATCTATCCTTTCGCACTAGCACACATGCACTTGCCGGAGGTCTCGTTAGAAGCAGTCTCTCTACACACGGGTTTACCCTGGTGTAGGGGTAGGATCTGTCTACATTTTACCTCCCCCATACCCTGCCTAGGCGGGATTGGGTATGTTGTTGTTGTTGTTGTTGAGTAAAACCTACTACACATAAATATAACATAAATGACAAAATCAAAGATCTTCTGCAAGTTGCATTTAAAACAAATACAGTTTAAAGAAATCTAAAATAGATTGAAGTCACGTCTCTCTAGAAAGTGAAAACACTAACATAAAACTAGACTAATCTTGTCCATTATGATTTATGTCAGTAAACACAAAAATAGTATAACGCGTGCTATGAAGAAAAACATTGTACTACGTAATTCCCTATATGAGTTACTAAACTTAATAGAAAATAAAAATCCTCTACCCAAAAGTTTTGACATAACTGGCCAAATCAAATTAAGATCATCTGCAAGTACGATTTAAAACAAGTGATAAAATAGAATGTAAACAATATAAATTGTAGATGACATGAACTTGAGCTCTAAATGATAGATCTTGGACCTTACATTTATATATGACGATTTGGCCCATATGTCTAACATGTCGAAACCTTTTCATGGGCTTATTGCAAGTTCTACAAGTCTAATCAAAATACACGGTCGGTCACTCGGCCACTCAGTCATTTCTTACTTATCCCGAATAAATGTACATCTAATATAACAATGCATGGTTGATCATCTGAGATCAGATGATGTAAACCAAAGTTATGTCAGTTGATGCTAATATAATCAAATTGTTGGCGATATAATGTTTTCAGAAAGAGAAAATATAAAACTAGAACTATAACCAACCAAATAAATTACCATAACAATTAACAACCAACAAAAAGCTCAAGCAATTAACAAAATAACCAATGAACGGTCCATCGATTTTGAAGATTAGAGAATAATAACCCTGTAGCAGCAAAATGATTTCTCGTCTTTTCTTAAGAGGCTTCTTAGGAACGGTACCAGCTGATGCAAGTTACCGGCTATCCCGCTTTTTCATTAGAGCGAGGATAGGGTGCGCCATTTTTCTTCTCTACCATGATGAATCAATTAATATTATGTAGGAATCGCTCTATACTTTCGTCCTTCTTCAGTTTACTCTATCGAAACCCGGGCCAAATGAAGGATCAAGAAAATCGTGATCACGTGACTTGTCTATGCTCTTTTTGTAAGCATCAAGCCCACTCAATCGTTTCTTTTTTGGGTAACCATGGTTTTCGACCTTTTGGCCGACTAATTTACGGGGTTTGAATCCATCGCAACACAAACTCAAAACGGGTAAAGCCTCCTTTTCTTAGGAGGTTGGCGTGACCACTTCAAGATTGTTTGCACCTAATAGGAATTGAACTTGAGGCCTCACACATCTTTAAATGATATTCACAAGCCCTTTTTGCACTAGGCCACCCGTAAGTGGTTAGCCCACTCAATCTTAGATCCAGGCCATCTCTATTTCATGGGTCGAAGGCCCTTCCCTCACGGAAGTAAATTACTACTTGGCTATCAGTCACCTAGGAGTATTAAGCTACACATGTTAGTCATTGATGATTTACACGGGATTCCACGTGCCCTATGCAACTCAAGAATAACCTACTATAATGTGCAACTCAAACAAATTGTAATTGAGAAGTACAACAAAATTATGAAGACGACTCTCTCTGTCTTTAGAAGAAGAATAGTAGAGGGATAAAAATAAGTTGTGATAAACTAGTTTGGTGGCTCATACACCTTCAGATCAACCTTTGGACAATGTCATTAGGCTTGGTAAGTTACCTATCGTTCTTGTTGACAATCAAAGTACGAAAAAAACAAACCAAATCGATAAAAGAAATGGAACTTTATTCTGAATTATCAAATAAAATACAAAACCAAATTCAAGGTATAAAACACAAAATTCTAATTCAAAGATACAAAGTTTTCTAATGACAGTGATCCATGTAAGAATTATGTGCATGGATAATTATTTATTTATATTTAAAATGAATCACGTTCTGAAAGTAAGGCTTAAAGGGTCACATCGATGCATACCAACTAGAAAGAAGTACTCCCTATGTCCCAATTTAAGTGTCCACAATGGAATCTTTAGATGTCCCAAATTAAGTGTCCATAGAATATTTCAACCAATGAGATGAGACTTTAGTGGGTGAAAATGATATTTGATTGGTGGAGAGTTTAGTTAGTGGAATTTTCTAAAACTTTGTACATATGAATAGTGGACACTTAATATGGGACGGAGTGAGTATTTATTATGTAATTAGTAAGATGGATGGGGGAGTTAAATTAACATAGTTAAATTAATAACTTAAAGTGTAACATTAGGAATTAAGGGTAAAAGATGAAATATGAAGGTTTCCTTGTTCAACAAGAAAAAAAGGCTAATAAAAAGAAGTCATCTCCCTTACGGTTTCATAACATACAACAAATCCCTAACTCGTCTCTCCCTTTCTCTCTTTTCGATTGGCTGAAAACCCCAAAAGGGGGTCGACTAAAAGTCGATCGAATTCTGTGGTCATCTGGGATCACCTGAGCCTGACTAGATACAACTGTCTAGTGATTTCCAGCCGTGACTAATTTGATGGATACCTGCAGCTTCCCTATACACGAATTTACGAGATCAAACCGATCAAACAAAGGTAACACGTTCTAACTATCAATGTAGTTAAATTAAGGTTGTAGCATTTACATGGATCTGTGGCAAGGGTGTGAAGTTAAAATGTTTTCTCATATTAAACTGTTAATATAGTTTAATTACTTGTAACCTAATATAGCATAGAAAAACCCTACAGTTGTAAGATATTGGATTTCACAAACACACTAAACCATAATCACATGGGGCGTACAAATTAGTTTAGAGAGAGAAAGTTCTAGTGAGAGAAATAGAAGAGAGTTGGGAACTATGTGAAACAAAGAAAAATGGTATTGAAGCTCCAACCCTCTACCTTGGGAGGTAGAGGGTATTTATAGTGTCTTACAAATAAACGCCACCTACGGGCTGTGGATCAGGCATACAGTGGGTAAAGACCCATCCGTCCTCCACGGTGTTACATAACAAACTTCTTACTAACATAACTTGACTACGAATACTAGCTTTCTAACAAATACATCTACTTGAGGTGACCGACTCTTTAACGACTGAATTTTCTAATTCCTAACAATCTCCCCCTAAGGGAGGTCACCTCAATTTACAAAGAATACAAACAGAAATTACATTAGATTTTTCTAGGATTCTTGATTAAGTTCTTTGCTCAGTAGCCCGTAGTCATTGATTCTTCATGATCTGCATGTTTGGATAGATTCGAGTGGAGGTCTTTAACTAATCCACGTGATGAAGAGTTTTGAGCCAGCATTGAGATCATCAGCTAACATGAATCTCTGACTCTTCCATTGTGGTGTTGGTATTATGTGATATTATGACATTTGGACCGACATGCTCACATTCTGGATAATGATATATTCTCATCAGAGTAGTGGAAGCTTTCTGGATCATGATATTTGCAGCGGCATAAGCGAAGCATGGAGTGAAAATAGCGAGTCGTTGAAGCACTTATCATGATTTCTTTTGAGATGAATGTGTAGTGTGAGCATGCGGCTATGGATTGACCGCTTCATTGTGATCAGCTGCAAACGTCGGGCGTACCTCCATACAACAGTTAGCAATAAAGTGCACGAAAGTGTCTTTGATCACTTTCGTTGAATTGAGGTACACGGCCCACGGTTCCCCATTGATCAGTACAAGTACTGCCTGTGATCAGGTAAAATTCCGAAGAATTTCCTTGACAGGGTTTCGCAGCTGCTCTAGCTGTTCTCAAACCGGAACGTCTCAAAGAAGACAACACGGAGTGAGTGAACCAGCAAATTGAGATTCACTAATTGATGAAAAGAGATTTGGAAAACAATCGTGCACTGCTCAATAGAAATTGTTTTTGCAATACAACGAAGGTTTTAATGAAAATCAATTATCAATCATAAACACCTTTTGTTTTGAAATATGAGTACAAAGTCGATGTGCTAAAGAAAAGAGTTTTTAAGCACAACGACCGATTTTTCAAAAGTATCCGTCAATCCATAACCTGAACCAGGATTGATTCAAAAGATTGAATCGCCCCATTGTTTCTGTCCAGTTGTCACATGGTTGATCTATTGGATAGATCTCACATGTCACCCACCAGGAGCTTGTTTGATGTTGGCTCTAGAAGGCTTTTGTCACACCCCGCCGGAGGCGGAATCGCGAGGTGTAACATAATCACTATACATCGCAAAAGAGATATAGTACAATACCATATTTAAATTTAAGGAAATAGTAAAATGTTACAATATTGTTCAAGCCGACTTTGACAATAAAATTTTAAAGCTTGGTTTCCAAAAGACATCTTCTTATACTAAATGACCAAAGACGACACGCGAAGACTCCTTTATGAAAAATACTTCATAAATCATGCTTATTGACGATCACCTAAAATGCATGAGAAAAGGGGTCAACTATGAAAATAGTTGGTGAGTACACAGGTTTTATGTATTACTAAATGCCATTTTAATAAAAGTCCTTTTACATATTATAAAATCCAATTTTAAGAAAGTCTTTAAATAGTACGAAAACATTTTTGAGTATGTCTGCCTTGCAAATGTCTTGTCAACTCACTATGTTACAAGTCCCGCCCATACAAGACTTGTAACATACAAGTTGACATGCATTTCCATATTTCAAGTAGTTAGTCTGGTAGTCAATGCACATATGATCAAAATAAAGAGCCTAATATACATAATAGATCACGACTGCTCCGAACAAGGGAGACTTTGCGTTGCTCCTGCCGACAAAGAAGACTTAGCGTTGCTCAAAGGGAGACTCAGTGTTGCTCAGATGGAGACTTTGTGTTGCTCAAAGAGACTTTAGCACGTACGAACAATATAACATCTATTATATATTATCAATATAAGATTGCTCCGAACATGGGAGACTTTAAGACTTAGTGCGTACGGCACATTATAGTTCTAAGCATCCTAAGGGATCAGGAATAAGTCATAAAGTCATAATAAGTCAAGGGTTTAGGATATATCAAATAGTCCAAATAAATTCATATAATTTAGATCAAAAATATAGTTGAATATTTAATTTCATGTATTTCACCCCAAATAAATAAAACGGTAAAAAGGGGGACTGTGAACTCACCTTGGCAAAAGCAGGAATCAAATAGAATTATTGGATGGCACCGACACGCAACCTAGATTAGTACGACAAGTCTTAGTTTCTGATTTCTTATTAATTAAAGTCTACTTAACTTTATTTAATTTACAAGTGTTGTTGTTGTTGTTGTTGTTGTTGACGTTAGGTTTTAAAATTGTCATTTTCAAAATAATACGTATATTTTGGCTAATAGAACTTGTGTTTGAAAACTATGTTGAAAAGTATATATTTCGGCTAGAAATGAGTTACATATAGTGTTTTAACGAATGCTTTATAGAAAATATAACGTTTGACCGGTAAAGAAAATTTGACTTCAATAATGTTATAAGTAAAGTGGATATTCATTTATGAAATTATATGTATATGTTTTATCGATATGAGTAAGGTGTATGTATATTTATATATCTACAAGTATATATAACATTTTTATTGTTGCTTTTGAAATAAAAAAATATATATATTTATAAAATATTTGAACCGAGGTTTTATAGATTATCTCCTGATGAGTCCGTATAGTTTGACTTGCTTTATGTATAAAAGTGTCGGGTCTAAAAGAAAATGAAATATAAGTCTTTGGAGAATCTTCATAAAAACATTTTTGTTATTTCAGTCATATTTGGTTTAATTGTTTTACACGATTAAAAATCTTGTTCATAAAATTCATTACTCAATTTAAGTGTTTATATGTAATTTACGGCGACGACATTAGTAAAAATATTAATCGACTAGAATTTTGAAAAGGCAAGCGAGTGGTTCGTCGTGCTCGGGCTGTGGCCCGGGACCAACGTCAACGGACTCTTGTGGACTTTGGAATGGGCTTCGGTCCATTCTTACGCCAAACGGACCCTTAAGCAGATTGGGCCTTTGTGGTCCAAACAGAACTAACACCTATTAACACAAATTTTAGGCCCAAAGTGGTTTATCGTAAAATCTGGATTTTTGCAAATGCAAATGTAGTATCTCCCAGTTTTAACGCAAGAGATGTGCAGTTGGACGATACGCACGACAATGAACATAACGCGAGTATATTGATTATTAGATTTAACCAAAACGGAAAAGGGATGGGAGTGATGTGAACTACTCATGAGTCCAAGACTTATGTCGAGCAATAACAAGACCCGTATAACTGACCAACTTCTGAAAAAGAGCAAGTTCATGACCTTAACCGAAACTTAGACATGAGTCGAAAACCAATATAAGGAATAAGCCAACATGAGCCATACATAAGTCGAAATCAAATGAGCAGTTTCTAACTAGGCGGAAAATGTCAGTAGCTAGTAAGTTTCAATTAAGCCGCGTTTTAACAAATCTAAATATTTCTGTTTCTCTCTTTTGTTTCTCGACAACGACAACAACAACAACATATAAATTTTCTCTTTTACATCTACTTTCAATATCAATATTAAATAAAATTTCGAACACAAAAAAATTAAATTACAGATTTAATTGGTAACAAATGATCATGTTCTTGATTGACTATCATCATTAATCCCTTTTTATATGTCTCTTGTTTTTCTTGGTTGATGCCTCGACAAAAGAAAAAAAACAACAATACAATTCTTTTTAACCAATTCCTTAGTTCATTCGAGTAAAAAAAAATAAATTAACAAATGAAACACAATATCTTTTAATCTTACAATATTCCAAAAGCGGGTCTACTGAACTTGGACCTCGAACAGAAAAACTTCGATTGGAGGTGACCCTACACGATTTGGTACAATTTAACACTTGCAAAACCTTACTTATACTCCCTTAACCAAATCCCTCAATCAATTTCAAAAAGCCCTATGATTTGCGAAACCCTAATTTTTTATTTTGTGATATCTGGTGATGATGAACCTGTGAAAAACGCTTCCATATATACAAAAATATTTTGGTAGAAGCCAACTCTCTTTCTTGACCTCCATGGCTATAGGTTTCCTCTTGAGGCTCATCTTACTTTTTGACCGAAATTGATAGTGATGGGTCATGTTTATCAAAGGAAGGAGAGGGGAGGCATAGCCTCTTAGGTTTAGATGATGGTGATGGTTCAAGAATCTTAAAAAGAGTTTGAGGCGTGCGTTTGTTTCCAGAGGAGACAAAGAAGACAAGAACTGAAAAAAAAAAACATAGAGGGGAGCGGCGCTTGTAGAGATAGGGTAGGGATTTTAGGTTTATTATTATTATTAATTGTATACTGTGTACCCTGTACTGTATAATCTGTTCCGTACATGATAACGTTTATTTATGTATAATATTATTCGGGTATCCGTATTTTATAAATTTTATATTTCTGGAGACGTTTTGACGAACGAAATGTTATGGTATTATTATTATCTTGAAATTAGAAAATTTATTTTGTGCCAATACTATCATGGTGTCGGTACGCGTGCGGTGTCGGGAATTCAGAAAACACGAGCTGACTTCTCGTTTTAGAGTTATAATGATCAGAAAATAAATAACTCGCATATTCTGATATAAATAATAGCCGGAAAATTGACGGATTGTCACAGTATGCCAACCTTAAAAAGAATCTCGTCCTCGAGATTGAGTCCGTCTATCCTAAAGGCGTACATTCTCATGGTTCAAATTTTCTCATTCTCGAACTTTGCCCTCAATAGACTCTTAGTTGGTGAATTTTAACAACTTGTCGACCTAACCGGCCATTTGTTTAAGTTGTGTAGGTTGAGTAACAACTTGATTCTAACTTGATTTTCGCAACTCATCAAACAAGAACTGTCACTAGATCAAGCTAGGAAACAAGTTGTCAGAAAGAGATGGCCTCTCATCTTGGTAAGAGACCTTTTGAAGGTTCTGCTCAAGTTTGAAATTATTTAAACCAATCAATTCAACTAATAGTTGGGGTGCTCAGATTAGTGAGAAGGCCAAAGGTCTAACTAAAGCTCATGACGTTGGGATCGCCACATGACAAAAATGAAGGCATGTCTAATGCTAAAGGTACATGTTTGACTATAGGGTTCAATGCACATCATGCCAAGTCAATTCAAAGTACTTAAGTTCAAGCTCATATATTGTCTTAAAGGCAAAAGTCTTAGCACACGGAATGCCTAGTAGTATTGTCATAAATGCAGAAAACACATAAGACAGATGTACACACATAGACTAATGCATTCTCAGGTGACCTAGACTATGACTCCTACCAAACATGATCTAAGGTAACTACCCCAATCATCCCACGATTCCTCCTGAATTATGCATAGTTGATCAGGCTTTGCATAATATAGGAACAACGATGAAATGCTCGGGCTAATCGACTCGTACCATGTTTGGGGTTTTATGAAAACGTTAGTCTGGTTATAGTTGAGGTTTTTATTTTAGAAAACCCGGCATTCTCTATAACCTGGCTCTGATACCAATCTGTCACACCCCGCCGGAGGCGGAATCGCGAGGTGTAACATAATCACTATACATCGCAAAAGAGATATAGTACAATACCATATTTAAATTTAAGGAAATAGTAAAATGTTACAATATTGTTCAAGCCGACTTTGACAATAAAATTTTAAAGCTTGGTTTCCAAAAGACATCTTCTTATACTAAATGACCAAAGACGACACGCGAAGACTCCTTTATGAAAAATACTTCATAAATCATGCTTATTGACGATCACCTGAAATGCATGAGAAAAGGGGTCAACTATGAAAATAGTTGGTGAGTACACAGGTTTTATGTATTACTAAATGCCATTTTAATAAAAGTCCTTTTACATATTATAAAATCCAATTTTAAGAAAGTCTTTAAATAGTACGAAAACATTTTTGAGTATGTCTGCCTTGCAAATGTCTTGTCAACTCACCATGTTACAAGTCCCGCCAATACAAGACTTGTAACATATACGTTGACATGCATTTCCATATTACAAGTAGTAAGTCTGGTAGTCAATGCACATATGATCAAAATAAAGAGCCTAATATACATAATAGATCACGACTGCTCTGAACAAGGGAGACTTTGCGTTGCTCCTGCCGACAAAGAAGACTTAGCGTTGCTCAAAGGGAGACTCAGTGTTGCTCAGAGGGAGACTTTGTGTTGCTCAAAGAGACTTTAGCACGTACGAAAAATATAACATCTATTATATATTATCAATATAAGACTGATCCGAACATGGGAGACTTTAAGACTTAGTGCGTACGGCACATTATAGTTCTAAGCATCCTAAGGGATCAGGAATAAGTCATAAAGTCATAATAAGTCAAGGGTTTAGGATATATCAAATAGTCCAACTAAATTCATATAATTTAGATAAAAAATATAGTTGAAGATTTAATTTCATGTATTTCACCCCAAATAAATAAAACGGTAAAAAGGGGGACTGTGAACTCACCTTGGCAAAAGCAGTCTAAAGCAGCAGTCAAATAGAATTAGTGGATGGCACCGACACGCAACCTAGATTAGTATGACAAGTCTTAGTTTCTGATTTCTTATTAATTAAAGTCTACTTAACTTTATTTAATTTACAAGTGTTGTTGTTGTTGTTGTTGTTGTTGTTGTTGTTATTGTTGACGTTAGGTTTTAAAATTGTCATTTTCAAAATAATACGTATATTTTGGCTAATAGAACTTGTTTTGAAAACTATGTTGAAAAGTATATATTTCGGCTAGAAATGAGTTACATATAGTGTTTTAACGAATGCTTTATAGAAAATATAACGTTTGACCGGTAAAGAAAATTTGACTTCAATAATGTTATAAGTAAAGTGGATATTCATTTATGAAATTATATGTATATGTTTTATCGATATGAGTAAGGTGTATGTATATTTATATATCTACAAGCATATATAACATTTTTATTGTTGCTTTTGAAAAAAAAAATATATATATATTTATAAAATATTTGAACCGAGGTTTATAGATTATCTCCTGACGTGTCCGTATATCTCCTTTATGTATAAAAGTGTCGGGTCTAAAAGAAAATGAAATATAAGTCTTTGGAGAATCTTCATAAAAACATTTTTGTTATTTCAGTCATATTTGGTTTAATTGTTTTACACGATTAAAAATCTTGTTCATAAAATTCATTACTCAATTTAAGTGTTTATATGTAATTTACGGCGACGACATTAGTAAAAATATTAATCGACTAGAATTTTGAAAAGGCAAGCGAGTGGTTCGTCGTGCTCGGGCTGTGGCCCGGACCAACAGTCAACGGACTCTTGTGGACTTTGGAATGGGCTTCGGTCCATTCTTACGCCAAACGGACCCTTAAGCAGATTGGGCCTTTGTGGCCCAAACAGAACTAACACCTATTAACACAAATTTTAGGCCCAAAGTGGTTTATAGTAAAATCTGGATTTTTGCAAATGCAAATGTTGTATCTCCCAGTTTTAACGCAAGAGATGTGCAGTTGGACGATACGCACGACAATGAACATAACGCGAGTATATTGATTATTAGATTAAACCAAAACGGAAAAGGGATGGGAGTGATGTGAACTACTCATGAGTCCAAGACTTATGTCAAGGAGTAACAAGACCCGCATAACTGACCAACTTCTGAAAAAGAGCAAGTTCATGACCTTAACCGAAACTTAGACATGAGTCGAAAACTAATTTAAGGAATAAGCCAACATGAGCCATACATAAGTCGAAATCAAATGAGCATTTTCTAACTAGGCGGAAAATGTCAGTAGCTAGTAAGTTTCAATTAAGCCGCGTTTTAACAAATCAAAATATTTCTGTTTCTCTCTTTTGTTTCTCGACAACGGCAACAACAACAACATATAAATTTTCTATTTTACATCTATTTTCAATATCAATATTAAATAAAATTTCGAACACAAAAAAATTAAATTACAGGTTTAATTGGTAACAAATGATCATGTTCTTGATTGACTATCATCATTAATCCATTTTTATATGTCTCTTGTTTTTCTTGGTTGATGCCTCGACAAAAGAAAAAAAACAACAATACAATTCTTTTTAACCAATTCCTTAGTTCATTCGAGTAAAAAAATAAAATAAATTAACAAATGAAACACAATATCTTTTAATCTTACAATATTCCAAAAGCGGGTCGACTGAACTTGGACACCGAACAGAAAAACTTCGATTGGAGGTGACCCGAAACGATTTGGTACAATTTAACACTTGCAAAACCTTCCTTATTCTTCCCTTAACCAAACCCCTCAATCAATTTCAAAAAGCCCTATGATTTGCGAAACCCTAATTTTTTATTTTGTGATATCTGGTGATGATGAACCTATGAAAAACGCTTCCATATATACACAAATATTTGGGTAGAAGCCAACTCTCTTTCTTGACCTCCATGGCTATAGGTTTCCTCTTGAGGCTCATCTTACTTTTTGACCGAAATTGATAGTGATGGGTCATGTTTATCAAAGGAAGGAGAGGGGAGGCATAGCCTCTTAGGTTTAGATGATGGTGATGGTTCAAGAATCTGAAAAAGAGTGTGAGGCGTACGTTTGTTTCCAGAGGAGACAAAGAAGACAAGAACTGAAAAAAAATAAATAACAGAGAGGAGAGCGGCGCTTGTAGAGATAGGGTAGGGATTTTAGGTTTATTATTATTATTAATTGTGTACTGTGTACCCCGTACTGTATAATCTGTTCCGTACAGGATAACGTTTATTTATGTATAATATTATTCGGGTATCCGTATTTTATAAATTTTATATTTCTGGAGACGTTTTGACGAGCGAAATGTTATGGTATTATTATTATCTTGAAATTAGAAAATTTATTTTGTGCCAATACTATCATGGTGTCGGTACGCGTGCGGTGTCGGGAATTCGGAAAACACGAGCTGACTTCTCGTTTTAGAGTTATAATGATCAGAAAATAAATAACTCGCATATTCTGATATAAATAATAGCCGGAAAATTGACGGATTGTCACAGGTTTCCATCTTCATTGTGAATATGATTGCATATCACTCAGATGTGCTGGCAATACCACAAGGATAATGCGTAGGACTCATACGATATAATCTCTCTTTCCACATTGTGTGAAACAGGGAGTCTTCATTGACAGTGTCCTAATGAGATTTATTTGATGATCTCGTGGCTCTAGACTCAATTGTGCATATTTGGTTCCTATGTTGGAGACTAGGGAGAGGGTCTCCTTCTTCAATATCAACAATCTCTAAGAGAAAGTCGATAGATAATGTCGGTTCTCCGTGAGAATGAAACAAGTCCTTTTAAGAGGAACTTGAGTGGTTTGGGAAGTTGTAGTGCAGTGCGTCACTGGGTCCATGACGTCTTGTCTTCAATACCAGTGTTACCTTAGTAATCACCAGTAGTATATGAATTGAACCCGGTATATGCCCTAAGGTTGAATTATCGGTGGGCTATTTATTTTCACCCTTTTCACATTCAATTCTTTTTCATTTTTCAACCCCTTCAGTGCTTACCGAGACTTCATAGCTAGAACCTTGTTGGGTTTATTCCAGTACTAGCTCTGTCTCAGTCCGCACACTTCTCATATCTCACATTTCTCCTTTTTTTCATCATTTCTAAGGACTTCTACACTATCTAGTGGATTGTCCCTGGGTAGATCCCTCTGGTTATGGCGGATCATGGGAACAAATACCTAACCTTATCATCCTTATATCACCATACATAAAGTAAAGTTGGTCGGTCTATTTGATATTGTTCATCTGCCATTGGAACCAATTGAAAACCATTTTAAAATCAATCCAGATACTTGTGATATTTTATCAAAGCATTTTGTACCTGATTTGTTTTTGATTTTTTTGAACAAGAGCTCCCCCTCAACATGTGCATCAATCATCATTTTGTAATGGAAATAATTTTCATCTTTGAGGGATTGGCTTGCATCTAAGAGTAGTTATATAACGACAGTGGTTTTCAAAATAGTTGCTCCCCCTCCATATGTGCATAGAAAATTGAAAATGTTTTGCACATATTAGGAAAAGACTACACATTGAAATAAATTGATCACGTTTCAAATCTTTGTGGTTTAAAATAGATGCTCCCCCTCAACATGTGCATGGAAAATTTGAAATTGTTTGGCACATGTGGGGAGGAAAGCTCGCTAAACACTTATAAAACCAATCATCAAGTTATCAGTTTAAATCCAATTTAAATCATAAATTCTCCCCCGATCACACTTTCCAAATCCTTTGAGAGATGTGATCTCTTATTGATTTAAATTAAATTTTGAGAGCTTTTGAGGAGAATAGTGACTTGCTTTTGAAAAAACTTTTTAACTGATAAGGATAAGATTTTCAGACTTTAAACTCCATTGATTTAACATGCATAATTGTCTTTTGAAAACATAACATTAGCAAAGGTTTTGAATCAACTGAATAAAACATTATTCCTTTTGATTGTTCAACAATAAACCTTGCTCATTTACGTGCCAATTGTTTGAAAAATGACCTTTCAAAATAATCTTTTTAATTCGAATAAAATCATTCTCCCCCTCAATCAATGACACAAGTTGTTGATTGAGAGATAGAGATTTTGAAAGATGATAAGCACAATTGATTTACACGAATAATAGAGTACAAGGTATTTTCAAAGCAATTTAGTTTTCATTAGATGGCAAATATTTTTCAGAAGAATCATTAGACGGAAAAATATTTGGAAAGAGAAATATTTGTCTTTTTGATGACAAACATTTTTAAAAATCAGAGCATGAGATTTGTAAAATAAGATAAAGCATGGCTTTGTTCTTTACTTTTAAAACTGGGTTACTGCCTGAAATGACAATGAACCACCATTTTTCTCTGCCTCATTTTTTTAATCTTTTTTTTTTTTTTTTTTTTTTTTTTACAAAAACTATGTACATTCGAAAAACATCTAAAGACCCGTGACATTCTTTGAATGTCAACACAAAGTCCGTAGATGATATCGAATAAGGAAAAACATGACAAAATAACAATATTTTTTGGAATTTTTCGAGATTTTTTAAATTTTTATGGATTTTAGAGAATTTTATAATTTTATATTTTGGTTTTTGAATAAATATATACAAGAGATAGATGAAGGAAAACCATTTCCTCCTCTTCTTCCTCTTGAAGACGTTTGAGTGTTTCCGGTTGTAGGCTCTTAAGACCAAGTCGTGGAAGGATAAACTCAAAACGTTCTCTAGGAAGAGCTTTGGTGAAGATGTCTGCTAACTGGTATTCAGTCCTCACAAAGTATAGTTCCACCACACCGTTTTCAACTTGCTCCCTGATGAAATGATGTCGAATGTCGATGTGCTTTGCTCTTGAGTAGGGGTGGAAACGAGCCGAGCCGCTCGTGAAAAGCTCGGGATCGGATCGGTAAAAAGTTCGAACGAGCCGAGCCTAAACGAGCTCGAGCCCGAGCTCGAGCCTAAGTTTGGGCTCATTTAATAATCGAGCTCGAGCCCGAACTCTATACAAAAGGCTCGTTTAGGCTCGCGAGCTTAAACGAGCCCAAGAAATATATACGTATATATATTTTCTATACGTATAACCGTGTTAACGAGCTCGAGCCTTGTGTTAACGAGTCGAGCTTTGTGTTAACGAGCCGAGCTCGAGCTTGTGAAAAATTTCACGAGCCGAGCTCGAGCTCAAAATTTGAGGCTCGAAACGAGCTCGAGCTCGAGCTCGAGCTTTTTATATATAAACGAGCCGAGCTCGAGCCTAAACGACCTCGAGCTCGGCTCGGCTCGTTTTCACCCCTACTCTTGAGTGTTGTACGTTGTTGCATGAGAGAGCAATAGCACTTTTATTATCACAGTACAGAGGAATTTTGTTGAAATCAAAGCCATAGTCAGATAATTGGGATCTCATCCATAGAATTTGAGCACAACAAGATGACATGGCTATGTATTCAACCTCTGTAGAGGAAATAGAAGTACTCATTTGCTTCTTTGAAGACCGACTCACAAGGTTATCACCCAAAACTGAGCACCTCCGGGACGTACTTTGACGTGTATCTTGACATCCTGCATGATAAGCATCTGCATAGGCTGTTAGTGACATACCGGTGTCCTTCGGGTACCAAAGTCCCATGTTGATGGTTCCTTGGAGATACCAAAGACCCGTTTAACCGCTTCAAGGTGCTTTTTGGTAGGCTTAGCCTGTTATCTAGCACACATGCAAACAAATAACAAGATTTCTGGTCTACTAGTCGTGAGGTACATCAGGGATCCAATCATGCTACGATATTTCGTTTGGTCTACCATGATCCCTGAGTGGTCCTCATCTAGTTTAGTACGCTCTATCATGGGAGTGTCAACAGGGTCACAAGAATCAAATCCAAATTTCTTTAAAATCTCATTTGCATATTTAGATTGATTAATAAAAATGCCTCCGGGACTTTGTGAAATTTGTAATCCCAAGAAAAATGACATTTGTCCCATCATTGACATTTGAAATTTGGAACCCATTTCATTTGAAAAACGATCACATTCATTGGGGTCAGTTGAGGCAAATATAATATCATCAACATATATTTGAATGTGAATTAAATGTTTGCCGACTTTCGGTGAACAATGTCGATCAATCGCTCCTTTGCTGAATCCAGTAGATAGAAGAAACATAGATAGCGTATCATACCATGCCATTGGAGCTTGTTTTAAACCATAAAGAGCCTTCTTCAAACGATAGACGTGAGTAGGATGTTCTGGATTCACAAAGCCTTCAGGTTGGCTGACGTATACGATTACTTATAGATCTCCGTTAAGAAACGCCGTCTTTACATCCATTTGATAGACTACCATGTTCTTACTTGTAGCATTAGCCAAGAATATTCTGATCGCCTTGCCGATACGAGCAACGAGAGCAAATGATTCTTCAAAGTCAATACCCTCCTCTTGACGGTATCCTTTTGCAACCAATCTAGCCTTGTTCTTTAGTACGTCACCATGCTCATCAAGCTTCACTTTGAAGATCCACTTTAGAGCAATGATCATAGCACAATCTGGAGCAGGTACTAATTCCCATACATCAAGTCGATCAAACTCATGAATTTCTTCTTGCATGGCATTGAACCAGCTGTCTTCATTCATGGCGTTTTAACATCTTTTGGTTCGACCTTAGAGAGTACTGAGTTAAAGAAGCACCATAAGGCATCGGTTGCAAGTTGTTTCCGTGTGGATCTTGGGACGAGAGAGATTTCCAATGATGTTGTCCAATGGATGATCATGTGTCCATTTTCTGAGGTGTTCATGTGGCTGTTGTTGAGGGACTGAAGTAGCAGAGTCTATATCTCCTGATGAAGATGGTTCTGATGATGATTCAGGAGCAAATATGTTTTCGAATGGAGCATCTTCTGGAGTAGCAAAGGGATTAACTTCATCCAGGTGCCGACACAATTCCATGATGTACACTTGATGATTGAAGGTTTGTTGATGAGACGGAGTAATCAACAGCAGGCGCTTCTTGACTTAATGACATCGAAATAGAAGGGTTAACTTCATTGACAGGGCTAGAAGCAACCTCTGTTGTTGGAATTGACAGATCATTGGTATTTGGATCATAATGTTCATCAAACATTGGATCAAACAATTTCTTTAAATCATCTTCTGAAGGAGGTACATAAGGAGTTGCTGGAGAGGGATTAGAAACAAGAGTAGAACTGATAGGACTACTTGATGAAAGTTGAGATGCGGGTCCAGAACTGGTTTGTTCTGGAGCCATTGGACCGGTCAGCTCATCGAACGTAACTTGAATTGTTGTAGATTCGGTATCCCTTTTTGTTTGGTGCATATCCTACAAATACTCCAATGTCCGCTTTAGCTTTAAGTTTGCCTAGGTCTTGGCCCTCATTAGTTGGATAACATAATGCACCAAACACACGAAGGAATATGAGATTAGGTTTTCTGTTGTGGACAACTTCATATGGAGTTTTTCCATGAGCAGTGTGAATTAGGGATCGATTTTGAGTGTAGCATATAGTGGCAATGGCTTCATTGAGAGAAACATTGGAACCTTTGAGTAAATCAGCATTGTTCTTGCGGCTTCCACAAGAGTTCGATTTCGTCTTTCAACTACACCGTTCTGTTGAGGAGTTCGTGGAACACTTCTTTGATGACTGATTCCAACACTTTCATAAAACTCACTAAGTTGTTTATCAACAAACTCAGTTCCATTGTCTGTTCGGATGACTCTGACAGTTTTGTTAAGTCGAACCTGCGGTTGTTTGATAAGTTTGATGATGATATCTGGAGTTTCATCCTTTGTCCTTAGGAACTTAACCCAGGTGAATCGAGAGTAATCATCAACCACAACTAACACATATTTCTTCCCAAAGATATTCTGCACTCTCATGGGTCCACATAAATCCATGTGAATTGCATGAAGAACTTCTGTAACTAAGTTTGTAGGTTTGGGTTTGTGGACATATTTCTTGCTTTTTCCCAATTGGCATGCTGAACAAAGATGATCCTTTTCATACTTTAGTCTAGGTAAACCTACAACTAAGTCCTTTCTAGAGAGATCATTGATGGTGCCGAAGTTCAAGTGATTGAGAAGACGATGCCATAACCATGACTTTGTTTTTGAAGCCTTTGACAACAAGAAAATTGGAGAAGACTTCATCATATCTTC
Source organism: Chrysanthemum makinoi (assembly GCA_910596185.1). Taxonomy (NCBI): domain Eukaryota; kingdom Viridiplantae; phylum Streptophyta; class Magnoliopsida; order Asterales; family Asteraceae; genus Chrysanthemum; species Chrysanthemum makinoi. Next base: position 14,964,765 of record OU343216.1, on the reverse strand, counting down.
GATAGAGATGGTGTATAGATTTGAACCACGTGTTCCTCTTAAAAGTTCCTTACCATCAAGTTCTCTAACGAAACAAGTATGTTTTCTAAAGGCCACTTCAAGATCGAGAATCACGAATTGACCGACGAGAATAAGTTATGACCAAGACCTTCTACGTAATATACCCTGGAGATAACACTATCACCGACAACATAATCTCCATAACCCATAATAACACCAAATTATCATTCCCGATCTACAGTCCGATGAATTTACTCACAAAGTTCATGAGCCGACCGTCTCCCCAGTCATATGCTTGGAATGTACTGAGTCCAGGTACCACAGAACGATTTGAATGATCCACAGTTGAACACAAACAAGAATGGATAACTGGATAATTGGGATCCCCATGCAAGAATGGGTTCCACTTGGTTAGTAACAGTGATTGGAACACCCACATCAGAGGTAGAAACAATGGAATCATTAGAAATAGATGCAGTGCTAGTGTCCGTATTTGACCTATTCAAAGTATGTTCGCTTCTTAAGGGAATAGTTCTACCAGTAGGCATCCATTTTCTAGTGGGCATTGATTTAGCAACTTTAGGGTGAACCTCATTAATCTTACGGCCATTAGGTATCCATTGATAACCTATATTACAAAGTTTCCTTCCTGTGGGTTTCCACTGTTTTCTAACTTTCTTTCGCCTTTGCCTTTTAGCCTTCTTAGCTTGAATTTTCACATTAACAGTTTTATTAGGGCGTTTAACAGCATTAGACAAATCATTCACACCACATTCAAGATTAGTAACAGAAACCACGCAATCATCATTACATGTTTTGCCAAAAGTAGCAGAATTCACATTAATTACATAGCGCTTAAAGGTAACACTAGAATCAACACGATACGTTTTATTCAACGCAAACTTAATATTCCTAGGGTGATTTTCTACTCTCTTCCAATGCACATTCTTTGCTTGCGAGGTCCTATCTTGCTTGGTATTGCCTGGAGGCTTTGACCTGCTTGCTTTAATGTCACTGATTACTCCTGTAGAGGGAATTATGGGAACATTAGTTGGTTGATCTACTTTTTGCATTCCTGAACTAGATGTGCAGGGATCTGAACTACTTGAAGGCACAATAGTGTTCACTTTCTTAAAACTGGACATATAATGATTTTAATGCTTGGCACTACGCATAGAACAAGGCATCACAGCTTTTCCTTTCGCACCTAAGGATTTAGGACATGTTGCAATTAAACATTCTAGCAGCTCCTGAGATCGTTTGGCCTGAATGCAAGAAAACCTAATTTCTCTATCAAGAGGCTTGTTTATGAAGTCCTCTTCCAAAATCTCACGGAGACATTCTAGACGATCCTTAAGGTGAGCAAAATAGTTATGAAACACAAGTTCATTGTTCCTAAGATGAGGAGGAATGTATTTAACAGTCATAGTATAAAGACAAGTGGCAATTTCCCTTTTTCCTGACTCCTCAGATTCTCAATTTCTTTTTGTAAAGAAGTTATTTTCTCTTTGTTTTTGTCACGAGTGACTTTCATTGAATCATATAACTCTTTAAAGTGTCGTTTAACTTTTTCATTTTCTTCTAGAAAACTCACGTTTTCTTTTTGTAAAACATTAACCAAGTTTTGAAGACGAAAAGTTTGAGAATGCTGAGAATCTAAAGGAGGAGGCATTTTGAAGCCAGTCACATTGTTCTTTTCACCCTTTAATTGAGAGATTTGGGCTTTTAACTTTCTGATCGTGCAACAATGAGCTTGAATATGTTCATCACGTTTATTTATCTGAAAAACTGCATCAAACTCTGGAACATCTGAGGATGTCTTGATATTTGAGGTTTTAACATTTTCTTTGAGATGTTGATATTTTAGTTTCAAATCAAAATGTTCAACTTCTAGTTTAGAAAGATGTTTTACCAAATTATCGTGATCATCTTGATCAATTTTCTCATTAAGTTCTGAGTTTTTGTTTTCAAGCTGAATGACACGATCATGGGAGACTTTCAATGCAATAGATAATTCATGAAATCGAGAAGCAGTAATGGAGTGATTTGTAGCAGTGTAAAACACATCTTGAGTAATACATTCAGAAATAAGATTCTTGTTAGGAATTAGAAATTCCAGGTATTAAAGAGTCGGTCACCTCAAGTATATGTCATCGTTAGAAAGCTCGTAGTCATAGTTATTTTATGTTAAGTAGTATTTTGTTAAGTAACACCGTGGAGGACGGACGGGTCTTTACCCTTTGTATGCCGATCCACGCCCGTTGTGTGGCGTTTTATGTAAGACTATAAATACTCTCTACACCCCAAGGTAGAGAGTTGGAGCTCATAATAATATTTTCTTTCTCTCACTATAGTTCCCAACTCTCTTCCTTTCTCTCACTAGAACTCTCTCTCTCTAACACTCTTATACGCCTACTTTGATCATGGTTTAGAGTGTTTGTGAAATCCAATATCCTTCAATTGGTATCAAGAGCCATGGTTTGATCACTCATCTTTCATGCTCTTTGTTTTGGTGGATTTCATAAGGTTTTTGGAGTATTAAGGGTTTAGGAGAGTTTGATTCATTTGGACAAATTCTTGTGTTAAAGTTTGAATTTTGCTTGTACTTTTGTGTTTAGGATCATCATATGTGTTTATGTTTTAAATTGGAAGCCTTAAATCATTGTGGTTTGGTTGTTTTGGATTGATAAAGTGGTTATTTTTGAAAAAAAGGACTAAGCGAGTTGTGTCTCGGACTTGTGTTTCTTCAAAGCGAGTTGCTTTGTTATTTAAAGCGAGTTAGTACATGCGACTTAGTCGTTTTAGCGGAGTTGATATTTATGCTACTTGGGTTCTAAGCGAGTTGTTTCTTTAAGCGACTTGAGATCTAAAGCGACTTGCAACTTAGCGAGTTGTAAGCGTTTCGAGTTAACTTAAGCGACTTAGTGTTCAAGAGAGTTGATTGTGTTGCGAGTTGAGACTAAAGCGAGTTGGCTATTTAGCGACTTGATTAATTAAGCGAGTTGAGTGTGTTGCGAGTTGACTGCTTATGCGAGTTGTGTGTTTAGCGACTTGTTCATTTAGACTTTTTTCTTCTTCGTGTTACGTTCTTACGGTTGTTCTTTTGGTTTAGTAAAATCCCGTGAAAGAATCAATTTTCCGGTTTAATCAAAGAATTGCAAAATCCCGTAGAGCTTGAAACATGTCTACAAACGTTCCTACTATCATCTCCACTGTTGTTGAGGATGTTCAAGCAGTGCCGGATACTCGCCCACCCATGCTTGACAGCAAGCAGACTACGATTCTTGGGCTCAACGAATCAGATTGTACTACCTTGGAAAGGAAAATGGTGTCAACATTCTCAAATCCATTGATGAAGGACCGTATCGAGTTGAGACAATTAGAGATGTACTTGATCTTTGAAGATGGAACTCGATTTACGGAATGGACGACCAAAGATGTATGATGAGCTTGATGATAAGGAGAAAAAGAGATTCGATCTTGATATCGGGGCTTCAAACATTGTTCTTCAAGGTCTTCCTAAAGACATCTACAAGTTGATCAATCACAACACCGAAGCAAAGGCAGTATGGGATAATGTCAAGATGCTTCTCGAGGTTCGAATTAACTATGGAAGACAGAGAATCACAACTCTATGACGAATTTGAACACTTCAAGATGAAACCGGATGAGAGTGTCTATGAGTACTATGTGAGATTTCATAAGTTGGTGAATGACATGAGGAACATCAGAATGACTATGCCTAACATTCATTTGAACTCAAAATTTGTGAACAACATGAATCCCGAATGGCACAAGTTTGTCACCTCTGTGAAGCTCACTAAAGGATTGAAGAATACAAACTATGAGCAACTCTATGCCTTCCTCCTTGAGAATGAGAGACATGCTATGTTTGAAAAATTGGTTCTTAATCGGTTCAAAACCAACGAGGAGAGACAAGCTCGTCTAATGACTCAACTGCCTTGTACTCAAACATCGGAATCACAACCAAAGCCTCACAAGTCATACCCATGGGAAATGGTAATCACAAACTAATTCATGATCCTATGTTCAAACAAGGCGATGCCTTTGATGCACACGTGGGTAATTTCATTAATCAACTAGCTCTTCTGATTAGTCAAAACATGAATTCTCTCCCACAAACCAATAACAACCTCATAACAACATCTAACCCACACAATCAAGCTACTGTTAAAGATGGGAGGATCGTAGTGCAACCGATTCAGGAAAACAGTATGATCGGGAAGAGGTGGAGCCGGTAGAGGTTATGTTGGTAATCGAGAATCGAGGAAGGAATGGTAATCAAGGTCAAGCTAAGCTGATCAAATGTTATAATTGTGGTGGTGAGGGACACATTGCAAGGAACTGCACATCTATAAAGCGTCCACAGAATCGCCGATTACTTGAGAGATAAGATGCCTTTGCTTGTGCAAGCTCGGGATAATGGTGATGCTTTGGATGAAGAGGAATTGTTGTTTCTAGGCGAGGGCAATGCCAAGACTTATGATGCAGATGTGGATGAGCAGCCTATTCAGGAGATAGGTCACAATCATCAGAATGCCTTTCAAGTCACTGATTGTGATGCATACGACTCTGATGTGGATGATGGACCTACTGCACACGCAATCTTTATGGCTAGCATTTCTCCAATGGTTTCTCCCAAGGTCTCCTTGTCACACCCCCAAATTACCTGTTTTGCAGCGGAATGGAATTCCTGGGGATTCATTGTCATAGCATCATATTCTGAGATATATATTGAAGCGACCTAAAGTGTCGTTTGGAAAACACATCGTTTGATTTAATAAAATAATCAGAGTTTACAAAGTGTAGGTCCCAAATGAAAATCAATGTATGCGGAAATAGGTTTGACACAAGCCAAACGATGTTTTTAAGGTGTGTAAATCCCATGTGAGATGCGTCGTCACCACGACTCTATGATGTGCCCATATGCATGCCATGAAGTGAATGCCTTAGATACCTGAGATAAAACATGCTAAAAAGTGTCAACACAAAGGTTGAGTGAGTTCATAGAGTTTGTGTTGAAATGTAAAGCCTTTAGAGAATGTTCATGCAGCAAAGGCATTGCAAATCCACTCAGTTCCAAGTTCCGCCCATACAAAACTTGCAACCTGTGTGTTTACAACCCACTGCCAAAATGTGTATAGTTTATGTTCAAACACATGATGTCAAATGAATTCACAATAGTGCATAACTTAATGTATCCATAGATGCTTGATATAACATATAATTCGTACGGTTTCAAATTGTTCCATGACCATTAGTTCAGGATTGTACCAAGACCATTAGTTCAATGATTATACCAAGACCATTAGTTCCATGATTATACCAAGACCATTAGTTCCATGATTATACCAAGTCCATTAGTTCCATGATTATACCAAGACCATTAGTTCGATGATTCATGATATAGAAATTCTAAGTATGGTAAAACTGTTACTTCGTATGACTAAACATTCAGTTCAGATAAACACATAGTTTTCAAATAGACATGAATGTCATAAAAGTTGATGAGCATGTATCTCCCCCAAAAGTAGTATAAAACAATTGAAAATGGGGCTATGAAACTCACTTGGTAAAATGAGGCGATGACAAAAGTGAGTACACCGAGATGTAGTGTGATGCTTTAATCTGGACCTATTACCAATGATATGATATGTAATGAGTTATGATGTAATGTTATGCATGCATTTCGTATGTTATTTATACCATTTGTGAGTTTTGAAAATAATACTTATCGTCGAAAAATACTCTTTTGACGTCTTGACCATTCTTAAATCACTTTACAAGTATTTACATCAAAATGTCATCCTACAATGGTTTCGTAATGATTTATAGTGAAATTTTAACTTTTCGTAAGTAAAATAAAGTCGCGAATTTTCATGAAAGTGACAAAAATGGCTTTGAAAAACTAGTCGTAAAATGGTGTACGTCGAGCGTTAGGAAACGAACTCGACGGTTTTGAAAAGCTTGTATCAAAATCTAGAAGTTTTAGTACATGAGTTTTCATCATAGAGGTCTCGAACATAAAGATAATAGGGGTTAAATATGGTGATTTTAGTTACCGTAACACTTATCTCGTAAAAATAATATAGTTTTTCTAAAAATAATAGTTACGGCAAGTTTATGAAAACGTGTATATCTTAGTCGTTTCAAATCCGTTTTCTACGTATTATTCGTCCTTAGCTTCGTATCAAAGTATACTAATATATTTTTGATAAGTCGAAATAATTTGTAAAGCTTAGGACTCGTTTTTGACTCGTACAAAACTAAAATAGGTTGCTGAAATTTCAGAAAATATATATTTCGTCGTCAAACTTGAAAAATTCATAACTTCTTCGTTATAACTCCGTTTTAATACGTTCAAGCGGCCACGGATTCGTTTTAAAGTATATTTTCTAATTATCTAGGCCAAAAACTCATGTTTACTGTCGGAGTTTCCAGAAAAACAAAACAAGATCAGACTACTTTTAATACTTGTCGAAAATAGTTTTTCTCGTACTAAACCTATTCCAATCCCTTCAAATCAACTCCAAAGCTATTCTAATCCTACCATACACCTTCTTAGGGTGTCATGGGTTCCTAAACATCATCAAGACCAATATATACCAAGGGAATAATTATAGGATGACTTTATATATATCAAACACTTAAAATCAATGTAAAAATGGTATAAATAAGCACAAGTCTTGCATGTTTGCTCAAAATATGAAGAAATAAATATGAAATGAAGATGAAAGATATAAAATGAGAGTGATATGCTTACAAGCTACTATGATGAGGTGATTAGAACAAGGATTAACCTAAACACCCTAGGTTTTTATTTCAAAACCTTAAATAAGAGTGTAATCTAGATTGTTTAACACTTGAGCTTGAAAAATTTGATGATCTCTTCTTATTCTTGGGTTGAACCGGTTTTTAGAGAGAAGGAACAAGAGAAAGAAAACTTTTTACTAGCTTATGAATTATTGGTGAAGAATGAATGTGGTAAATGAAGTTTGAGTGTATATTTATACTATCAAAGAATTTTCTACCCAATCAATAAATGCCTACCCTCCCACATGGCGGTTTTGGGGAGGGATGTATCTCAAAATATTTTTTTTTTCTCTTTTATATATTGTAAAAATTGTGTAAGTAATTATTTGTAAGAAAAATGTAGTTAAGTGAAAGATGTTGAAACTTGTATATAGTTGTGAACTTTGAGTAGTATGGACTAAAAATAAGTTTTAATGGATCAAAGTGAAGTATAATGAGATCATAAAAATTGTAAAAATACATTTCTTGTAAAATTTGAGTGATATAATAATTATCGTATAGTTTTTAAGAAAAACGTCGTAATAATTTAAATTTAACGATTCATATACAAAATAAATTTAAAACACTAGGTAAACTCAAAATATAGTTTTTATAAACTAATGTAAGTATAAAAATATATGAGATCATTTTAGAAGTAAAGGATTAAATGTTCAAAATAATAACTCACGCGATAACGTTTATTTAATATAAAATTTCTGGCGTTTAATGTGAAATGCAAAGCCCATGCATGACTAGTATGATGAATGTAGAGTTTGAGAAATGACCAAAAATTGAGAATTGTGACATTCTTCCCATGTCGGAGGAATCACGTCCTCGTGATTCGATTAATGATACTATGGCCCAAAACACGACAAGGGTTCTAAAAGTTTATGCTCATGTATGGTCTAAATGATTATGTCGATGCTCATGCATATAACGTGACTATATCCCATTCTAAAGACATGCTCCCTTATGATTAGGCTTGATGAGACAAGCTTTCCCATTCTCGAGCAAGATTTTCAAAAGACTTTTTGGTAACCGATTTTTACTTAATCCCACAACTCATCAAACAAGAACTGTCATACGATTAGGCTAAATTGGTTTAGGTAACAACTTGTTTCTAGCTTGATCTTTGCAACTCATCAAACAAGAACTGTCACGCGGATCAAACTGGAAACAAGTGGTTTGAAGAAAATCTCTTGAAAATTTGGCTCGATTACGGAATTGCTTACACATATGAGACTACTACTCCCTTCATTGCATTATTCTTCCTGAATTAGACATAGGTGATCAGGCTATGTATAATTTAGGAGTAACTATTCAATGCTTGAACTAATCGTCTCATATGATGTTTGGTGTTGAGTCATAAGTTCGCATGTATAAGGAGTATGCACTTATAATGATATGATGAGATGCTATGATGATGTGGTTATAGTCTAGGGTCAATGATGCAACCTAGTTCTCTATAACCAAAGCTCTGATGCCAATCTGTCACACCCCCAAATTACCTGTTTTGCAGCGGAATGGAATTCCTGGGGATTGACTGTCATAGCATCATAGTTACAGATATATTGAACGACCTAAAGTGTCGTTTGGAAAACACATCATTTGATTTAATAAAATAATCAGAGTTTACAAAGTGTAGGTCCCAAATGAAAATCAATGTATGCGGAAATAGGTTTGACACAAGCCAAACGATGTTTTTAAGGTGTGTAAATCCCATGTGAGATGCGTCGTCACCACGACTCTATGATGTGCCCATATGCATGCCATGAAGTGAATGCCTTAGATACCTGAGATAAAACATGCTAAAAAGTGTCAACACAAAGGTTGAGTGAGTTCATAGAGTTTGTGTTGAAATGTAAAGCCTTTAGAGAATGTTCATGCAGCAAAGGCATTGCAAATCCACTCAGTTCCAAGTTCGCCCATACAAAACTTGCAACCTGTGTGTTTACAACCCATTGCCAAAATGTGTATAGTTTATGTTCAAACACATGATGTCAAATGAATTCACAATAGTGCATAACTTAATGTATCCATAGATGCTTGATATAACATATAATTAAATGCGGTTTCAAATTGTTCCATGACCATTAGTTGAGATTGTACCAAGACCATTAGTTCAATGATTATACCAAGACCATTAGTTCCATGATTATACCAAGACCATTAGTTCCATGATTATACCAAGTCCATTAGTTCCATGATTATACCAAGACCATTAGTTCGATGATTCATGATATAGAAATTCTAAGTATGGTAAAACTGTTACTTCGTATGACTAAACATTCAGTTCAGATAAACACATAGTTTGCAAATAGACATGAATGTCATAAAAGTTGATGAGCATGTATCTCCCCCAAAAGTAGTATAAAACAATTGAAAATAGGGCTATGAAACTCACTGTAAAAATGAGGCGATGACAAAAGTGAGTACACCGAGATGTAGTGTGATGCTTTAATCTGGACCTATTACCAATGATATGATATGTAATGAGTTATGATGTAATGTTATGCATGCATTTCGTATGTTATTTATACCATTTGTGAGTTTTGAAAATAATACTTATCGTCGAAAAATACTCTTTTGACGTCTTGACCATTCTTAAATCACTTTACAAGTATTTACATCAAAATGTCATCCTACAATGGTTTCGTAATGATTTATAGTGAAATTTTAACTTTTCGTCGTAAAATAAAGTCATCGGAATTTTCATGAAAGTGACAAAAATGGCTTTGAAAAACTAGTCGTAAAATGGTGTACGTCGAACGTTAGGAAACGAACTCGACGGTTTTGAAAAGCTTGTATCAAAATCTAGAAGTTTTAGTACATGAGTTTTCGTCATAGAGGTCTCGAACATAAAGATAATAGGGGTTAAATATGGTGATTTTAGTTACCGTAACACTTATCTCGTAAAAATAATATAGTTTTTCTAAAAATAATATTTACGGCAAGTTTATGGAAAACGTGTATATCTTAGTCGTTTCAAATCCGTTTTCTACGTATTATACGTCCTTAGCCATCATCAAAGTATACTAATATATTTTTGATAAGTCGAAATAATTTGTAAAGCTTAGGACTCGTTTTGACTCATTACAAAACTAAAATAGGTTGCTGAAATTTCAGAAAATATATATTTCGTCGTCAAACTTGAAAAATTCATAACTTCTTTGTTATAACTCCGTTTTAAACAATTCAGCGCCACGGATTCGTTTTTAAAGTATATTTTCTAATTATCTAGGCCAAAAACTCATGTTTACTGTCGGAGTTTCCAGAAAAACAAAACAAGATCAGACTACTTTTAATACTTGTAGAAAATAGTTTTTCTCGTACTAAACCTATTCCAATCCCTTCAAATCAACTCCAAAGCTATTCTAATCCTACCATACACCTTCTTAGGGTGTCATGGGTTCCTAAACATCATCAAGACCAATATATACCAAGGGAATAATTATAGGATGACTTTATATATATCAAACACTTAAAATCAATGTAAAAATGGTATAAATAAGCACAAGTCTTGCATGTTTGCTCAAAATATGAAGAAATAAATATGAAATGAAGATGAAAGATATAAAATGAGAGTGATATGCTTACAAGCTACTATGATGAGGTGATTAGAACAAGGATTAACCTAAACACCCTAGGTTTTTATTTCAAAACCTTAAATAAGAGTGTAATCTAGATTGTTTAACACTTGAGCTTGAAAAATTTGATGATCTCTTCTTATTCTTGGGTTGAACCGGTTTTTAGAGAGAAGGAACAAGAGAAAGAAAACTTTTTACTAGCTTATGAATTATTGGTGAAGAATGAATGTGGTAAATGAAGTTTGAGTGTATATTTATACTATCAAAGAATTTTCTACCCAATCAATAAATGCCTACCCTCCCCACATGGCCGGTTTTGGGGGAGGGGATGTATCTCAAAATATATTTTTTTTCTCTTTTATATATTGTAAAAATTGTGTAAGTAATTATTTGTAAGAAAAATGTAGTTAAGTGAAAGATGTTGAAACTTGTATATAGTTGTGAACTTTGAGTAGTATGGACTAAAAATAAGTTTTAATGGATCAAAGTGAAGTATAATGAGATCATAAAAATTGTAAAAATACATTTCTTGTAAAATTTGAGTGATATAATAATTATCGTGTAGTTTTTAAGAAAACGTCCGTAATAATTTAAATTTAACGATTCATATACAAAATAAATTTAAAACACTAGGTAAACTCAAAATATAGTTTTTATAAACTAAATGTAAGTATAAAAATATATCGAGATCATTTTTAGAAGTAAAGGATTAAATGTTCAAAATAATAACTCACGCGATAACGTTTATTTAATATAAAATTTACGCGTTTAATGTGAAATGCAAAGCCCATGCATGACTAGTATGATGAATGTAGAGTTTGAGAAATGACCAAAAATTGAGAATTGTGACACTCCTCTTCACCACAAGCTGGCCCATCCAAAGACACACTCATCTCAGAGGTACTAAAACTATACGATGATGATGATGTGCAAAAGATGCATGACAAAGTACTATCAACTGAAACTTTTGTATCAAATATTGAAAATATGGGTAATATCAATGTTGTCCCATATGATCAATATGTGAAACAAAGTGAAAGTGAAGTTGTACCAAGTGATGCTTCTCCTGCGATCAACAATGACTATATTTTTGATGAATACACTTTGTGCCTGATGAGTCAGTAATATCTCGAATTAAATGCCTATAAAGAACGTGTTGCTATATATGAACAACGCGCTAAATTTGAGTTGACCACTTTCGTGGCGAGTGAAATGGATGACCAAGTGCTTACAATTATTAGAAAAGTAATTTTAGAGAAGAAGTATTAAACCAAGAGTTAAATTCCTTGCAAGAAAAGCTTTCAAAAACTGCTAAGCAAAAAACAAGAACTTCAAGAAAATGTGAAAATGCTTAAGCAAGAATTTAATGCAAAGGAATCAAAACTCTTGAAAGATTTTTCTAATCTGAAAACTTTGAAAAACAAACTTGAAAACAAGTTGTACATACAAGGGAACACCATTCAGACTGCTCACATGATCACTAAGCATAGGGTCCTAAGCGATAAGCATAGAATTCCCCTTGTTAAGGAACCAAATCTAGAGGTCATTAAAAGGGCTAGAAATGCTCATAAGGTTCTTTATGATGGCAATGAAATCCTTAAACCTAGAAAGAAACCTAGTTGCGTTGAGTGCACTGAGGAAGATAAGAAATCAGATGAAGTCACTAAGGAAAAGATGAACAAGAAATTAGATGATCCTAAATGTAGAGAGAAGAAAATAAAGATCACACCCCATGATTACAAGAAGGAAAACTGGATTTCCTTGAACATGTTTAAACCTCATACATTGTTGACTCCCGAACAAGTTTTCTGGAAAATGGATTTAGATAAGCGAAAGCTGAAAATATTGTTGAAACAAACCCTCCTCTTTGGAAAATGCCTAGAAGCGTGTGTATCCTCCTAATACACCAATGCATCTTGTTCCTAGAACAATTGCCACTAAAAGCAAGACCTTAATTAGCCAATATGTTATACTTCAACTATTTGTTGATTTTGAGAAAACTTGCAAGAAAAGGATCACACCCATTGGTATTACGGAAGGAGAAAGGGGTTTTGAGCAAATGAAAGAATGTTATTTAACCGAGGTCATGCCTTTCTTTAAACTTCTAAAAGATCACTTTGAGAGTCTTAAAAAGGGATAGAAACTGATATTAAGGGAATGGAAAAGGAATTTGATGCAATGATAGTTGAAGTTAGTGACTATGCGCGAGCACTAAAATATAATGAGATTGAGAGGAAGAACTTGCATACACTAAATGAGAACCCGATTTCTGAATGTATTACTCAGGATGTGTTTTTCACCGCTACAAATTGTTCCATTAATGCTTCCAAATTTCATGAATTATCGGTTGCACTGAAAGTCTCCCATGATCGTGTCATTGAGCATGAAAAAACTAATTCGAACTAAACGAGAAAATTGAACTGGATGATCACGACAATTTGGTTAAACATTTTTCTAAACTGGAAGTTGAGCATTTTAATTTACAACTAAAATATCAACATCTTAAAGAAAATGTCAAAACTTCAAATATCAAGACATCCTCGGATGCTCCGAGTTTGATGCGTTTTTCAAATTAACAAACGTGATGAACAGATTCAAGCTCATTGCAACACGATCCGAAAGTTGAAAGCCCAAATCTCTCAATTAAAGGGTCAAACGAACAATATGACAGGCTCCCAAATGCCTCCTCCTTTAGATTCTCCGAATTCTCAAACTTTTCATCTTCAAAACTTAGTTGATGCCTTACAAAAGGAAAACGAGAGTTTTCTAGAAGAAAATGAAAAAGTTAAACGACATTTTAAAGAGTTATATGATTCAATAAAAGTCACCCGTGACCAAAACAACGAAAAAATAACGTCTTTACAAAATGAAATTGAGAATCTGAGATGTCAGGGAAATGGGAAACTGCCACTTGTTTTCAATAAGAATGTTGTCTCAAAGTCACCCTTAGACTGCAAATACACTGTGACAGTTAAATATATTCCTCCTCATCTTAAGAATAATGAACATGCTTTTCATGAATACTGTGCTCACCTTAAGGATAGTTGATGACTCAATTATTATATAAAAATATCAAATACGAAATAAACTTGTGAGAATTACAAATCAACCGTTTTAGGAAAAGGATCGACACGCAAAACCCACGAATACTCGATAAGTGATACCGGGCAAGTGATTACCCGGGTCGTTTCCCAACGAGGAGTGAATTGACGGTGACGTTTGAGGTTTGGAATTAAAGTGCTTGAATGGATCGGGAATTTACGATTTTGGTTACGCTATTCTACAAATTAAAGAACGGGAAAGAAAATAAAACATGTAAACGAAGTAAATGACTAAATTAACTACTACTAAGCATGAGGAACTATAAAACGAAGCTAAACTACATCCTAGTGCATAAAATGCAAAAACGTGAAAACCCGGGCTAATCCCGAGCTCCAAAAGTGAAAATAATGCAATTTAAGGCCTAAGGATGTGAAACTAATTTTCTTACATTCTAAATGACTAAAAATAATTTTAGGAAAAAGCCGGGTATTTTTTCGATTTTTATTTAATTTATTACGAATTAAAAACTAAATTAAACTAAATAATTAATTAAAAATACTAAACTAATTTGGAAAATTCTAAGAAAATTACACTAAATACTTTAAATGAAACTTGATTTAAGAAAAATGAAAAAACATGCAACTGCTTTTTAAAAGAAGCTGCATAAAAGCTTCTAAGCTTATTAAGCTAAAACGGAAAAGGTATCTAAATAGTTAACAAGGGAAATAACTGACATGTGATAGGTACTAGAGCAGATGGTCATGTGTCTGTTGGTTGAAGCGTTGGAGTGGGAGCTGACCAGTGTTCGAATCCTGGCAGTGTCTCTTTTTGCTATTTTTTTTTTATTTTATTTTGCCAACTAATTTAAGGACTAAATGAAGACTTATTTACAAAAACTAAAACTTGGAAACGCTTGTAAACAAGCTGTTAACAACTTGTTGGGGGCATAAGGACTAAAGGGTTGTTTGGTTCTAGAGCTAAACTAAAGGAAACAAAAAACTACTAAAGCTTCTACAAAGATAAAAAATGAGGAATACTAATCTAATAAGCTAAAATCAATTGAGGAACATAGAAAAATAATAATAAGCTTTACAACAGCTTATACCATTAGCAGCTTCAAACAAGGGTCTGTTTGGGATATGAACTACTAAAGGGACAAAAAGCTGTCAAAAAGCAAATTAAAAGCTAATCTATTCTAACACACGTAAAAAGTACAAGATGAACCTAAATAAGCCAAGACAAGGGAAAATAAGCTAAAAAGAACCTATGTCTAATACTACTTGCTGCTGCTGTACAGTGGGTACAAAAGGCAGAGGAGAGCACTTTAGCAACCTAAATAAGCTACTAGATTAAGCTCTAATGGGCAAATAAGGTGAAAGCAGATTAAGTCTAGTCTATGGGCTATTCAAATAAGCTAAAATTACACAAAATAAGCAACTAAATAAGCAGATAAAGAGTCTTGAAATAGCTTACCTGGGTCAGAAATACACTAAAGGTGAAGGGCAGAATCTCACAAACCACCAACTTTAGAGCCATTGCAGCCTAAGCAAAAGAATTTTTCGATTTTTTTCCTTTTGGGAAATGTTAAAAGAGCTAGTGAAAATGATATTTTTAATTTTTAATAATTTTTATCACTACTAAAAATTACTTAAAAAGCTAATTGAAAAATGACAAAAACCATTTTCTTGGACTGTTGGAAAGATTTTTTTTACTTTTTGAAAAGCTAATATAATACTAATTTGCAACTAAACTATCCTAAATAATACCAAATATAACTAGCTAAGAGTAAATAAACTGATTTTTCAAAACCAAAATGGGTCAAAAGTGGCGTTTGACCCACAAAACTTGTTAAACCAAACACCCCTTTTAAGGGTCAAAAACAAGTTTTAGAAACTGAGATGCTGTGACACTTTTAAAAACTGGATTTGCCCACTTGAACAAAAGCGATTATGAGCTTACAACACACCTTGTAATGAGAACATAAACAAGAATTCAAACAATGAAATTCACAATCTTAACTTGCGTAAACTTTAAAACTGGAAGTAAAACTGAAAATAGATTGCATTAACTGAAATGAAAAGTACAATTCAATTAAAATGACAATAAAGTAAATGGTGCTAGAACAATGAAATTCTAGACAAGTTTTTACAAGATGCCTCACTGTCTTTTTATACTAAACTAGAACTAAAGTCTTCTTCTTGTAGTCTTGTAGCTGTGTGCTTTTTGTGTGAGACAAAAAGAGAGAATGGACAGCTTGTGTTTCTTTTCTTCAATCTCAACCCTTCATTTGAACTTGGGCACCAAGGGAGAATCCCAGTCGTCCATTTTTGATGTCCAATGAGCTAGTTGGGGATTGCCAACTTGGCAATAAGACCATGTGGGTTGTGGGGGAGGGTACTGAGCGTGGGAATCAGGGGAGATAGTGATAGGGGAAGCAAGAAGACAAGAGTTAGGAGGGATTTTTTGGCGGGCAAAAATCTGGGTTTGGGATTATTCTGTTTTGGGTAAAACCAGGGAAGAAGGTCAAAAGAGTAGTGGGGGTTCATTTGGCTATAAATGGAGGGGTTCATAAGGTTAAGTGAAGGGGGTTCAAAGGGTAGAAGGTTTAAAAGGTTTTTAAATAAACCAAGTATTTTTCTGTTTTTGATTTAAATTTTTTTATTTTTATTTTATTTATTTATTTATTTTTTTTAGAGAGAAAATAATTTTGATGAAAATCGGTTTTAACAAAAAAAAAATAATTGTTGTAAATAGAAATAGATAAAATAAAAACAGTTGCTTTTAGTGAAAACGTTTTCGGGCTAAAAAATGGTAAATTGGGCTCGGAAAAAGGGTAAAATGGAAATTTTGGATTTTAGGGTTAGGTTTTCCGTCTGATTCCCCAAGCTCACTCCCAAATGTGGTATCCGAAGCTCAAAAATGTAGAAAATTATCCGTCCGCTTATTCCGCTCTCTTTAAAGCACGCTGTCCAATCCAAGCTCATTTCGTCTGCTTTTGTCCTGTTTTCGATCCTTTGTACCGAAATACATAAAACACATTCCAAGGATATCTGCAGAATAATTGGTAATATTTCGTGTGTTTTAGACGCTTTTGTGGGCTTAGATGGGTAAAAATGATGAGTGAATAAGCACTCATCAAAGCCCCCACACTATCAATTGCTAGTCCCTAGCAACCGATCATATGAAGTAATGAAAGGATCAAAAATACCAAGAATACC
The DNA here is from genome assembly GCA_910596185.1 of Chrysanthemum makinoi. NCBI lineage: Eukaryota > Viridiplantae > Streptophyta > Magnoliopsida > Asterales > Asteraceae > Chrysanthemum > Chrysanthemum makinoi. The sequence goes on along the minus strand of OU343216.1, from coordinate 14,948,105 downwards.
CCGTTCTTCACTTTTTATTCACTACTAGAAATTTAAACTTGAACGTAAATAAATAACATGCTTGATTATCAAAACATGGCATCATAGAACGGGATTCACGCAAAATGGGTGTCTCCGGGGAATTGTAATCGTCATCCTCTTTTTGATACTCTCAAACCAAGCTTAAACTTATTGTGCAAACGCTTTTGTAAAATGCTAACACTACTTATATCAATAATCTATGTAAGTCGAGACTTAACTTTTACTCCCGGCATTTATACAATTTAAGTGAGTGTGCTCATTTTCAAAAGTTTGATCATTAAAATCGACATTTGTTATGGTTGTTATCCACTTAACCAAAGTACTAACCCAGCGGAAACGATGAAAGTCTAAGGATCGAAAGGGCCTCTTCCATGTAGCGGCTTTCTTCTCGGCACATCCCAAAACATCAGTTTTAAGTGACCGGACTTTTGACACCTCACACGGAGAATAGTACCCAATTAGCGGAATTCGATTCCAAATATTTACGAAGCTACCGTTAAGTTAAAACTTAACCTAAATGGATTACAACCGACGATGATTTAGAAATTCAAGACTCAAAGGTGAGATCACTCCATGTAGCAACTTTCTTCTCAGCTTGTCCTTTTAAGGAGGCTAGGTTTTCACCCTCGAGAATAGTATCGAAGCTTTCGGGATCTTTGAAATCGAGGATTTCCAAATTACCGTCAAACTTTTAGACAACTTAGGACGAATAATTGAGTTCAACTTCCGATTTAAAATTAAGAAAAAGCAAGTTTCGCACATTTATTCATAAGCAACATAATGCTTTTATTCACGCAACTCATATCTTTCTTTCTTTTTTTCTTTTTCATTTTTCATTTTTCAACTTTTTTCACTTTTTTCTTTTTCACTTCTTTTTTTTTTTTTTTCATTTTGACTTTGAACTTTAAACTTGCAACTTTTGCATCATTCAAGCATTTTTCGATACTTTCATTTTGCACATTATTCATATTTTAAGAAAGTATGCTTTCTCCGAAATTTAAATAAAAAGTTGAACTCGGACTCTAAATCAATTTTGCTTAAAAACTTTTATTGTAACAAGACGATTTGAATGTTCAAAAGTTTGACAACGAGCACGTATTTAAGTCTGATTAGTTAGCTTATGGGAGAAAAGCCATAGATTACTTATATAAGCTCTAAAGAGAACCAACTACTCCACGCTTAGCATTTTCATTTGCACAACGCGTAAAACTTTAGCCTAAATGTTAAAGAGCTAACTAGATCAACACTCTAGCAATACCAGCGTGTCAGGATTCCCCTTGTTCTAGCCTAATCAAGACTAAACTACCATTAATGCCGAAGCATTAATGCATTATTATTGTGCAAAGCACTTCTCATAAATGTAAATACTTAACTTAAAACGATAAAAATTTTAAAATTTTTGTCAAAACGGGGGTGCTAGGGTACTAGAAGGTACACATGTGATCAAAATTTGCTAGAATTCCCCCACAACTTAGATTGAATATTGCCCTCATATTCAAAGTACCTGCCGCGTAGCTCGAAACTATAGAACGGAAAAAGGTAATACTACTAGCCAAGTGTGAGAAGCGAAATCTTTTTCACACAAAGGATTAATAAATATATCCCTAGATAAATGTTAGCAAAAGATCGGATATTGGGCGGCTGGATTGAAAACAGGCGCATCAATCATCACGATATACGGGAATCCCGAAACAAAGAGCAACACACAACAAGCACACAACAGTGGGGAATTTCCCCACACTTAGTGTTAGAAAAGAGAAAGAAGTCAGAAATATGGGTGGACACCCATGAAATGCTACTGCTTTTGTTCACCGAAGTCGCTAGCTTGACTCGACCCCGAATTCATTGGTCCATGGGGGAGCAAGTGGAAGAGAGAATCTCCATCGGACTTTCATTCAAATGGTTTGAAGAAACATTGAATGTGCTGAAAAGTTCCACTCGATGAGATATAACAGGCTTAAAAGATTGAGAAATGCCGGGGTCAAAGATGGTATCTTCACTCCCGTAGGAGATAAGATATGGAGAAGAAATGGGATAAGAAAGGAGAGTGTCAATGGATTGACAACGGGTGGGATGGGTGGGCAAAAGATTAGATTGAGGAACATTGAGTGAATGTTCAACAATCTTATCCACCACCGGAAGCAGTGAGAATATCCGTATCGGCTTAGAAGAGGTTCCATCATCCGGCGGTTAGCATGCGCGACGAGTGGATGATTGACCTAAGCCATAATCGTCACTCACTCTGAACCCGAAGGTATCGAGTCATCCGTAGAAAGAAAGTCGACCTCTTCTATAAGAGTGTCACTTGACGAATCAGAAGGCGAATTGTATAAAATATTTTCCAATTCAGTAAAGTCGGCTTCAAAGTCGAAGTGCACGTCATCATCTCCCAGTGGAGAATGATAGATAAGAGCAAGGTCATCGGCGAACTCCTCGAGAAGGTCTAAAGTCGAAGTGGGATTGCCTCTTTTCTTTTCTTCAGAAGTAGAATCCTCGAGCTCGGGTAAAGAGGTAATGGGGTTTTCAAAGTAAGAGTCACTATCCTCATTATGAATGTCAAAGATTGGGTTATCTGAAACTAGAGTAAATTTAGAATCGAAGTCAAAAAGAGGATTAGTGAATGCCATAGTGAAAGGTTCCTCCGACACAACAAGAATATCTTCATCATCCGTTTCAAAATCAGTGTCAATTTCTCGATCTTCTGGTTCAAAATCTCTCACTTCTTCTAAGCTGACGAGCTCAGAAGGAATTTCCTCCACATAATCGATGTCTCACATGATAAGGGAATCATCAAAGCGACGTATAGTCATTTTCAGACTCGGAGACCATCTCAACAGAATCATTAGGGGTGGGAGGAGAAGAATCATCATCAATAGGCTCATCACACATCCTATCGAAAACACCCTCGCACTCACTTGGGGTTGGGTTAAGGTTCTCAACACAAGGCGGTTCGTTCCGGAATAGTGCTAGATATTCATCCCCGTACTTAGAGATTGGGCTCTTAGGGTGTGATTTGGCCGACAAACTTTCTAACATTCCTTCATTTGAATGGAATCCTCATCATCTTCATCGTCAATGTAAGTTAGCGAGCCATGGGCGTCTTGCAAGTGCTTTCGTTCTTGATTACGTATTTCTTCAAGACATTTTTGAATCTTAGCGGCTCGTTCCTCTTCTTCAAGTAATCCTAGCATAGATTTTTAAGTTGCGAGCGTTTGGTCTTGGCAAGTTCTTCTAGCATACTTTTCTCACGAGGATGTTGATCCAATGACGGAAATTGTTCAATAACGGAAAAATTTTGGGGTTGGAAATTGTCGAAACAAGGAGTGTTATAACAAGGATCGGGTCCATAGTAATTTTGATTCCATGATTGACATTGGTAATCATAATGAGGACCCCACAATTTGCACAATAAGGAATTTGAGGAGAGAAATTCTGAAATGAAGGATCATTGAAATCTTGGTATACGGTTGTGGTTCATTATGAATTACGTGGAGGGTAGTTGAAATCGTTTTGAGAAAATTGAAGAATTTGGATTAGAATCATAAGCGAATGAATTCTCGGCACAAATCGAACATAATCCTTTAGTAAGATAATTTCCACACCACTCGCAGATACATTTGAAACAACGAAACCTTTGGTAACGTCTCCTAACCGTAGCAATAATCTTGATCAAAAGATATCTCCGGGCTCAGGAATAGGGATCGAGGGCTCAACAACATCACAAGTCGTATTTGTATTTCGTTGAATCTTGTGAAGTTCATTTAAGTTTTCAATCATGTTCGCGATTTCGTTGAAAAAAGGTTTTGAAGATTCGGTGGGACAAGTGGTGTGCTCTGAGCTAGCAATTTCCACCACTTCGTGATGGTCTCGGTTCCATTTCCACTACTTAGGAGAGGAGTAGAATCGAGGTTCAACATGATCAACTCTAATCTCGACCTTTTCTCCATGGCGAGTTTTCAATTTTGTGATTAAAAAGCACGAAGTTTAAAAAGTCGTCCGTAACTCTCCGGTGGGTGCTTGGAGAAACTCCGACGTTGAGCGGGTTATCAACATTGGAACGTATTTAGGTTGAGGTGGGTGGTGAGAAAAAACAAAGAATTATCAAGAGAGTTTTTATCGGATAATTAGCACCAATAACAATATTTGCTTGCACCGGCTCTTCCACAGCTCACATATGTCGCGATTGAGACAATATAAGTGATCCTCTTCCATACGGCCTTTCACATTGAAAACAACGGCGATAATCGTCGTCGCCATGAGATTAATGTTAGGAATTAGAAAATTCCATAGTGAAGTAGCGGTCACCCCAAATATAATCTAGCATAAGTTAGCTCGTAGACATATCTTTATTCTTGTTTTATTAGTTAGTTATTTAGTTTAGAGTAACACCGTGGAGGAAGGACGGGTCTTTACCCACTGTATGCCTGATCCACAGTCAGAAGGAGGACGTTTAGTTTGTAACTATAAATACCCTCTACCTCCCAAGGTAGAAGGTTGGACCTTTCATTCATCTTAATCTAACCTTCTAAGTTTTCTTTCACTTTCTCTCTCTAGAAAGGTTCCCACTTTCTCTCTCTAAACTCTACATAATTCGAACCATATATTGTTATGTGATGTGTTTATGAAATCCAATATTTTTCAATTGGTATCAAGAGCCATGGTTAGATCATCTCTTACATATCTTTGGATTTCTAGTGGTTTTTAGGTGGTTTTTGAGTTTGAGAAAGTTTAGTGGTTTTTGCATCATTTGGTTGATTTCTTGTGTTAAAGTTTGGATTTTGATTGTACTTTTGTGTTTAGGATCATCATCAGTGTTTAGGTTGTGATTTGGAAGGCTTGAATCATCGTGGTTGGGTTGTTTTTGGATTGAAAAGTGAGGTTTATATGGTTTTTTCAAGCTAGCGACTTAGTTCACGGAATATTTTCTTTGTAGCGACTTGCTTCACATTTTTGTAGCGACTTACAGTGTTGGAGCTAGCGAGTTAGATCTAGCGAGTTAAAGTACAAGTAGTAGATTCTCCACTACGGTAGCGACTTTGGTAGCGACTTGGTGATGCTTGAGTTGCTCTTTAGCGACTTGTGTCTCTAGCGACTTGTGGCAATTGCTGCCAAAATTTGGTTAGCGACTTGGTGCTGTGAGTTACTACTTAGCGACTTGCTTTTCTTTAGCGACTTGGGACTCTAGCGACTTAGGGTTAGGCGAATTGGGTTAGCGACTTAGTGCATTAATTCCTAGCGACTTGGTTCAAGAATTCTTAGCGACTTGTTGACTTTTCCGACAAAACTTCAAACGGCTATAACTTTTGATCCGTAACTCCGTTTTCAGCGTTCTACCCATCAAAACGACCGTGAGAACGAGGAGAATGTCAAGTTCATTCGGGTAAACCTTCGAGGGCTAAATCCGCTCTGAACAGAAGTTATTGAGGTTTTATGTTTTTAGACCTAAATTTCTCGGGAAAATCGTGCATAAACTAATCCAAATCTCAACCAAACAACATCTCTGCTAACCCTACAAACATTTATATGTCCTAACACACAATTGTCTATCATTTTGACAATCCATCAGTCATCTTAACACGTTCCATTGGTCATTGCTTAACGGTTTGGTCTTGATTTTAGTAAAATCCCGCGAAAGATTCTATTTCTCGGTTTAAATCATAGACTTGTAAAATCCCGTGCATACTACCACATCATGTCTTATTCTCTGACCGTGATTTGAAGTGCTTAAATTGTATGATGATGTGGACAACAATGATACTGTATGCTTTGAACGATTAAAGATGATTGAATCAATCAATGAGGATATGATATCTCCGGGTTCAGACCTACGAAAAGCGAAACCGGTCAATGCTACAGAATGCCATGCCAAAGGAAAGCAGCATTGAACCTTATCAACAACTTCACTCTCACCTCATGTTACTTCTACCCACATCAATGGAACGAACATGCATTGCCCTCTTTCGTCGGGATTTTTCCACATTAACAGGAACTCTTCTGTAAACCTAGAGCAATGGAGCTACAACTTGACAAAGAAGGTTCATAAGGATAGTTCGGCTGCACTTCAAGTGATCTACAAACACTTTCAGTCATTCATTAGAAGGGAATTCACATCTGATTATGATCAAGACATAACTGAAATGTCCTTCGAGACACCTTTGGAATGGACATTAGCGTGTTCACGGAGACACTTATCCATCTCATGGATAATGTGGGGAAGTATATTGAGGAAGTTACTCAGAAAGATGCAAAAGTAGATGAGAGTCGGGTACAGTTGAGAGTTATTTGTGATAAGTTGGGAAATGTATTAGAAAGGTCGGGTGTTCTTGAATGCAGAATATCGAAACAACAAGAATGATGTAACCCGCTTCTCATTGACTCTGTCTCACAAGTGGATGTTATGTCAGAAAGGCGAATGTATCTCGGGTACAATCAATAAATTGTTGTGTTGAGACTGGTATGGCACCAGATGTTGGATCATTGACACTGAATCTGAGGCTAGAGGCAGAATATAAGCTTGAAACAGGCCGATTCAGTGACTCTTGTTACACATGATGTGGATCAGAATATCAGGACCAGAAATGAACAGTCATGTAATGAGGTACCCTTACTTTCAACATAGTGCATCGCTAAAGTACTTAAACAAACTGATCATGATCTTTGAACATAACTTTCATAAATGTTCATTCTTGGTGATGTCGAGATTAAGTGTTTCAAAACAAAAGATATAGTTGATAAGAAGGCTTTTGATGAACTTTCAAACAAATTCTCAAATCTTGAAAAGCATTGCATTTCTCTTGAAATCGCGATTTAGAGTAAAGAAGAAAGTTTTCAACTTAACAAACCATGTAAACAACCGGAACTTCCTGAATTCCGTGAACTTTTTGAAACTAACACTTTGAAAGCTCAGCTTCAAGACAAAGAGTCAACCATTTACAATCTGAAGAAACATATTTCTGTCTTGAATGAGAAAAGTAATTTAGTCATGAATACACAAGACATTGATGCTATTATAACAAGAAATAATGAACTGTCAATTTATGTGGCTAAATTACTAAAGGAAAATGAGTCTTTGAGAAAGCATCATATAGAACTAAGTGACTCTGTCAATGATGCTAGAACTAAATCAGTAGAACAAACAAACTCTTTGATAGCAAAAACAGATGATTTCAAAGCTCAACTTCAAGAAAAGAGTTTCGCTATTGTTGCCTTAAAAATGAGCTTAGGAAAACTGTAGGGAAAAGTGTGAATACTAAGTTTACAAAACCATCAACCTTGGGAAACCAGTTTCTCATCCCATTAGAAACCGGTCCATTGTTAGGCAGACCCTCTGCGTTTATATCCGAAAGACCAAAATTTTCAAAAACACGGTTTGCCTCCCAGGTTGATGAGAAACAAGTTTTGTCAAAACCGGTCACTTCACGAGTTATCTAAGAATAAGGCTTCTAGCTCCGTTAACCCTCAACACGTAGCCACTTCTACTCCTAGCACCTCTAGGATTAGTTCGAAAAGTTGTCAAAACCATGCATTAAAACCGAAATTCATATGATATGAATGACTTGTGGAAGAACTATTATCTAGAAGAAGCTAGGAAAAAGGCACATATTCGAAAAGACGGAATTTTAGGTGCAAAACCTAGGGTGGATTCTAGAGATTTCATTTAGTAGTTGTAAACCACTACCTAGAAACACTCAAAAGACTAGGGATTGGCGTACATCTAAGAGTAGTTACGTGCATAAGAATGCTAAGCATGTAGAAAACAAAACTAGAAATTCTGAGTCTTTTCCACAAAAGAAACATTTTCCTAATTCACATGCTAAGGTACAATTCCCTAAGACTACTTATGCGACTAAGGTCCAACATGTTGTGAAGCAAAACAAACCAAAAACTTCTCCTAGATGGATACCAACTGCTAAATCTTTGGAAACTAGGAATAAGGATAAGTCTTCCACTGTGCATAAGAAGCCTAACAATCCTAGACCTTGCCATACGTGGATACCGTCTGGGTAGAATGTTTAAGGATGCTGGACTTAGGTGGATTCCTACCGGAAAGCTGTTCTCTAATGACAAAATCAAGGTTGACCGTGAAACCTCAAAGGGTTTGGATACTAATGTCACTAACCCATATATATGCAATCAAGCTTGTAATGTTAGTGGTAGACCTTACTCATTCTGGTACTTCGATCCTTCAATACATGGACTGGTTTAAAGTATGGATAACACAAGGATTGATATCTCATAACTCATGGGTTCAAGTAACTCAATCTTGATATTCTTTTCGGATATAGCGTTCATTCACCGGTTCGGGCCTCGTACTTCATCATTATGGTGTCTGCAGATATCTTCAGCCCGTTCTTCAAAGAAAGAAAAAAGTATGCGCTCTTCGTGCGCTTTATCTTCACTAAAGAAATTCTCTCATGAATGGCCATACTCAACTACATTCTTCATCAACAAGCTTCATGTTTTTCCCGCTCATTCATCATCAAGTGGATCTACGTTCATTGGTTATATACTCTTCACTTGTTAAATCAAAAATGGCAACTTCGGATGCAATTTTTGAGGGAGAAAGTGAATATACTACATGATGATGGATGTTTGAATAATGGTAATATGACTTAATTTTTGATGATGATGAGTGTATATTCTTTTTGATGAAAGTTGAATATACTAAGGATTCTTGGGATTCATTGTTTTGATTTTTGACGACTCTCCAACGCCTAATGTTTCACTCACTAAGGATAAATGGGATTTATTGTTTGGGTTTCATTGTTTCAAGATATGTTTGATGAGTATTTCAACGCTAGCGAATGTTGATCATCAAAAGTACTTCTCAGACTCTCGAAACCCCAATCTCCGATTATTCCTCAAGGTGTTGATAATGACTATCATAATATTGCAGTTGCACTCATGAATAATGATCCACTCTTTGGTATTCCTTCACCAAATCTTCACGGATTATTGTTCCTCTCATTGTGCCGCGCTATTAATCAACCACATGAACATTAAGGAAAATGACTACCTCATCCGCTTGAAGACAATATTGGTGAATCTTCGGATCAGTCACTACATGTATACTTTTAGGAAGAATGCATTGATGTTGAGGCATCATTTGTTCCGGTTCATTCAGTGGGTGAATGTACATCGATTGTATGTTTATTCACGTGTTGGGTATTTGGCATAAGTTGATTACTTTGGAGTTAATCGTTTATCACTTATTTGAGATTGAAGTTGACCTTCACAAAAGCGTTTTCTTATTTTATCTTGAAGTCGGGGATGGTTGGATGCATGACTTTCAATGATAACTTGCTCGTGATTGAATTTAAGTTGAAGACTTAGTTTATCTAGTTACCGCGGTCGGTGGATGGTTGAAGACCTGGTTAACTATCACTTCAAGGAGTTACGTTACTCAGTGACACACGCTTATGTCGTTGTGGATAATCGCAAGAGGTGTTAATGTCTCATACTTTGGTTGAGTATTGAGTACTTGGAGATTTGCTTGGAGCATAAATTCTTAACACCGTTCTTCCAACATTAGTGCAAGCTTAAGATGCAAATGCGGGGATTCTACTTAGTTTCAAGTTTGGTACATTGGGTTTTCTTCATCAGTGGTCACTTCAAATTGTCTACGAATGGGTTGATAAAGATAGTCAGAGAGAGTTTCTATAGCAGTTGATTCTCACAAGATTCATTTGAGCTAATTTTTTGTTCTTCTCTATTTCAAGAATATTTGGTATGTATAATGTGTTACTGATTCTGAGGTATCAAGGGGGAAGGAGACATACATCTAAACACACAACGAGTACACGTGATGAACCTAATACTTCTTTTCTGTTGAAGTAATCCCGGGAAAGAAAAATGTCATAACCATAGAAACTTCAGTGTTTACTCATAACCTTTGATGTATTATTCCAACCATTTGGGAGGAAGTGGTCTCTGGATACTTTTGGTATGTGTTAACTCAACCCTCAGTAGAAGGAAATATGAGAAGAATATTTGGTTCGTGAGATGATATTGCTTATCGACATCTTAGATATGAATAATGGTAAAGTGCTTCCGATTATTCCTTCATGTACACATTATTATGTTGATTCGATAAGATCACAACCATCATGGGGGAGAGATATGGGTACATCTGGAACTCACAACATGTTCACGATGAGGGTTTAATCGGTTATTCTGGTTGACATCTGCAGAGATGATCAGTGACTCAACATGTTACTTGAATGTCATCGTCTCTACTCTTGTTGGGTACATGTGTACCTCATGGGCTAATTGGTTATATGTAAGATAATTGGAATGCATTTGGAAATATGAAGATGTTGATGTTTAGTTCCCCTGAAGTGACAACTGGTCAATCTCGAAGAGTAATGTGTACATCGGAGATGCAAACAGTTCATGTGAGTAGTTCATCAGTTATTCGGATTTGATAACCACGATACGATCTATGTTTCAACTTGTTACTTTGTTGTTCTCGTGTTCTTGAGTGCAGAGCTTCATTCAATGAGACTTATTTTCATTCATTTCTACTTCTGGGAAAATGGTCTTTATACTCAGTTTGTCGGTTTGAGGGGAAGCTACCAAAGACTCACTTGTTGAAGGCTCAAGTTCTTTCGATGATTCAAGAGCCTCGAATGCTTTGGTGGTGAAGTTTAAGAGATGATGACTTCTATCTTCTACAAAGTGCTGAACGATTTCCTTATCGGTACTCGTATCATCATCTCTTAAACTATTTCTCTATATTTGTATATATTTATCAAAACCAAATACAAAAGATAAAACCAACAAAAAGAAAATAGAAAAATATAAAATCTTCAAAAGCCCATAAAAATCAGAAAATTGAAAAATACCAAAAATATTGTTTCTTAAGACATGTCTTCTGTATCGATAACATCTACGGTCTTAGAAATGTCATTCAATAATGGCACGGGACTTTAGATGAAGTTCGAGCAGGAGGTGTAAATATTCTTTTCTAAACATGTCCAAAAAACAATGGCTACTGTTATTTTGTAACTTGGGCTTCAAATAAACTACGTTATTTAAGTAACGGGCTTCAAATAATGGCTTGCAGTTACTGACGTAACCCGTGTGCTAAAACTATGGCTTGCTATTATTTCAGATAGCAACCCGTTCTTCAAGAAAGGAAAGTGCTGCGCTAAACAATTTTCAAAATATCGTGCACTTATCCTAAAAACAAAACAAGGAAAGTATGTCGAAGGACTGCTGTTCCTACACAAATGTTTTTCCGTCTAAAATTCTTCAGAAAAATATTTGGTGTTTTCTAAAATGGTGGAAAATGAGTTGCTTAAAATCAATCAGATTCAGAGTTTTATAAAATTTGGAAACTCAATCAATGACTTCAGCACTTTTAAAATCTTTTATAAAATGAGTTATTGGTTGAGGGGAGAATGTTTTCAAATCTATATCATCTAACGAGCTTTCTTAATTATCCTAATATGCTTAATTAAAATGATGTTAACCTATGTTGAAGGACTAGGTGCCTAGGATATGATTGCTAGGATTAGATGATTAGAGTTTGATGAACACATTAGTCCCATACATTTATATATGATGATTGATATGTTGGATTGACTTTTATTAGTCGATTGTTGTTTGGGTGATGTCGACCACCATATATCTGTATGTGTGTTCACTAACGTATGCAGGTATATTGGTATATAAGAATGTTCCCTGTCTGGATCCCACATAATATGATGATTGGATGCCGAAAGGAAAAGGCAACTATATCTTAGGTCGGCAAATGAAGAAGCGGAGCTTAATTGGACTTCTATGGAGAGTTGGCATGGAAAAATGCAACGTAAGAGGTCTCATGCATCGTGATGGTTTTCTTCTAAGTGATTGAAAGAAGCGAGCTTAATTTGACCTCGGTTGGCATTCAAAATGCAACGTAAGAAGAAGTCTCACTGCATCTGCAGACGGTTTTTCTTCAAACCCTACGGCAACAACAACAAAAGCTTCTCAACCACCTAACGAATCTTTGTGCAGGATACCATTTTTAAACAATTTTTGAGTAAATTGAATTAAATTGTTTTGAAAATGGAAAATGTTGTTTTTGAAAATATATTGGACTAAATTTTGAAAATCACGGACTTCATTTATCAAAACTTAAGTCACTCAATTATCGACTACGGTCATGGATTGAGGGGAGAGTGATTTAAAATAAAATATTTTCAAACGATATTTCTTCACAAAAGTTCCGCTTTGTACAATATAAGTGGTGATCTAAAGATTTAATGTTATGTCATGGTATGATTTTTCTTTAGAATCAAGGTCTTTCAAAATGAAATTTTTACTGTTCTTGTTTGATTGTGAAATTGTTTTATTTTACTTAAAGATCTCTTAAAACTAATCATACGACACTAACAATCTTTAATGTCTAAAATGGTCCTTATCTGTCATTTTTCAAAATTAAATCTTGCCACGTCTTTCCCCTAAAACTTTCTAAATGATTTAAATCAATTGGGATCACAAATCTCAAATGGTTTGAAATTTTTGATCAAGGGAGAGATCGTGATTTAAATCTCAAATTTGTTTTAATGGAATTGGTTTTAGTCCTTTAAAGGCACTCCCGCCTCCATGTGCCAAACGATTTCAAATATACAATGCACATGTTGAGGAGGAAGATTTATCCAAAAACAAGATGAGTATTTAAACAAGGCCACATTTTTCTCCCATGTTTTCTAAACCTTATTAAATCACTTGGGATCCAAAATCTCAAAGGGTTTGATATTTTTGATCGGGGGAAATTTGTGATTTAATAATGAAATTTGATAAAAGGTGATCGTTTTGATTCAATTGTGCAGGCTGCTCTCTAGTATGTGCTAAACGCTTTCGAATCTCGAAGCACATATTGAGGAGCATTTTAAAAAGAAATAAACTATCGGTACAAAGCTTTTATGTTTTAACATAATGTACCTTGATTGAGTTTTCAAATGGTTTCTTAATGGCTTTTGTGATCGTGGATGTGCTTCAAAAAAACTCTTGCCTCTATGTGATAAAATGATTTCAAATATCCTATGCACATATTGAGGGGGAGAATTTACCAAAGAAAATCAAATGGCTTTTCTTCAGGAAATTGTGATCAAGAAATTATTTCAAAGAAATTATTTCAAAGAACTCTTGCCTCCATGTGCTAAACAATTTCAAAATCATATGCACATGTTGAGGGGGGGGTTTTCTAAATGATCAAAACTATTAAGGTACAAAATGCTTTGATCTCGTATCACAAGTACCTTGATTGTTTTTCCAAATGATTTTTCAATTGGTTTCAAGGAAGAATGAACAATACCAAAAGACCGACCATTTTACTTTATGCATGGTGTTATAAGGATGGTTAGGTTAGGTATTAGTTCCCACGATCCGCCAGAACCGGAGGGATCTACCCAGAGGACAATCCACTAGATAGTGTAGAGTCCTTAGGTATATTGAAAAAAGGAGAAAAATGAAATATGGGAAGAGTGCGGTGGAGCGAGCTAGAACTGGAATAAACCCAACAAGGTTCTAGTTATGAAGTCTCGTAAGCTTGCGAAGGGGAAGAATGAAAAAGAATGAATGTGAAAAAGGGGTGAAAAGAAATAGCCCTCCAATAATTCAACCTTAGGGCGTGAAAGGGTTCAATACATATGCTATTGGTTGTTACTAAGGTAACACTGGTATTGAAGACAAGTCGTCATGGACCCAGTGACACACTGCACTAAACTTCCCAAACTACTCAAGTTCCTCTTAAAAGGGCTTGTTTCATTCTCACGGGGAACCGCCATAATCTATCGACTTTCTCTTAGAGATTGTTGATATTGAAGAAGGAGACCCTCTCCCTAGTCTCGGCATAGGAACCAAATGTGCACAATTGAGTCTAGAGCCAAGAGATCATCCACAATATCTCATTAGGACATTAAATTCTTGAAGACTTCTGTTTCACACAATGTGGAAAGTAAGTATATATTAAGAGTCCTACGCATTATCCTTGTGGTATTGCCAGAAAATCCGAGTGATATGCATACATATTCACAATGAAGATGGAAAGCCTTCTGGAGCCAACATCAAACAAGCTCTTGGTAGGTGGCATGTGAGATCTATTCTATAGATCAACCATGTGACAACTGGATAGAAAGGATGGGGCGATTCACTCGTGAATCAACCTTGGTCGAGAAATGGATTGACGGATACTTTTGGAAAAACGTTCGATGTGCAAATCTTCTTTTCTCTAGCACATCGAATGTGTATTCATTTTCAAACACAAAAGTATCTCTGATTGAAAAATACTTTTGGAAAAACCGTTCGATGTGCGAAATTCTTCTTTTCTCTAGCACGTCGAATGTGTACTCTTTTCAAATACAAAAAGTATTTTGATTGAAAATTGATCTTTCTCATAAAACCTTCGTTGTATTGCAAAACTCTTTCTTCTAAGCAATACGCGATTGTTTTTCAAATCATTTTTCATCAATCGGTGAATCTCAATTTGTTGGTTCACTCACTCCGTGTTGTCTTCTTTGAGGCGTTCGGTTTGAGCGGCTAGAGCGGCTAGACATTGCGAAACCCTGTCAAGGAGATTCTTAGGAATCCTACGATCACGAGGCGTACTTATCTTGATCAGCGAGGAAGGTGGGCGTGTACCTCAATTCAACGAAAGTGATCAAAGACACTTTCGTTGCTTTATGCTAACGTTGTTATGCGGTACATTTGGGACGATTGCAGCTGTCAGAATTGAGAGTCAATCCAAAGCCACATGCTCCAGCATCCACACTTATTGAAGAAATCATGACTGGTGCATATCTACATAACACGGTTCGATATTTTTATACTATCTTACTTCTGGCTGCGCAAATATCATGAACGGTAAGGCTTCCGCTACTCCGATGGAAAGATGTCATGATTCAAAAGTGTGAGCATGTCGGTCCAAAAGTCACAACTTCACATGATGGCAACACAATAAATGGTGATCCAGAGATTTCTTGTGGTGATGATCTCAATGAAAGCTCAAAGATCATCAAAGATGTGGATCAGTTAAAGGCCTCCACTGAAAGTACAAACTACTTGGACTATGAAGAGTCCTTTGCTAAAGCACAAAGATGCAAAAGTTGAAGAATTCAAGTCTGAGCTCAAGACGAAGATTAAATAGAATGCTAGGATTCAAAATGTAAAACATGGGGTGACCTCCCTTAGGGGAGATTGTTAGGAATTAGAAAATTCCATAGTGAAGTAGCGGTCACCCCAAATATAATCTAGCATAAGTTAACTCATAGACATATCGTTATTCTTGTTTTATTAGTTAGTTATTTAGTTTAGTGTAACACCGTGGAGGAAGGGCGGTCTTTACCCATTGTATGCACGATCCACAGTCAGAAGGAGGGCGTTTAGTTTGTAACTATAAATACCCTCTACCTCCCAAGGTAGAGGGTTGGACCTTTCATTCATCTTAATCTAACCTTCTAAGTTTTCTTTCACTTTCTCTCTCTAGAAAGGTTCCCACTTTCTCTCTCTAAACTCTACATAATTCGAACCATATATTGTTATGTGATGTGTTTATGAAATCCAATATTTTTCAATTAAACTTGTAGAGGGTTAAAGAAATAGAATTAAGTGATCGAGAGGATACGAAGAATAGAATCAAACGGTGAAAGAGGGTAAGAGAAATAGAATAAACGAATAAGAGGAATGAGAGAAAAGAATATTTTTTGGGGTTTTGATAAATACAGAAAATATAAAAGGAAAATAAAGAATTTTAAAAAAGGAAAATATTTTTGGGTTTTTGGGTTTTGGAAAGAAAATAACTTCCGCGAGGAAGGATCTTCAAGTCACTAATTGTCAAACCTTAACGATATTGTCGCAACACAACCTCCGGTAAATTGATGACTCAATTATTATATAAAAATATCAAATACGAAATAAACTTGTGAGAATTACAAATCGACCGTTTTAGGAAAAGGATGCGACGCAAAACCCACGAATACCGATAAGTGATGCAGGGCAAGTGATTACCCAATTCGTTTCCCAGCGAGGTGAATTAGCGGTGACGTTTGAGGTTTGGAATTAAAGTGCTTGAATGGATCGGGAATTTACGATTTTGGTTACGTTATTCTACAAATTAAAGAAGCGGGAAAAATAAAACATGTAAACAAAGTAAATGACTAAATTAACTACTACTAAGCATGAGGAACTATAAAACGAAGCTAAACTACATCCTAGTGCATAAAATGCAAAAACGTGAAAACCCGGGCTAATCCCGAGCTCCAAAAGTGAAAATAATGCAATTTAAGGCCTAAGGATGTGAAACTAATTTTCCTACATTCTAAATGACTAAAAATAATTTTAGGAAAAAGCCGGGTATTTTTTCTACTTTTATTTAATTTATTACGAATTAAAAACTAAATTAAACTAAATAATTAATTAAAAATACTAAACTAATTTGGAAAATTCTAAGAAAATTACACTAAATACTTTAAATGAAACTTGATTTAAGAAAAATGAAAAAACATGCAACTGCTTTTTAAAAGAAGCTGCATAAAAGCTTCTAAGCTTATTAAGCTAAAACAGAAAAGGTATCTAAATAATTAACAAGGGAAATAACTGACATGTGATAGGTACTAGAGCAGATGGTCATGTGTCTGTTGGTTGAAGCGTTGGAGTGGGAGCTGACCAGTGTTCGAATCCTGGCAGTGTCTCTTTTTGCTATTATTTTTTTTTTAATTTTATTTTGCCAACTAATTTAAGGACTAAGTGAAGACTTATTTACAAAAACTAAAACTTGGAAACGCTTGTAAACAAGCTGTTAACAGCTTGTTGGGGGCATAAGGACAAAAGGGTTGTTTGGTTCTAGAGCTAAACTAAAGGAAACAAAAAACTACTAAAGCTTCTACAAAGCTAAAAAATGATGAATACTAATCTAATAAGCAAAAATCAATTGAGGAACATAGAAAAATAATAATAAGCTTTACAACAGCTTATACCATTAGCAGCTTGAAACAAGGGTCTGTTTGGGATATGAACTACTAAAGGGACAAAAAGCTGTCAAAAAGCAAATTAAAAGCTAATCAATTCTAACACACATAAAAAGTACAAGATGAACCTAAATAAGCCAAGACAAGGGAAAATAAGCTAAAAAGAACCTATGTCTAATACTACTTGCTGCTGCTGTACAGTGGGTAAAAAAAACAGAGGAGAGCACTTTAGCAACCTAAATAAGCCACTAGATTAAGCTCTAATGGGCAAATAAGGTGAAAGCAGATTAAGTCTAGTCTATGGGCTATTCAAATAAGCTAAAATTACACAAAATAAGCATCTAAATAAGCAGATAAAGAGTCTTGAAATAGCTTACCTGGGCCAGAAATACACTAAAGGTGAAGGGCAGAATCTCACAAACCACCAACATTAGAGCCATTGCAGCCTAAGCAAAAGAATTTTTTGATTTTTTTCCTTTTGGGAAATGTTAAAAGAGCTAGTGAAAATGATATTTTTAATTTTTAATTATTTTTATCACTACTAAAAATTACTTAAAAAGCTAATTGAAAATAGCGAAAACCATTTTCTTGGACTTTGGTCGATTTTTTACTTTTGAAAAGCTAATATAAAACTAATTTGCAACTAAACTATCCTAAATAATACCAAATATAACTAGCTAAGAGTAAATAAACTGATTTTTCAAAACCAAAATGGGTCAAAAGTGGCGTTTGACCCACAAAACTTGTTAAACCAAACACCCCTTTTAAGGGTCAAAACAAGTTTAAGCTGAGATCTTTGTGACACTTTTAAAAACTGGATTTGCCCACTTGAACAAAAGCGATTATGAGCTTACAACACACCTTGTAATGAGAACATAAACAAGAATTCAAACAATGAAATTCACAATCTTAACTTGCGTAAACTTTAAAACTGGAAGTAAAACTGAAAATAGATTGCATTAACTGAAATGAAAAGTACAATTCAATTAAAATGACAATAAAGTAAATGGTGCTAGAACAATGAAATTCTAGACAAGTTTTTACAAGATGCCTCACTGTCTTTTTGTACTAAACTAGAACTGAAGTCTTCTTCTTGTAGTCTTGTAGCTGTGTGCTTTTTGTGTGAGACAAAAAGAGAGAATGGACAGCTTGTGTTTCTTTTCTTCAATCTCAACCCTTCATTTGAAGTTGGGCACCAAGGGAGAATCCCAGTCGTCCATTTTTGATGTCCAATGAGCTAGTTGGGGATTGCCAACTTGGCAATAAGACCATGTGGGTTGTGGGGGAGGGTACTGAGCGTGGGAATCAGGGGAGATAGTGATAAGGGAAGCAAGAAGACAAGAGTTAGGAGGGATTTTTTGGCGGGCAAAAATCTGGGTTTGGGATTATTACTTTTTGGAAAAAACAGGGAAGAAGGTCAAAAGAGTAGTGGGGGTTCATTTGGCTATAAATGGAGGGGTTCATAAGGTTAAGTGAAGGGGGTTCAAAGGGTAGAAGGTTTAAAAGGTTTTTAAATAAACCAAGTATTTTTCTGTTTTTGATTTAAATTTTTTTATTTTTATTTTATTTATTTATTTATTTTTTTTAGAGAGAAAATAATTTTGATGAAAATCGGTTTTAACAAAAAAAAAATAATTGTTGTAAATAGAAATAGATAAAATAAAAACAGTTGCTTTTAGTGAAAACGTTTTCGGGCTAAAAAATGGTAAATTGGGCTCGGAAAAAGGGTAAAATGGAAATTTTGGATTTTAGGGTTAGGTTTTCCTTCGATTCCCAAGCTCACTCCCAAATGTGTATCGAGCTCTCGAAAAATGTAAAAATTATCCGCTTCGGCTCCGTCTTTAAAGCCGTTGTCCAATCAAGCTCATTTCATACATTTTGTCCTGTTTTCGATCCTTTGTACCTGAAATACATAAAAACACATTCCAAGGATATCTGCAGAATAATTGGTAATATTTCCGTGTTTTTAGACGTTTTTGTGGGCTTAGATGGGTAAAAATGATGAGTGAATAAGCACTCATCAATAGTCTAGAATGTCTCCGTGAGATTGTCGAAGAGGATTTCATCAACAAACCTCTTGATAGTGAAATTAGGTTTGCTTGCCTCCAGGCCAAACGATCTCAAGAGTTGCTAGAATGCATAATTGCAACATGTCCCAAATCCTTAACCTTAGGTGCAAAAGGCAAAGCTGTGATGCCTTGTTCTATGCCTAGTGTCAAGCATTCAAACCATTCTAGAAGCCGGTTTAAGAAGTATACATCAATGTGTCGTCTAGTATCTGAGATCAACACGCGTCTAGTT
>OU343216.1:14860588-14928731 GCA_910596185.1 Chrysanthemum makinoi | reverse complement strand
AAATTCAGCGAGGAGATCGAAAGGAGTCTTCGACTGTCGGAAGAGTACGTCATCAAGGTTCAACTAGCGATTTGACTTTTATTACGGCATGCCCTAAAATAGTAGCCAAATTTTCATTTTACTTCATCACCAGTACTAAGTTTACAAGAGCCGCACTAATCAATTTTAGCAGCAGTAGAATCAACATCATTAACATGTCAGAATCCCAACAATAGCTATCAATTAAACTTCCTTTACTTGAAATAAAAAACTATAATACATCAAAACCCAACAATCCTCCCCTAAAGTTATATTTCTTCCCAAGATCATCAATTTTCCTGTTTAGCTTGAAGAATCGATTGAGAACTCTTCCATACTTATTTAATAAATTACAAGCTTGATCATCATACAAGTAAGGATCTTGCGCTTTGGTTGCAACATCTGGCTTACAATTTCTTTGTTGAAGTTAAGAGCAGGCTAATCTTTTTATCCAAGCATGTAGATCACCACTCCATCAGTAAACAACACATGAACTTCACAACATTGATACAATCTCCATTGTTGAACTATTTTTTGTTTAAGCTTTACCCACTCTTCTTCTTCATGACTTGGTTCAAACATAACTTTCAAATAATTCCAGATTTCTCTGTCATACACCTTCTCTATATAAGCACCACCATCCTTTCCTTTTATCAGTCTCTAGATAGTCATAAGGTCAACCCTAACTAGATGTTGAACCATCCTGCCTAAGAAACACATGGTTTTTATCATTACTTCTTTTATATCCCAATAAACTTCACTTCCATCATAATCCAAGTAACATCAATAATAGGATATTTGATCCATATAGGCTTTGCATTAATTACTTCAGGTTCAGATATTTTTTTCAATACTGTAAAAGCTTGCAATTTTTATTTCTCCTCTGCATCATATACTTGCTCTTCCAGTTTTTCCTCAACCTTCTCTGAATCATCATCTTGCTCAACTGCTCTAGACGTATCCGCCTTTCTCTTCTTTCTTCCGCCACTTTTTAACACACTCCCAATTCTCTTTACTCCAGAACTAGAGCTTTCCTTATTTACTTTAACCTTTTCTATCCTTCCACCTTTCTCTTGTAGGAATATCGATGCGGTATTATTTTCTTCGCAGGTATGAACATCTTGTGTAGCAGCAGATTCACCACTATGTAGTTTTGTACTAGCGGCAGTTTCGTCTACACTAGCAGCGGCCCATCCCCCGAAACAGTACTTGACTTTTTAGTACCAACTTGACGTGAAGCGCTTCGAGGTTAAAGGAACTTCCTTTTGTCGAAAAAGTTTTTCAACACCCTAAGTGATGAACCTAATCATTGTAGTGTAGTATTGGGTAAGCCTCGGGTATTGATATCGTTCTCTAGGGGAATAGGAATGCTAGTAAAAAGTGTACTATGCTAAGGTTGAGGTTGAGGAAGATTCTTTTTTTATCTTTTTATATTTTTTAGAAAGCTAAGGGTAAAATATCGGGGCTTGGATTGGGGGGGGGGGGTTGTACTTATACCGATTACTCTACTATTCTAATTATCTAATTTTACGGGTAGTCTTATGTCTATTGATGTGTGCTCGTATGATGATTTAAAATGTGTTTACCTAGATACTATTACTCCCTAGTTATCTTTTATTGTAGGTTGAATTGTCACATCCTTATTCTTAACACGTTGTGTTTCCTGAAGTCGTAGGGTGTGCCTATGCCCTAACTTTTTAAAGTCACCCTTGAGTGTAGTAAACGAAATCCACTAAGTCATTCATAAACTATCAAAGATTTATAAAGCATTAAACACAAGCAGTAGCTGTGCTTCTAAGCCAATTACAATTAAGATAAGAACAACCTAACAAGAATTAACAACTAGGTTTCATAGAAAGCAAACACACAAGAAATTTAGCGGACATGTTAAATAAGCAAGCATACATTTCAATAGAAGAAATAATGATATTATTGAAGTAAAACACTTATCTTGATGTGTAAAATAGGGTTTGGGACACTAAGATCTGTCAAGTGGGACTACAAAGCGTTTAGGGTTTTACTCCAAAAGTCTACCCTCCCAAATATTGAAAATTGATTTCTATATATAATTTTACACTGCGACAGTCGCCTATAGATGGGGCGCCGTCGGTCGCCGTCATTAGGGTTTTCATCTTGGTGTAGTTATTTTGGGGCCGGCATGCATTTGTAGTTGTGTGCCGTAATTCGAGAGGCGTCGATTCTAGATTTGGGCGTGTGAGATGAAAAGTGTGAGAGCCCCCTCTTCAAAACCTGAGCGTGAAGTATTTTAGCAAAAAGTCTCTGAGTTGTGAGGTGTATTTTAACTAAATCAGTAGAGAGGGCGCCGCTAGTTAGAGGCACGCCGTTGACTTTCGGTTTATCGGGCTTGACTTCGCCATCTTGACTTAGCCATTTTCTATTTCCTTTTTCGTCCAAATATGCATCATTCCAGCATTTTGCTTCCAAAGACCTAAAAGTGAAAAGGCGAAAATTAGCGATGCGGATACAAAAGTGATCGATTAAGGGCTTAAATGACTTAAAAGTAATGCGTTGTAAATCCTTATCAAATATCCCACACTTGGTATTTGCTTGTCCTCAAGCAAGTGCTTTTAATCAATTTATAAGTTAAGGGCATTAGCGGTTTAGCATAATTCACAACAAGTAAAAGCATCGCAATAGTCATAACAAGCACGGAATTTATATATCTACACCCACAAGGGGTGTTTGGATTCTCTCATCTCTCTGGTGTATATGAAATATAGTAAATGGAAATGGAAGATAAACACTCATTACCTGGTCATTTTAGATAGATTACCATAGGCTTGAGAATAGATCAAACCTCCACCGTTTTGGCGTAAGCACCTAGGAAAAACTATCTAAGAGGTCCTTTCAGGGGTTGTAACATTAGGCTTATGGTAGGGAAACAAAGGGTTTGGTTGGATAGGAGATTTAGTGGTGGCAAGTCAAAAATCTTATGTTACAAGCATGAAAAGCATGGCGTTGCTAAGCCAAGACTCGACTCACTAAACTCTAGATAACTTGAAACAAACATACATAAATTGAAAAACATAAAACATAAAGATATATGTAGGATGGTAGACCGTATGTTTTTTTTCTTCTTTTTTTTAACACACTATTTTTTGATTTTTTTTCATAAATGTTTACTCCACCATCCTCTAAGATAACATCAAAATATAAGAGATTTATGAGCATCCCTACACTTGAGTTTTTATTACTCTAACACTAATTTGACCCGAATTGAAAAGATCAAAACACTTGGAGTATTTAATTACGTAATTAAAGGGAATTTGAATTTAACGTTCTTTCCCGTCACTCCATAAAATTTTACTTTTACCCATGAGTCCCAATCATCCCAAAACTGTGTACAAAAGATATGACTCGACTTAGCAACCATGCAAGTAACTAGATAATTTAACTAAGGGTTTAGAATGATAACAATAATGCACTAAAGGTGAGTGCATACAAGGTAGGCTAAGGCAATTTGGGTGTACATTTGGGAGTGGATTATAAACAATGCTCTTCATTGATATTCCGGAAAACCAAAACATCACGAGAACGGCGGAAAGGATAGGCTCTAAGGGTTAACTAGGGGTATCGTGTACTAAAGATGAGTACATCGCAAGGGTGTGGGGTAATTACTCGACCGATGTGGGGTATCCTAATGCCTCTTATCATTTAGTTATTCCTAACTACACAAGTGTAGTCTCACTAGCAATCTCGGAATGCATCACAAAACATGTTCTAGAATCTATTATACTACCGGTACACTCTCTAAGCATTAAAGGTAAATGCTTTTAAATCTAAGGGAGAACCTTACATTTTTGGGGTGGAATTTGAGTGGTAAACGGTTTTTGTGCTACTCATATAACTCCTATCCATGAGACGCTTTATTAAGACTAAAGTCCAACTCATACATGTCATAAAAAAATTTAAATTTGGTGTGAAAATTGCCCTAACAAATATTTCTCATAGCTTATTACACAAATGAACTAGGACAAGACAAATAATAAAGGATAAACATAGTTTCAAAGTTCTCGTTTTATTCTCCCTCTGTTGGGAATTGCAGATTTAAAGATTACAAAACCACGTGCAAGAATGAATAATGAAGAAACAATGAGGGTCTATTTTATAATTTATTAGGTAGCTTTGTTAGTAAGCTACAATTAGGGTTTATGTAACCTCCCTCTACTATATAAAGAGGGTAGGCATCTAGTTTATGCGCATCCCTTTCATTTCATTTCATAGTATTCATCTCCTAGTGAGAGTCTAGACACACGATTATAGCGTGTGTACATTAGTAATAGTTGTAGTAGTAATTTATATTTTTCAATAAAGAAAACTTTATTATTGATATTGATTGTGTTATTTCTATTCCGCTGTGCATTCAATCTACTCATACCCTAGTTGAGTCTGGATCTTGGATTCTACAATTGGTATCAGAGCCTCGTGGCTCTCGATCTAGGGTTGATAAGGTTTTCCTGAATTAGGGTTTATACCCTAATTCATCCATAGTAGCATATGGTAAAGAGACATCAGGCATAGAGCAAATCTGATGATGAATTGAAGCAGTCTTGAAGAAAGGAGCAGATTCGTATATTCACTTGTTGTTACTGTACGTGTGGTATTTTACAAAGTGACGTGAAGGTAATATTTAATTAATGTTAGATGATGTTTGAGGTGATATATTTAATTGATTTTGGTACACGTCTCATGGTCAGTAATATTATCCTGGTTATGGTCCACAATCAAAATTAAATTAATGGTAGGACTCATAGGTTACTCAATTATTGGATGTGGGGATAATTTTATTGGCTTTTTTATCTCACATTGATCATGATTTGACCAAATGGGTAGTTACTGCTGATGTTGTTTGATGGTCGGTAGGTCCCTCATCTATTCCCACTGGTATTGTATTGTTTTGTTTAATTGTTCAAATGTTTTGATGGGGATCAATTTATGTTTCGAAAGTAATAGTGGTTCACGTGGGAATATATTATTTTTATTTGGTCTATTTCTTTTCATTAATTATGTGGGATAGAATTTAGTGTGATGCGGTGTAGGGAGGATACGGTATGCTTGTCATTGATTGGTTCACATGGGGAACATCACATTTGTTTATTCATATACTGGCTTCTAAGTGGTTGATCTCATGATGGTACTGGTTCTCCATTTTTGATTGACTCATTGTGCTGATCACATCGACCTTTGTTTTGTACAGGTGTGTATTTTAAGTGGATTGAATGACTAATGACTGGTGGGTTTCTTGTTCCTACTGGCATTGAAGATCACGTGATCAGGTCTTGATACAAGTGGGATGGGATTTGATGTGATACAGTATATGGATATTACAATGGTAATTAATTGTGATTGGTCAATCATATTATGTTTATCACGTGGGGTTGCTGTTGATACTTGTTGACTTCATTATATAATTAATTTGATTGGCTGTCACATGATCTACACGCATGATTCAATACAATATATTCGGATGTGATAACGTGACATATGGTTTGTTATCCCAAGGCGTGTATCTGAAGGACCCACGAGTTTGCATCTGTTTGGCCAATTGATCGGTGGTTTGTACGTATGTGGATGTCAGACAAATATTATTCGTCTTTGGTCCAATGAAATTGGTGGGGTCACATTAAGTTCAAGTGATGTTGTTCCTACTGATAACATTGTTTTCTTCCTGCTGGTCCCATATGGTTAGTCGTTTATTCCTACTGATATTGTTATTCGTTTGATATACTGATGTCTACACCTGAATGTGGATGGTCATGTGGTATCATTATGGGTCACGTGATTTGTACTGGGTTCCATTTTTATTCGTTTCTGGTTCCCTAGTTTAGTTACTGCTAGTCATGTTGTTCATTACAAAATCATATACTGATCTTTCGATGGTAATATTGGCAGCGTGGGAACTTAATTTTGGTCGTCTAAATTTTATACTGTTCATGATCGGTTGTTGTACATGTTTATTCTAGTCTTGACAGTTAGTCTTCCAATGTTTTACTAGTCTTGGTGAGTTGAATTTTTATTCAACGATGAACCCTAGTAATTAACATATTTTCGGCTTGATTTTGTGTTCCTACTTGCTGCATATTTTGATTCATTTCTATTGGTTGATTACTACTGGTCGGTTCCTGATGCTTTCTTATTTGGTTCCTGCTGGTAGTATTGGTTTACTGAGATTGTTTCGCTGGCGGTTGTTGGAGTTCCTCTTGGTTGATCAGTGCGTGTCTTATCATATCTCAAAGTGAGTGGCACTTTGAAGATAACTTGTTAGATACTTAATGGTGTGACAAAGACTTGATAAATCTAGCGAAGGGGTGAGATCTACAAATTAAAGGTACTTAATGCTCATATTTGCTAACACTTTGGGGAGTTACGTTGTCATGCTAAGGTATTCTTGAAGGGAATCTATAGATTGAAGGTGCTTAATTCTCACATTTGCTATCACTTTAAGGAGTTACGATGTTGTGCTCAGTGTCTCATATTGATTGAGTATTTATCAAGATTTTGAGTCACATGGATAGTACAAGATATAAGACGCATGCTTTGGTGTTTCTACTGGTTCTCAGTTCCTACTGGTAGACTATTTTGATGCTGCTGCTGATTTGATTTTTCTTCTGTTGCACTTTATTTCTTTTGTTTATTAAAAAAAAAACGAGATGGTTAGTATTTTAAGGGGAAGCTTATGGTTTATTTACTTACCATCTACATGCATCACTTGAGGGGAAGCGTCTACAAGCTGTACAAGACCCCTATTAGATGAAGGGGAAGAAGATTAGTAGATGTGCAGCGGATTATTATTTGTGATGACATGTTTTACCGTTGTTTCTTCATACAGGTTGTTTTGTAATATCAAGAAACTGGAACGTAACCTAGTCAAATTCCAGTTTAGGGGAAGATTGTTGGGAATTGAAGATTTAAAGATTACAAAACCACGAGCAAGAATGAAGAATGAAGAAACAATGAGGGTCTCTTTTATAATTTATTTGGTAGCTTTGTTAGTAAGCTACAATTAGGGTTTATGTAACCTCCCTCTACTATATAAAGAGGGTAGGCATCTAGTTTATGAGCATCCCTTTCATTTCATTTCATAGTATTCATCTCCTAATGAGAGTCTAGACACACGATTATAGCGTGTGTACATTAGTAATAGTTGTAGTAGTAATTTATATTTTTCAATAAAGAAAACCTTATTATTGATATTGATTGTGTTATTTCTATTCCGTTGTGCATTCAATCAATCAATGTTACTTATACCCTAGTTGACTTCGGATCTTGGATCCTACACCCTCCCTACACTTAACCTGAACATTGTCCCCAATGTTTCCTGAAAGTATCAAAGTTATGATAAAGGAAGGTAAGTAAAATAGAAAGAAACTAGTACTCCCCTGATTAGCTCGGTAGGATCCGTGTGAAATAGTGGTTAAATTTTTTTCCAAGAAGAATGTATGCATGATAAGCTCCATCCAATGTTGTGTTTCTTCTTCTTGCGAAATATAACCTGCACACTTTAAGAAAATAGACGAGACCTTCACATAAAATCGGCGGCAAAACTATATATGACTCACCTACACTAGGATATAATGCTTGTGGAATGGATGGATAAATATTTACGCCATTTGGCGATGCATTTCACAGTCTAGCCGTCGGGTTGTTCAACAAAAGCTGAGTACGCTGCGTTTTCCTGGAAAAATTACATCGTTAGAGTCTTGAGAAATTCCTGCAAAACACCCATTATGACTCGATACAAGCATTTGACTCAAACAAACACACATATATATCAATTTCATTAGTTGTAATTCTCATGTTCACGTTCTTTTAAAAACGTATGTAATCTTCCCTACACTTATGCTTTTGTAAAATACCTTTACATGTAATTAAGACGAGGTTAAAGACAAAATAAAGCATTTTCACAAATTCAAACATGAGAACATACAATTATTAAAAAGATATATGACACACAAACAAGCAAATATTTAAGCATGGGTTGCCTCCCACGCTTTTCTTTGTTTATGAGTCTTATAGCTAGACTCGAAGTCGTGCTCCTACGTTGTCTCGTTTTTCATCCTCAATGAAAAGTCTATCATATTGACAAATTCTCATCTACTTTATACCTAGCTCCTAGGGTCAAGAAATCCCTATAGTAAAGCCTCCTCTTCTCCCACATAAAGTTTAAACCTTTTTCTACATCTTCTTCGCTTTTTTCCTCAAAAGCTCTAATGTTGTCTCGTTCATAAAGGGATAATGGGCCATATCCGTTCATCTTCCAAGGCATCTTATATGTAATTTCATCGTCCCCTTCCACAAATCTAACCGTTCCTTCGGATTTGTTATAGCTTAGTTTAGACTTTTCAACAAACGGTTTTCGTAACACAACTTGGGACAGTCTATAGTCGATGACACAACCTATGTCTTCTAGGACCATAAAATCAACTAAGTAGGTGAATTTTCCTATAAAGACGTGTACATCCTTGACCCTTCCTACAAAATTGCAAACCCCACCAAGATACTTAGGGTCTCTCCTAATCTTAAGTCGCTCATTCATTATATCATTGTAAACAGCTGATGACATCACATTAATGGGAGAGTCCGTATCTATGTAGGCGTGCTCGATGTTCCTATATCTAATCATACAAGGGATCTTGATGTTCCAAGGATTTCCTCTCCTAATCTTTAGGCATATCCTAATGATGAGTGATCGAGGATTGTCGATTATGTATTGGTGGTAAGCAACTTCTTCCTTAGTGGGGTAAAGATTGAAGTAGACACTATTTTCCTCGTTCACATTCTCATTTACTAAATCATTCCTCGAACTATTACTAATCATGAAGCCAACAATCGAGGCGCTAACCGCTTTTTCAACAGCGTCCCTAATTGTACTCTCAAATACCCTATGCAAATCTTGAAGATCGTTGTTTCTACTGACATATCGGTTGCGACGATGGTTAGAGGGGTGTTGGTCAATTGGTTGCGGCTTTATTGGAAGTGGTTTGTTTGGTGGTGGGTTGTTGTTTGATGGGTTATCACCTTCCATGATGAAAAGTGATGGGGTTGCGAATAAATTCACGAAGAAGGAGGATAGACTACGAGGAAGCTAAAAATGAGAAAAAAATCTCACTTGATAGGAATCAAGCAAGGAAACCTAAACGAGATAGAAATATAACTAGCAATTCTATTCCCGGCGTGATGCCCAAAACTTGAGCGTGCTAAAGCGTTAGGAATCAAAGGAACTTCCTTTTCGTCGAGCAAGTTTTTCAACACCCTAGGCATTTAACCTAATCGTTGTAGTGTAGTATTGGGTAAGCCCCATGTATTGATATCATTCTATAGGGGAATAGGAATGCTAGTAAGAAGTGTACTACGCTAAGGTTGAGGTTGAGGAAGATTCTTTTTTAATCTTTTTATATTTTTTAGAAAGCTAAGGGTAAAATCTCGGGGCTTGGATTTGGGGGGTGGTACTTCTACCGATTACTCTACTATTCTAGTTATTTAATCTACGGGTAGTCTTATGTCTATTTGTGACAACTCGTAATTTCAGGCTATTTTACAAAGTTTAAAATTTTCACTATTCATCTCGGGAATTTACTATTCATCGGTTACTATTCATCATTTTACTATTCATCATTTTCGGAGCCGAAGTAATATTCTGAGAACGTATTTCAAAATTTTACTATTCATGAAACACTATTCATTCCCGGAGAAAATCACGATTCATGGGTCACTATTCAACATTTTTCGTAAACTAGGTTTACGGGTATCAAATACGCGTAACCTGGAGGGTTAAGCTGCGTATTCATGGAATATCATCAAGGACATTTCATATAGACTAGATTTAGTCTACATATCATTGGTAACATCATCATTTCATATCGGTTCATGCATGGATTTTCATTTTTTTCATGAAACGTTTATTTCCCTATTAAATAAACGCTATCGCGTAAACATTTATTTTGAATATTGATCCGACACTTCCAAAAATAATCCTAATATATTTTTATACTTATTTTAAGACTATAAAAATTATATTATTAATTTACCCGAAGTTTTCAATTTATTTTGTATATAAATTGTTATGTATAAATATTCTGACGGTCTTCGTATATGCAACTCGATAATTATTATTTAACTCAACTCATGTAAGAAATGTATTTTTATAATTTTTATGACTTCAATACATTTTATTTTTTTCCATTAAAATCTATTTTTAGTTAACGCTACACTAAATAACAAATTAAATGTACAAAACATGCAATATATACAACTTTGAATACATTAATACATTGAAAACTCTCACTTTGCCTCTTCATGTGAGGTTGCCGACCTTCCCCCCTCCAACACATCAAACTATGATATTTTTTTTGATAAACTATACACCTATGCATTTTTTTAAGCATATATCTCTTACAATTTATTAGTTTTCTAATTAGAAAAAAAACACACAACACATAATTCAAAGGTGTAAATTTACTCAAACTCTCTCTTCTCTTATGGGGTGGCCGGCCAAGGTCTAGAACAAGGAGAAATCAAATATTTTTCATGATCCAAGTATTAATCAAGTCCTAGGAATGATCTATGTTAAGGTTTTGAAATAAAAACCTATAGATTAATAAGGTTTTCATCACTTTCTTTCACATAATCATTCAAGTAAGCATTTCATGATCTTCATAACTTTTTCATATTCATCTTTATGTTATTTCATCATTTTTGCAAGAAAGCATGCAAGTTACATGTGAATTTATACCACTTTTAATTGTTTTAGTACATATTATTAGTTATAATTATCCTATAATTATCCCTTGAAACATATCATGTTTGATGATGTCTAGGAACCCATGACACCCTAAGAAGGTGTATGGTAGGATTAGAATAGCTTCGGAGTTGTTTTGAATTGGTTGGAATAGGTTTGGCGCGATAAAAACTCATTTCGACAAGTTTACTTAAGGGTCTGTCCATATTTTTGAAATCTGGAAATTTCGACAGTTTATGAAATATTTTGGGCTAGATATTTAGAAAATAAACTTTAAAATGAAAACGTGGTCGCTTGAACGGATTAAAACGGAGTTATAACGAAGATGTTATGAATTTTTGAAGTTTGACGACGAAAACTAATAATTTCAGAATTTTCAGCATGTAAATGTCACTCTTTACGAGTCAAAAATGAGGCTTAAGCATTATGAAATGTGTCGACTTATCAAAAATATATTAGTATACTTTAATACGAATCTAAGGATGTAGAAAACGTAGAAAGCGGACTTGTGCGATTAAATTACAGCGTTAAAACAGTTGCCGTAACTTTATTATATAAGCAACATTAATATATTTTCTATTAAACATAAACTACGGCAACTAGGGACCATGTTGAGGGTCGTTTTTAAGAATGACGGAGTACTTTTTATAAAATGATGTCTTCTAGTAAAAGTAAGTTCGCCTAGCCTATTTTCCAAAATGTCCAACCGTTCGTCAAGCGGGGTTGTAACGAATAAAATATAGTCACTCAAACTTTGCCGAAAACCACCCTTAAACAATATTTTGGACACAAGTATAATACTTTACCTATATTTTTCTCTATGATTGGAACCTCTATGATGAAAACTTAAATGCTAAAACTTTGAGATAATGATACAAGCTTCCGAAAACCGTTAAGTTTGTTTACTAACATTCGATGTGCACCCTTTTACGACTAGCTTTTCAAGGCCGTTTTGTCACTTTCATGAAATTTTCAATGACATTATTTTACGACGAAAAGTTATAATTTCATAATAAATCATTAAATGATTATCGTAAGATATCATTTCAACGTAAATACTTGTAAAGTATTTTATAACATGACGAGATGTCATAAACATATATTTCGACGATAAATTCTATTTTCAAAAACGTACAAGTGGTATAGATTACATGTGGATTTGCATGTACGACATTGTTTCATGATTTACATTAGAACATATCATTCATAATAGGTCACGGTTAGAGGTTACGCCTCATTTAGGCATTTCCATTATATCATCATTATCATTGCAACAGGTGAGTTTTCATAGCCCGATTTATTCAAGTTTTTACTTTATTTCAAACCTACCGGGGAGAATACATTGCACATCATTTTTCTTACTATACCAAGTATATCAAATTCATTACATTGCTTAAGTTACCTCATGCCAATTGAATGTCCCCATTATATAACATGAACCGTTAATTTCATAGAAGCGAGGGTGAGTGGATAGATCTATCGAGGGTGACTCCTCCATCAGGGTTGGTGGATTCTAACGGTTAAACGGATGCATTTCATTTAATATCATTATTTGAGTTGTTTGGCAAACACTCGTTGGGAACATCATGATCAGTCTAGTTTCGGTGTCATGGACTTATAGCAATTGTATCATTTTGTGACATCATTGTCATACATAATTTATACTTGTGGTAGTCATTATTAAACATATGCATAAACTCTATGAACTCACTCAACCTTTGTGTTGACACTTTTAGCAATGTATTTTCAGGTTACTAAGGCATTCACTTCATGGCATGCATGCGGACATATCATAGAGTGCGGCTAGCGTCTCAAATGGGATTTATACACTTTAAAACATCAGTTTGTCTTGTACCAAACTTATTTTCCGCGCAAGTTGATTTTCATTTGGGACCTATTCTTGTAAACTCTGATTGTTTTATTAAATCAAGCGATGTATTTTCCAAACGACACTTCAGGTCGTTCAATATAACTGTGATTGTGATGCTATGCGGTCATCCCCGTGAATTCCATTCCCTTTGCAATGGTAATTTGGGGTGTGACAGATTGGCATCAGAGCTTCGATTATAGAGAACTAGGTTGCATCATTGACCCTAGACTATAACTACATCATCATAGCATCTCATCAGTTCATCATAAGTGCATAGTCACTATACATGCGGTTTCATACGCACAATTTATGAGTTATTTACTTTCATTTCAAATCGATTGTCACATTAATGCCCAGATCGATCCCATAATACTCACATCAGACTTTGACATGGAGAATGCCCTGTCATTCCCTATCACAATTTTCACATCAGTTGACTTCACATCGATAACATCGATGATGAGGTGAACTCTTTTAGGAGGACAGTTGCACCTACACCATCACGATCACCATTGATTCATCAAGTTAGGACAATTTTATCATTCTGTTGGGACAGATCATACCATTTGGTAGGACTTATAAGCTTAGTCCTAATGGACCTATTAGGATGATTACTACAAGGAAGATAGTAGTATTTCATTCACCATCATCTCCTAACTTATCACTAGGATTTCCATCATCATCAACGTCATCATTATCATCTAGAGCATCATTTGTACCATCACATCTCATATACACTACTCATACATATGACTTGCCGCTTGGGAAGCGGGCATGATTTGACACACCACTACCATCTATCACTAAGACTACAGAAACTACACTATCTTATAGATTTAAGGATTGTGAGAGTTTCAAAGTCGTTGTTATTAGACGACCCTCTTGCTCCTACACTTGAGACATGATTAGACCATCGACAGGAACATATAATAAGTACCTTTCTAGCTAATGTAATCTTTATCATTTATTATCTCCTCGATAATCACAACCTTTGTTTATTTCAATTCTTATTCTAATTGCCTAATTTTCAATCATTTCGCGACAATACATCACTATCTTACTAGGGGTTAGGCCAACTTTATTCTTGACCAATTAAGAGACTATTACCATTTTATGAGGTTCTCCCATGTATCCTACAAATCATTCAACAAATTATATTTCAAGTTACTTTGCTACTACTTCATAACGTTATTTCACTTAATTTTATTTCAAGCTATTCTACACCATCTTAGAAACATTGTTTCATAAAGTTTTAAAACAAGTTGTTTCGTTACCACCCTATCAATTGACTTTCAGTCATTTTATCAACTATTTAATACCATCATGCGGCGATTTTCATGTTACTCAAAAATTATTTAGCCATTATCTTACAAAAGCGTTGAATACCATTTAAAACTTCGGAGGAACATAATACCATTTCAACAAAACCAAGCATCACATCATTTATCCTCGATTATACATGGCTCGATCACATATGTATAATTCAGAAAGAATTATGTCATGAAAGAAACAAGCATCTTTTCAAACTTCCTAAAAACAATCTTCATTCAAAAGCAAAGCTTTGTAATCAGATAAATAGTTCGTAAACATTTCTTTTGTTAACACTCTATAGAAGCCTACGGCATTCATCCCTCACTCAACCGATAAGTTAGAATTTGACGAGTGACCTTTTTAGGAAAGGCTTCCTATACAATCTATGAGGAGGATTCCTCGATACAAGAAAACAATGAAAGGATTTCGGAGTTACCAACAAGGACTAGAAATAGGTAGCGAGATCTTTCAAAACCTAACAAAAATCTTAAGACATCACGAGACATTCCGAACCACTATTTTGGATTAGAATCCAAACTCTATCATTTCAAAAGTACTAGCTAGACCGAGTTACGAGATTTAATACGAAGCGAATAACCATGAAGCAATACTATAGAGATAAACCAAGTCTTCTAACCAAGACTGCAGAACATTCCATTAAACATGGCCTCAACAATATGTGAACTTTCATTCAATGAGTTTCCCTTAAAGGAAAATTTTGGTTAAATGTAGGTTATCGATATAAACTTCCCCTAAGGCATTGTGTTCCCTAGAAATTCCAAGTAACTTCTCGAGGCCTAGCGAGGTTTGAACATATCGGACAATAAATGACTCTCCATCTACAAGTGAAATTAGAACAAACATTCTTTGACATGGTATGAGTCGATATTTATTTTCTTGCTAGCATGATAGCAATATAAGTGATGAAATATTTTAGAAGCACTCAATATTGAAACAAGTCTTGAAAATCAACCACTATACCACATCACTTAAACATTTAAGGTTTTGTGACTTTACAACATAGAGCATGGAAACACTTCGATAATCAAACAATAAACATTTTAGTCATAGAGACTAAGCACCTTGGGCAAGTAAGACTCAAATGTGGCTAGAACGAGAAACAGCGAGGAATCATAAGCTGTTACCTATAATCTATTCTTTTCAATAGGGTCCTTTTCGTGATTTAACATTTTGAAATTTGGCATGAGACATGTGGTATCAATTCGGTTGTACCTATTACAAGCTATTCGATTCACCTTAGACTTCTGACAATCATTTTAAGATTTCTTTGGAATTCACTAGGACATGATTACGCTATTATCCTCTTTCAATGGTTAGAGCGAGAGAACAATTCCCACATTAGATGATATGCTCAAGCATGTATGACTTTCTAGAACTGATTAGGCAAATCATTCTTCATCGACGACATATTGATTTACTCAAAGAGCAAGGAAGAGCATGAAGGGCATTTAAGAACGATTTTAGGACTACTCAAGAATGAGAAGTTGTATGCCAAATTTTCGAAGTATGATTTTTGGAACCGTAAAGTACAATTTCTTGGTCATGATAGTCAAAGACTACAAGTTGATCCTGCAAAGATTGAAGTCGTAAAAGATTGGGCTACTCCAACAAATCCTATGGAAATCCGACAATTTCTAGGACTTCGCCGGGTATTAGAAGATTCATCGAAGGTTTTTCAAAGATAGCTAAAGCTTTGACCAAGTTGATGAGAGAAAAGCAGGGAAATGGGAAAGAAACAAGAAGGCTTATTGTTGAAGCAAAAGCTTTCGTGCAATTTTGGCATTACCCGAAGGAATTGAGAACTTCGTTGTATACTGTGATGCTTCTCATAAAGGGCTTGGGCGTATTATAATGCAAAACGAGAAGGTGATAGCCTATGCTTCTCGACAACTTAAGGTTCATGAGAAGAATTACACCACTCATTATCTTGAGTTGGGGGCAAAAGTTTTGCACTCAAGATTTGAGACACTACCTTTACGTGTGCAGTGTTTACGGACCACAAGAGTTTACAATATGTTCTTGATCAGAAGGAACTTAACATGAGGCAACGTCATTGGTTGGAATTACTCAGTGATTATGATTGTGAAATCAAGTATCATCCGGGAAAAGCCAATGTTGTGGCTGATGCTCTTAGCCTGAAAGAAAGACCCAAACCTTTAAGAGTCCTATCATTAGGAATGACGATTAGTTCACCTTTACCATCAAAAATAATCGAGGCACTCAAGGAGGAAAACCGACCAAGTGAAAAGCTTTATGGTATGCCCGATAATGCAAATGGCTTTGTTTGTAAGAGAGGATGGAGTATTATTATGCTTCAAGGATAGAATGTGGGTACCATTTTATGGCGGGATACGAGAATTGATTATGCATGAGTCGCATAAGTCAATGTATTCTATTCACCCGGGTTCGATGAGATGTATCGGGATGTCAAGAAACTTTATTGGTGGCGGACATGAAAGCGAAATTGCCCGTCGTTAGCGGATGCCATACTTGCTCTAAGGTAAAAGTTGAATATCGAAACCTTGGGGTTACTCCACAACGAAATTCCCAATGGAAATGGGGCGATTCGATGGACTTCGTCACGAAACTTCCTAAGACAGGAGGTTACGACTATATGGGTAATCGTTGATCGTCTTACCAAATCAGCCCATTTCATACCTATTAGAGAGACTTATTCCATGGAACAACTTACTAGAATTTATGTCAAGGAAATAGTCTCAAGGCACGGTGCACCAATTTCCATCATTCCGACAGAGATAGTCGATTCACTTCAAACTTCCGGAAATCATTACAAGATTCATTTGGAACCAAATTAGAGATGAGCACAGCATATCATCCACAAACCGATGGTCAAAGTGAAAGGACAATTTAAACATTAGAAGATATCTTTGAGGGCATGTGTGATTGTTTTGGAAATGGTTGGGCAAATCATTTGCCATTGATGAATTCTTACAACAATAGTAATCACACCCGATAATAGCGGCACCATTCGAGGCGTCTTGAGGCAAACCGTTAAATTTCAAGATGGCGACAAAGTAGTTTGAAGTACTCGCGCCAGGAAAGATGCGGTGGAAGCCTTGGAAGAAAGTTGAAAGTATACGAGGTACGTTGGGCCATTTTGGCGAGTGGCCACGTAGCTTATCGACTTGATCTTCCGTCGAGAACTTGGTCACGTACACAACCGTTTCACGCTTTCAAACAGGAAATGTCTTTGGACGAATCACTTTCGTTATTCCATTGGAAGAAATTCATCGACGATAAACTCAATTTATGGAGGAACCTATAGAAATCATGGACCGCGAGGTCAATTTGTTGTGAAACAAAGTCATTATTCCTATCGTGAAGGTTGGAATTCTCGAAGGTCTGAGTTTACTTGGGAAGGGAAGACCATGCTCTGCCTCTATCCTCACCTTTCACCGATAACATCGTAGAACCTAACATGGACTGAATTCAGGGACTGAATTACTTTTTGGTTGGGCAAATGTGACAACTCGTAATTTCAGGCCATTTTACAAAGTTTAAAATTTTCACTATTAATCTCGGGAATTTACTATTCATCGGTTACTATTCATCATTTTACTATTCATCATTTTCGGAGCCGAAGTAATATTCTGAGAACGTATTTCAAAATTTTACTATTCACGGAACACTATTCATTCCCGGAGAAAATCACGATTCATGGGTCACTATTCAACATTTTTCGTAAACTAAGTTTACGTGGTATCAAATACGTGTAACCTAGAGGGTTAAGCTGCGTATTCATGGAATATCATCAAGGACATTTCATATAGACTAGATTTAGTCTACATATCATTGGTAACATCACCATTTCATATCGGTTCATGCATGGATTTGCATTTTTTTTCATGAAACGTATATTTCCCTATTAAATAAACGCTATTGCGTAAACATTTATTTTGAATATTGATCCGAAACTTCCAAAAATAATCCTAATATATTTTTATACTTATTTTAATACTATAAAAATTATATTATTAATTTACCCGATGTCTTCAATTTATTTTGTATATAAATTGTTATGTATAAATATTTACGACGATCTTCGTATATGCAACTCGATAATTATTATTTCACTCAACTCATGTAAGAAATGTATTTTTATAATTTTTATGACTTCAATACATTTTATTTTGTTCCATTAAAATCTATTTTTAGTTAACGCTACACTAAATAACAAATTAAATGTACAAAACATGCAATATATACAACTTTAAATACATTAATACATTGAAAACTCTCACTTTACCTCTTCATGTGAGGTTGCCGACCTTCCCCCCTCCAACACATCAAACTATGATATTTTTTTTAATAAACTATACACCTATGCATTTTTTTGAGCAAATATCTCTTACAATTTATTAGTTTTCTAATAAGAAAACATACACAACACATAATTCAAAGGTGTAAATTTACTCAAACTCTCTCTCTTACTTAGGGGTGGCCGGCCAAGGTCTAGAACAAGGAAAAATCAAATATTTTTCATGATCCAAGTATTAATCAAGTCCTAGGAATGATCTATGTTAAGGTTTTGAAATAAAAACCTATAGATTAATAAGGTTTTCATCACTTTCTTTCACATAATCATTCAAGTAAGTATTTCATGATCTTCATAAATTTTTCATATTCATCTTTATGTTATTTCATCATTTTTGCAAGAAAGCATGCAAGTTACATGTGAATTTATACCACTTTTAATTGTTTTAGTACATATTATTAGTTATTATTATCCTATAATTATCCCTTGAAACATATCATGTTTGATGATGTCTAGGAACCCATGACACCCTAAGAAGGTGTATGGTAGGATTAGAATAGTTTCGGAGTTGTTTTGAATTGGTTGGAACAGGTTTGGCACGAGAAAAACTCATTTCGACAAGTTTACTAAAGAGTCTGTCCATATTTTTGAAATCTGGAAATTTCAACAGTTTATAAAATATTTTGGGCTAGATATTTAGAAAATACACTTTAAAACAAAAACGTGGTCGCTTGAACGGATTAAAACGGAGTTATAACGAAGATGTTATGAATTTTTGAAGTTTGACGACGAAAACTAATAATTTCAGAAATTTCAGCATGTAAATCAATCTCAAAAATATTATTGGTATATACTTATTATATACTTTCTAAGGATGTAAGCATTAGAAAAGCGGACTTGTAACGATTAAATTACGCTTAAACAAAGTTGCCGTAACTTTATTATATAAGCAACATTAATATATTTTCTATTAAACATAAACTACGGCAACTAGGGACCATGTTGTGGGTCGTTTTTAACAATGACGGAGTACTTTTTATAAAATGATGTCTTCTAGTAAAAGTAAGTTCGCCTAGCCTATTTTCCAAAATGTCCAACCGTTCGTCAAGTGGGGTTGTAACGAATAAAATATAGTCACTCAAACTTTGCCGAAAACCACCCTTAAACAATATTTTGGACACAAGTACCATACTTTACCTATATTTTTCTCTATGATTGGAACCTCTATGATGAAAACTTAAATGCTAAAACTTTGAGATAATGATACAAGCTTCCGAAAACCGTTGAGTTTGTTTACTAACATTCGGTACCATTTTATTTTAGCTTTTCAAAGCCGTTTTGTCACTTTCATGAAATTTTCAATGACATTATTTTACGACGAAAAGTTATAATTTCATAATAAATCATTAAATGATTATCGTAAGATATCATTTCAACGTAAATACTTGTGGTATAGATTACATGTGGATTTGCATGCACGACATTGTTTCATGATTTACATTAGAACATATCATTCATAATAGGTCACGGTCAGAGGTTACGCCTCATTTCAGCATTTCCATTATATCATCATTATCATTGCAACATGTGAGTTTTCATAGCCCCGATTTATTCAAGTTTTTACTTTATTTCAAACCTACGGGGGAGAATACATTGCACATCATTTTTATTACGATACCAAGTATATCAAATGCATTGCTTAAGTTACCTCATGCCAATTGAATGTCCCCATTATATAACATGAACCGTTAATTTCGAGGGTGAGTGGATAGATCTATCGAGGGTGACTCCTCCATCCGGGTTGGTGGATTCCAACCGGTTAAACGGATGCATTTCATTTAATATCATTATTTGAGTTGTTTGGCAAACACTCTGTTGAGGCGAACATCATGATCAGTCTAGTTTCGGTGTCATGGACTTATAGCAATTGTAACATCATTTTGTGACATCATTGTCATACATAACTTATACTTGTGGTAGTCGTATTAAACATATACATAAACTCTATGAACTCACTCAACCTTTGTGTTGACACTTTTAACAATGTATTTTCAGGGTTACTAAGGCATTGATTCATGGCATGCATGTGGACATATCATAGAGTCGTGGCGGTAGCGTCTCACATGGGATTTATACACTTTAAAAACATCGTTTGTCTTGTACCAAACTTATTTTTCGCGCAAGTTGATTTTCATTTGGGACCTATTCTTGTAAACTCTGATTGTTTTATTAAATCAAGCGATGTATTTTCCAAACGACACTTTAGGTCGTTCAATATAACTGTGATTGTGATGCTATGACAGTCATCCCCCAGGAATTCCATTTCGCTGCAAAACAGGTAATTTGGGGGTGTGACACTATTGATGTGTGCTCGTATGATGATTAAAAATGTTTTACCTAGATACTATTACTCCCTAGTTATCTTTTATTGTAGGTTGAATTGTCACGTCCTTATTCTTAAGGCGTTGTGTTTCCTAAAGTCGTAGGGTGTGCCTATGCCCTAACTCTTTGAAGTCAACCTTGAGTGTAGTAAAGGAAATCCACTAAGTCATTCATAAACTATCAAAGATTCATCAAGCATTAAACACAACGATAGCCTAGTCGCACTCCTAAGCCAATTACAATTAAGATAAGAGATAACCTAACAATAATTAACAACTAGGTTTCATAGATCTAAACAAACACACAAGAAATTTAGCCGGACATGTTAAACAAGCAAGCATACACACATTCAATGAAAGACACAATGATATTATTGAAGTAAAACACTTATCTTGATGTGGAAAATAGGGTTTGGGACCCTAAGATACTGTCCAAGTAGGACTACAAACATTTAGGGTTTTTACTCCAAAAGTATACCTCCCCAAATATTGAAAATTCGATTTCTATATATAATTTTATATTTGTGACGGTGTCGCCTTATAGGTGGGACGCTATCAGATCTCCGTCATTAGGGTTCTTGTCTTGGCCAAGTTATCGTTGGGACGGTGTCACGTTGTGGTTGTGACACCGTCGGCCTTCAGCAGGGACGTCATCTGATTCTGGATCTGTGCCATCTCAGATGAAATGTCTTAGTAACACCCTTCCTCTTCAAAGCTTGACGTTGTCAGGTGTTTTTTAACAAAAAAGTCTATTGAGTCGTCAGGTGTATTTTAATTAAACCCGCAGAGAGTGACGGCGTCGCCCTTTAGTTCGGACGCCGTCAGCTTTAGTTTTAGTAGCTTGAATGTCTTCGATCTTGACTGAGCCATTTTCTTCGTGTTTTCACTCCTTTTTGTCCAAATATGTATCATTCTAGCATTTTGCTTCCAAGAGACCTAAAAGGTGAAAAGGAACAAAATTAAGCAGTAACAGATATAAAAGTGAGCTATTAAGGGCTTAAATGACCCCTTAAAAGTGTATGTTTTAAATCCTTATCACAACTACTTTATCCTGATCTACATCTTCATCCATATTAGTCTCCAAATTACTCATCTCTGCTCCTAAATGACCCTGAGCCTCCCCTGAACCTATTATATCATCATCCTCCCCTGTTTGGTAGCACCCCCCCCCCCAA
The DNA here is from genome assembly GCA_910596185.1 of Chrysanthemum makinoi. Classification (NCBI taxonomy): domain Eukaryota; kingdom Viridiplantae; phylum Streptophyta; class Magnoliopsida; order Asterales; family Asteraceae; genus Chrysanthemum; species Chrysanthemum makinoi. The sequence goes on along the minus strand of OU343216.1, from coordinate 14,906,920 downwards.
CTTGTTTCATCAGTGGAACTCACCCTGTGTGCGGTAGCTACATTCTGCAATCTCTTGAATGTAGTAGTTCTTGACCTCTTAACACCTTCGAAAAATCTAACTCTATGCTTCAAACGTTTGATTTCTTCACCTCGAGTTTTTGTTCACTTTTGGAGGCCAATAACTGCTTTTGACAATTTTTTACATTTTTCCATCAATTCCTTAATGACTTCCATACTGTCCTGACCACTTCTGCTTGTTTTACCTAGCCCGAGTGGTGGATCACATGAATTGTCATTTTGTACATTAGTATCCATAAATTCAACTTTTTCAGTTCTATCCTCATCACTTCGGGATGTGTTACCTTCCTTGAGAGATGAATCAGAGGATGTAAACTCAATCTCAAAACTAGTTTGAGCATCTGAGCCCCTATATTAGCCATTTGGCTGGGTTTTCATCATTTGCATTACGTTCCTGAGAACCTAACACTTCAGATGTTGCCTTGGTGTGGGTCTTATTTATGTTACCACTTTCCTGCTCTGCTGCTAAGCTAGAAGTAGTAGTGGTAGCCCTCAACAACTTGTCATTCTCCCTACTAATGACAGCCTCATCTGCAACCATACCAGTGCTAGCCTGAGGAAGCTTAGCACCCCTTTGATGTGATTTCTTATGGGTATATATCTTTCTTTGTGGCTGAGGTAGACGACAAAATTATGGATGTGGGTTGGGTTAATAGCTGAGATTGCTACACCTTCATCCTTAATTTGTGGAAGGGTCACCATGTTTTGAAATAGTCGTGTAACCCTTCAAAAAAAACCTTTTCCCTGCTTCCTCATAAATTTGAAAACTTTCTTTGTGAGCAGGGGTGTATCCAAGGTTCCTTTATGGACCTTTTTCTTTAAAAATTTGTTTATCAACAAATATTTGAACAAACCTTGGATACAAAAAGGAGTTACTTGAATCATCACAGTTTTTAATCATACCATAAAAAATCATCTTAGAAAAATTATATTGTTGTCCCTGAGTCAAGCACACTATAGCAGAAGCTATAACTGTACTAAACTCATTCCAGCTAGTTGTTTTAGGACTGATACAATGCATGATGGTATGAATTAAAAATTTCCATTGAGGTGAGAATAGCCTTTTGTAAAATTTTAAAAAGTTGTTTGGCTTCTCATACCCTATCTTTTTAAGACCTTCAAAAATATTAGGTGTTTGAAGACAGTGGACACCATTCTTATATGCTAGTTCCCAGGAACTTCTAAATGATGACTCAGTGACAACCATCTCTTGACCATCTACTAATGCCCGAATTTGTACTTCCCTATCAATAGTTCTGGACTTAGCAGTAGCCCAAAATTGCTTAATGTTGGAATGAAATAAACTAGGAGTTACTGATAATGCATACCTTATAGGGCAAGCATTAAGAAAATCAAGAATCTCAGCAAATCCTTCAGATTCTGGTAAGGGTTTGTTAAGTAAAGCAACCAAGTTGTGACTGTTAGCAAAAACCCTTGTCGACATTGTGAATTATCGCTTGGGAATTTAGAATTTAGATTTTTGGAGTTTAGTAAAGTGGTATGGTTTTCAATCAAGACAATTATGAGCACAAAAATTATGCTATAATGAATCAATTTGGGATTTATACAAAAAAAGGTTACAATTTTGTCTCTGAATTTTCAAACCTATCAACATTATCCAAGTAGTAGTAACATTGGCCCTGCAGCACTAACTTTTGACTAGCAGCAGTATGTTTGTTTTAACAGTTCAAACTCTAATTTCTCTGCAAACCAATCATTCTCCTTATGCTTATTCTGCAAAATGTTTGTCCAAAACTACAAAAACACAAGAGAGAACAACACATAATAATTATGACATAGATTAATACTTAGCAGCGAGATTCAAAATTGGCAGGAATTACAAAACTTTACCAAAAGACAAAGAGCTAAGTTTTTAAAATATTTAGCATTCCAATACATGCAATCACTACTCACATCAAAACCTATTGTGAGCAGATATGTAACATTGTTGTCAGTATGGATTTTCACAATTTGATTCAATTTCTTTTCATTACAAATTATAAAATGGTGTCTTATCTCAATATGTATTGTTTTTCAATGATAATCGGGAATTTTAATTATGCACAAGATCGTATGCAAAATGTAGTTTTTCAACTCTAGTCTGATGTTTCTCTTTATCAGCCAAATATGCATCGTTATCTGTTTCAGCCTGTTTTTTCTCTTTTAGCAGTAGAATCTAAACATAAGCAGCAGCTACAAATAACTCTAGTAGTCGTCAAACTCCAGCAGTAGTTGCATCTCGCTAGCAGTAGTAACCCATACACTAGCAGTATACCACTAAGTGTATTCTCTTGATCTTAAGAACCATCAACAGTAGTTCCAATACACTAGCGATAGTTCAGATTGTACTAGCAGTAGGTAAGACTAGGAGAGTATTTATATTCTTGACCCAACATTGGTAATGTATGACTTGAAACCCTTTATATTCTTGAAATAAAGTAGCTAAACCATATATTTTTTGGGTACAATTACTTATCTTTAGGAGTCAAGTACAATTACAGATCTGAGACCTACTATACACGAGTTCCAATCTGCATGGTGGATAGATGGCCAAGATTTTTTTCAACGACTATGTTCCCAGAGCTTCGGTCAGGGCCCATCACAGCCTTGACAATACTTCTCTTTCAAAGATGGCAAAGTCACTGCAACGTACGAAAACTGCTTTGAAAGTAAATTCCAATCAATGCAAGAGTGGAAGTAGTTCCAGAACTAAAATCCTTAAGGATCATGTAATTGCCGATCTGAATCGTAAACTTTTTAAACTTGAGTGTATTATTCAGGTTCTGCTTATATTCATTATAATATAAGAATAGTAGCTGCACTTTTTTACATGACCTCGCGGATTTTTAAAACAGTTAAACCTTCACAGGTTCTTGCTCATGACAGAACTGCCAGACTTCGGGTATATTTTTCAACTAATTTGTATTTATAGGCCAGTATGCTACTTTGAAGAAGTTATGATGCAACTCATCTCTCACATTACTCCGTAACTATTTCGTGACTCAGAAAACAAACTTATCAGAAGGTTACGACGTAACTCTTCCCAAAGGTTACGACGTAACTATATTAGGTCAAATGAGGTTCCACGCTGCTAATACTTACGCCATAACTACTGCATCAATTACGACGGAACTGAGTTTATTGAAGACTAAAGCGTAACCACTCATTAGGTTACGCCGTAACCAGCATATCTAGTGCATTATACGAAGAAATAAAAGGTTACGGCGTAACTCCTATATTGGTTACGCCGTAACCCAGATCCGGCCTATAAATACCCCACGAATTCTAGCATTTCTATTCATTCCATTCCACACACAACACTCAAAGAATGTGGGAAAAACCTCAAGGCAGGTCTAGAGGACCATACGGAGCTGTCTCCAAGGGAGAAATCACTCCCCTACGATAAGCATTAGCGTTTTATATTTCTTTTACTTTCAATTCATGTATTTCGTACCTTTGAATATTAAATTGATTTGTATGATTAATATGAGCGGCTAAGCACCTTTTGGTGCTGGCCTAGTTATGATTCCTTAATTGTTTTGCTTGTGTTTACTTTACTTTCGTACAATTATTTCTAAGTGTATACATGCATAGTTTATTGGTAGCCACCCTTGGTTCGGTAGTTTTGAATGGCGATAGAGGCCAATTACCTAGGAGATATGACCAACTGACCATAGGTGAGCGGACTGAGACGAGAAGGGTAAGATATGACCAACTGACGACCCTTTCTACTTGTGCGATATGACCAACTGATCACCTATCATTTGGATGAAATTAAGAATTAGGGGGTGCGTATCTAAGTTCCTAACGGTCGGGCCTTCACTATTATAAATCTTACATTTAGCGGTACTTAATGACTTGGCTTAGGGGACCGGGAACAACAGGACTTATGAGGGGACACCTGACTACTCATGTGGTGGCATCTTTGCTGATAGATTAGGGCGAATTGACCAAATGTTGTCCTCTCGACTTTGACCCCACCTAAAGTAATTGGAAGTAACTAGACATAGACATAACTAGCTAGGAGGATTAACTAGGTTAGCACCACTCTGCTTTATTGATTTCCCTTTATCCTTTATTTGCTATTATTCTGTTTAATTCTGCATTAGTAGTTTAATTAATTAAATCCCTATCGAAACCATTATAAATCTGTGACACCTAGACGTAGTAATAATCCAACAACACATAGCTCTTGGGACGACCTCGGCTTTACCGTTTACTACACTACACACGATCGGGTATACTTCCCGTTAGTGCACTAGGGTAGACCGTAGGTATAACGAGACATTATAAATATTAAGACCTGGTCAGTAAAACCTGCATCAAGTTTTTGGCACCGCTGCCGGGGAGTTATATTAGGATTAATATTAAGTCTTTCATTTCATTTTTAAACTTTTCTCACCACCATATTTCAAGTTTTCAGGTACCATGGAAGTTGTTGACATCAATGACCTCACTCTTGAGGAATACTTGGCGTTGACAAGAGCGAAACAAGGGCCAGGTCTCATAAGACTGGCAATTGCAGCGGATGTCCATTTCGAAATCAAAGACCAATTTATGAGGGAGCTTTGTGCTAACCCTTTTTCAGGAAACAGGGACGAAGATGAATATGAGCACATTGAAAATGTCCTATACATTGCAAGCCTTTTCAACATTCCAGGCATGTCTCATGATGTTGTTATCCTAAGGGTATTCCCTATGACTCTTACTGGAGCTAGTAGAAGATGAATCGAAAGATTGCCCGCCGGGGCAATTAATACTTGGGCGCTACTTAAGAAGCACTTCATTCAGAGATATTGTCCGCCATCGAAAATTTCTAACCAGCTTTTGGAGATCCATAATTTCGAACAAGAAGACGACGAAACATTGTATCAAGCCTGGGATAGATACAACGATCTCCTTTACAAGTGTCCTACACATGATCTGAACAACCAGCAGAAGGTCAACATTTTCTACAAAGGAATTAACGTAACTACAAGGCAAATTCTGAACTATGAAGGACCTATCCCAAAAATGACACCTTCTATTGCAATTGAAGCCATTCAGAAACTTGCTGATCACTCTAAAAAATGGCATGATAGGGGCAACCTTAGCGTTAAGACAAGTTCAATAAGCATTGCTTCCATTTCAAGCAAGTTGGAAAACCTCGGAAGAGATATGAAGAAGCTCGGGGAAAATGTTCATGCTATTCGGATTGGATGGAATAGAAGTGAAGACTTGGACCAAGCCGGATATTTCCCTATAAGACCCTGTGTCGAGAAGGTTATGTATGGAGAAGGGAAATCATGTTATCAAGACTCATTCAACGCTAGAAATGTTTCGCTCGAAGAATCAATTAAAAAATATCTTGAGGAAGATGATAAGCGGCAAGCTGATAGGAATGGATTGTTCCAGAAATTCCATGATACTAGAACCGCTCTCCTGGAACAAAATAAGAATATGGAGAACGACAAAGGATTGATTGTGAAAAATGATGTTGATCAAGACAATTCATTCGATGATAACTCCTATAATGCCATTTACTCCAGCAATGGAAAACCCCTCTATACCCTTTTCAGATACGATCAAGAGGAGCTCTCCAGATTGTAAAAACAAGATGAAGCCATATGGAACAAGACAAGCCTGCCAAAGGTCGAATTACGGACTGATGTCGAAGCAGGTATGGGAAACAAAGTAAAATTAAACGCCAGATGCTCTGCAGTTGTCACACCCCCAAAATATCGCAGCGGAACGATAGTGTCATTGGGGTATAACGTCATAGCACAAAGTATGGATACAGAAAACGACCTCTATAATGAGACGTTTTGAAAAGTTTACCATTCGATTTCAAATGTCAAAGATTACACAACAAGAAATCATAAAGTTTGATAATACACAAAGAGTTTACAAAACATGTCGAATGGTAACTGTTAAAAGCACAAGACTCCAATGTATACCATGCGACCCAAAAGCTCCATGAAATGCTATCACCTTAAAACCTGAGATAAACATGCTAAAAAGTGTCAACACAAAGGTTGGTGAGTTCGTAGAGTTTGTAACAAAATGATTTGAAATACTTAGAGAAATGTTCACACAGCAAAGGCATTGTAAATCCACTCAGTTCCAAGTTCCGCCCATACAAAACTTGCAACCTGTGTGTTCACAACCCATTGCCAAAATATAGTATGTATATCATGAATATGCGCAATATGATAGATAAAAGTATAATTGTCACCACGAGGGTCTTCCAACAACTCATGTTGGGATGTTTGTAATTAATAGCCTTCCAACAACTTAATTTGGAGCCATTAATTCTTGCATGTTTGTAAATTAGTAGCCCTCCAACAACTTAATTTGGTGCCACTAATTCTTGTATGTTTGTAAATTAGTAGCCCTCCAACAACTTAATTTGGTGCCACTAATTCTAGTATGTTTGTAAATTAGTAGCCCTCCAACAACTTAATTTGGTGCCACTAATTCTTGTATGTTTGTAAATTAGTAGCCCTCCAACAACTTAATTTGGTGCCACTAATTCTAGTATGTAATGCAAGTATGCATATGAAATCAAATATAACCCAATCAAGTATAAAACGCAATCAAGTCTAAAGTATAAGTAATATTGTTTGGCAATAGAGTTTAAATGTTTTGATAAATAAGCATGTATCTCGCCCCAAATAGTTTATAGGAATTTAAACGAGTAAAAGCGGGGTATGAACTCACAGGAGTATGTCAAAGTTTAGAATATTTGTGAAAGTAAATGAAAATAGTTTGAGCATGTATCTCCCCAAAACTTGATCATGAAAGCAAGTAAAGCAGGGAGACTACTGAACTCACAAGTAGTATGTCAAAGTTTAGAATATTTGTGAAAGTAAATGAAAATAGTTTGAGCATGTATCTCCCCCAAATAGTTTGTAAGACAAATAAGTAATAGAAAGTGGGGCTACGAACTCACCTGGTGTGATAGATATGCTAACAAAATGGAGTGCACGAAAATGAGGCTCGAAACTATCCGCGACCTAAAATGAATGTTATGACTTGAGTTATGATATGTTGTCGTGAATGCATGATTTGAAAACGTATCACCCAATATGCTACTTGAAAATTAGTTAATATAGAAATATTGTTACTTGAATGTGTGACGGTTCCATGTCAAAATAAATACTTTTGAGCTAATGGTGAAAATGTAGTTAAAACTATGTAACGGTTTTTGTAATTGAAAAATCGGTTTACGTTAGACTTGAAGTAATATATACATAGGAAAACTAACTCGTTTTAAGGTCCGTTTCCCCCGAAACGTCCGTTTAGGCCCTCAAAACCTTAATTAAAAATCCTGACAGCATACTAATGCTGTGAATAGTGTTTTCAGCACGTTTTCGACTCAAAGTTCGGTTAACCATAACTCACTCGGTTTAAGTCCGTTTTTCAAGTTCTTTATATCCACGCGAAGGTAATTAAGTGTACTAATATATTTTTAAACTTTGGAGATTTCACAGAAAGTTTAAGGACACTGTTTGGTCAGTTGAAAATCGGGACAGCATGTACACTTTCCGGAAAATGGTAGTTTTTAAATCGTAACTTTAAAACCACGTATCTTTTCGTTATAACTCCGTTTTAGTCCGTTCAAAAGGCCACGTTCATAACTAAAAATCTAGTTTCTAAAACTTTAATAAAACTTATAAAAATGACTAACTTTTCGGAAAAATTATAAATTTCGACAGCGCTTCAGCGCTTATTTTAAAATTACCATTTTTCTACTTGTTTAACCACAACTTCACCACAAAATCCCTTAATCTACTCATCACCAATCCTACTAGTAAAACAACTTCATTTGATCATACCCAAAATAAATATTCATTATGAGGCTAAAAATATATATATACAAACTTAAATAAACATGTATAAAATTTATGTAATCATTTCCTCCAAAAATCACAACTAGACTTTGATGATCCATTTTTCAAACTTATCATTTTTATAAACTTCTAACTAGTACATACTTGTTATAAAAATTAATAGGACACATATGGGTGATAACATTTGATAAACATGAATAAAACTACAACTTGAGCAAAAATAATCATATGGACTTCATGAAATGTATGAAAAATATATATGAAAAAGTAAGAGATGAAGTTTTATGCTTACAAATGCTTGATGAGGTTTAGTGAACCAAGGATTATCCTAAACACCCTAGGTTTTTATTTCAAAACCTAAACAAAGAGTGTTACTAGATTGTTAAAAGCTTGATTAGAAAAATTTTGATGATCACTCCCTTGATCCTTATGGTTGGCCGGATTTTGGTGAAGAAGAAGAGGAGAGAATAGCTTGACTTCACACTTGAATTATTGAGATGAATGTGTTGAATGTGTAAGTCTTGGAGTGTAGACTTATATAAGTAAAGATCTTGAAAATCTTGGTGAATCTTTCATTTAATAATACATACATATACTTTACATTATATATTATGTTTATAAATGTGTAAATGTAAGAAATGTAAAGTTATTTGAGGATAAGTAGTAGCTTGTAGTATTGTTAAGTAATATTAGTAAGTTGTATACACATTTGAATATTTAAGGTAGCGTTAGATAAAATAAATTTCACGGGTCAAGATAAAATATATTTTGGTCATAAAAATTTTAAAAATACATTTCTTGCAAAACTTGAGTGAAATCATAATAATCGTGTAGTTTTTTAAGAAAACCGTCGTAATAATATAAATTTAACAATTTACATACAAAAATGAATTTTAAAACACGAGGTAACTCAAAATATAGTTTTTATAACTAAATGTAAGTATAAAAATGTATCGGGATCATTTGTTCAAAAATAATGTTTACGCGATAATGTTTATTTAATAAGAAAATAACGTTTAATGAAAAATGCAAAACCATGTACGAATCGTTATGAAATGCTGAATGTGAAATATGAGAAATGACCGGAAATTGCGAATTGTGACATTCTTCCCATGTCAAAGGAATCACGTCCTCGTGATTCGATTAATGATACTATGGCCCAAAACGCGACAAGGGTTCTAAAAGTTTATGCTCATGTATGATTTAAATGATTATGCCAATGCTCATGCATATGTCGTGACTATATCCCATTCTAAAGACATGCTCCCTTATGATTAGGCTCGATGAGGCAAGCTTTCCCATTCTCGAGCAAAATTTCCAAAAGACTTTTAGGTAACCGATTTTTGCTTAATCCCACAACTCATCAAACAAGAACTGTCATACGATTAGGCTAAATCGGTTTAGGTAACAACTTGTTTCTAGCTCGATCTTTGCAACTCATCAAACAAGAACTGTCACACGGATCAAACTGGAAACAAGTGGTTTGAAGGAAATCTTTTGAAAATTTGGCTCGATTACGGAATTGCTTACTCATATGAGACTACTACTCCCTTCATTGCATGATTCTTCCTGAATTAGACATAGGTGATCAAGCTATGTATAATTTAGGAGTAACTATGCAATGCTTGGACTAATCGACTCATATGATGTTTGGTGTTGAGTCATAAGTTCGCATGTATAAAGAATATGCACTTATAATGATATGATGAGATGCTATGATGATGTGGTTATAGTCTAGGGTCAATGATGCAACCTAGTTCTCTATAACCAACGCTCTGATACCAATCTGTCACAACCCCAAAATATCGCAGCGGAACGATAGTGTCATTGGGGTATAACGTCATAGCACAAAGTATGGATACAGAAACGACCTCTATAATGAGACGTTTTGAAAAGTTTACCATTCGATTTCAAATGTCAAAGATTACACAACAAGAAATCATAAAGTTTGATAATACACAAAGAGTTTACAAAACATGTCGAATGGTAACTGTTAAAAGCACAAGACTCCAATGTATACCATGCGACCCAAAAGCTCCATGAAATGCTATCACCTTAAAACCTGAGATAAACATGCTAAAAGTGTCAACACAAAGGTTGGTGAGTTCGTAGAGTTTGTAACAAAATGATTTGAAATTCTTAGAGAAATGTTCACACAAAGGCATTGTAAATCCACTCAGTTCCAAGTTCCGCCCATACAAAACTTGCAACCTGTGTGTTCACAACCCATTGCCAAAATATAGTATGTATATCATGAATATGCGCAATATGATAGATAAAAGTATAATTGTCACCACGAGGGTCTTCCAACAACTCATGTTGGGATGTTTGTAATTAATAGCCTTCCAACAACTTAATTTGGAGCCATTAATTCTTGCATGTTTGTAAATTAGTAGCCCTCCAACAACTTAATTTGGTGCCACTAATTCTTGTATGTTTGTAAATTAGTAGCCCTCCAACAACTTAATTTGGTGCCACTAATTCTAGTATGTTTGTAAATTAGTAGCCCTCCAACAACTTAATTTGGTGCCACTAATTCTAGTATGTTTGTAAATTAGTAGCCCTCCAACAACTTAATTTGGTGCCACTAATTCTAGTATGTAATGCAAGTATGCATATGAAATCAAATATAACCCAATCAAGTATAAAACGCAATCAAGTCTAAAGTATAAGTAATATTGTTTGGCAATAGAGTTTAAATGTTTTGATAAATAAGCATGTATCTCGCCCCAAATAGTTTATAGGAATTTAAACGAGTAAAAGTGGGGTATGAACTCACAGTAGTATGTCAAAGTTTAGAATATTTGTGAAAGTAAATGAAAATAGTTTGAGCATGTATCTCCCCCAAAACAGTCATGAAAGCAAGTAAAAGCAGGGGCTACGAACTCACAGTAGTATGTCAAAGTTTAGAATATTTGTGAAAGTAAACGAAAATAGTTTGAGCATGTATCTCCCCCAAATAGTTTGTAAGACAAATAAGTAATAGAAAGTGGGGCTACGAACTCACCTGGTGTGATAGATATGCTAACAAAATGGAGTGCACGAAAATGAGGCTCGGAAACTATCCGCGACCTAAAATGAATGTTATGACTTGAGTTATGATATGTTGTCGTGAATGCATGATTTGAAAACGTATCACCCAATATGCTACTTGAAAATTAGTTAATATAGAAATATTGTTACTTGAATGTGTGACGGTTCCATGTCAAAATAAATACTTTTGAGCTAATGGTGAAAATGTAGTTAAAACTATGTAACGGTTTTTGTAATTGAAAAATCGGTTTACGTTAGACTTGAAGTAATATATACATAGGAAAACTAACTCGTTGTTAAGGTCCGTTTCCCAAAACGTCCGTTTAGGCCCTCAAAACCTTAATTAAAAATCCTGACAGCATACTAATGCTGTGAATAGTGTTTTCAGCACGTTTTCGACTCAAAGTTCGGTTAACCATAACTCACTCGTTTTAAGTCCGTTTTCAAGTTCTTTATATCCACGCGAAGGTAATTAAGTGTACTAATATATTTTTAAACTTTGGAGATTTCACAGAAAGTTTAAGGACACTGTTTGGTCAGTTGAAAATCGGGACAGCATGTACACTTTCCGGAAAATGGTAGTTTTTAAATCGTAACTTTAAAACCACGTATCTTTTCGTTATAACTCCGTTTTAGTCCGTTCAAAAGGCCACGTTCATAACTAAAAATCTAGTTTCTAAAACTTTAATAAAACTTATAAAAATGACTAACTTTTCGGAAAAATTATATATTTCGACAGCGCTTCAGCTTATTTTTAAAATTACCATTTTTCTACTTGTTTAACCACAACTTCACCACAAAAATCCCTTAATCTACTCATCACCAATCCTACTAGTAAAACAACTTCATTTGATCATACCCAAAATAAATATTCATTATGAGGCTAAAAATATATATATACAAACTTAAATAAACATGTATAAAATTTATGTAATCATTTCCTCCAAAAATCACAACTAGACTTTGATGATCCATTTTTCAAACTTATCATTTTTATAAACTTCTAACTAGTACATACTTGTTATAAAAATTAATAGGACACATATGGGTGATAACATTTGATAAACATGAATAAAAACTACAACTTGAGCAAAAATAATCATATGGACTTCATGAAATGTATGAAAAATATATATGAAAAAGTAAGAGATGAAGTTTTATGCTTACAAATGCTTGATGAGGTTTAGTGAACCAAGGATTATCCTAAACACCCTAGGTTTTTATTTCAAAACCTAAACAAAGAGTGTTACTAGATTGTTAAAAGCTTGATTAGAAAAATTTTGATGATCACTCCCTTGATCCTTATGGTTGGCCGGATTTTGGTGAAGAAGAAGAGGAGAGAATAGCTTGACTTCACACTTGAATTATTGAGATGAATGTGTTGAATGTGTAAGTCTTGGAGTGTAGACTTATATAAGTAAAGATCTTGAAAATCTTGGTGAATCTTTCATTTAATAATACATACATATACTTTACATTATATATTATGTTTATAAATGTGTAAATGTAAGAAATGTAAAGTTATTTGAGGATAAGTAGTAGCTTGTAGTATTGTTAAGTAATATTAGTAAGTTGTATACACATTTGAATATTTAAGGTAGCGTTAGATAAAATAAATTTCACGGGTCAAGATAAAATATATTTTGGTCATAAAAATTTTAAAAATACATTTCTTGCAAAACTTGAGTGAAATCATAATAATCGTGTAGTTTTTAAGAAAACCGTCGTAATAATATAAATTTAACAATTTACATACAAAAATGAATTTTAAAACACGAGGTAACTCAAAATATAGTTTTTATAACTAAATGTAAGTATAAAAATGTATCGGGATCATTTGTTCAAAAATAATGTTTACGCGATAGCGTTTATTTAATAAGAAAATAACGTGTAATGTAAAATGCAAAATCATGTACGAATCGTTATGAAATGCTGAATGTGAAATATGAGAAATGACCGGAAATTGCGAATTGTGACATTCTTCCCATGTCAAAGGAATCACGTCCTCGTGATTCGATTAATGATACTATGGCCCAAAACGCGACAAGGGTTCTAAAAGTTTATGCTCATGTATGATTTAAATGATTATGCCAATGCTCATGCATATGTCGTGACTATATCCCATTCTAAAGACATGCTCCCTTATGATTAGGCTCGATGAGGCAGGCTTTCCCATTCTCGAGCAAAATTTCCAAAAGACTTTTAGGTAACCGATTTTTGCTTAATCCCACAACTCATCAAACAAGAACTGTCATACGATTAGGCTAAATCGGTTTAGGTAACAACTTGTTTCTAGCTCGATCTTTGCAACTCATCAAACAAGAACTGCCACGCGGATCAAACTGGAAACAAGTGGTTTGAAGGAAATCTTTTGAAAATTTGGCTCGATTACGGAATTGCTTACTCATATGAGACTACTACTCCCTTCATTGCATGATTCTTCCTGAATTAGACATAGGTGATCAAGCTATGTATAATTTAGGAGTAACTATGCAATGCTTGGACTAATCGACTCATATGATGTTTGGTGTTGAGTCATAAGTTCGCATGTATAAAGAATATGCACTTATAATGATATGATGAGATGCTATGATGATGTGGTTATAGTCTAGGGTCAATGATGCAACCTAGTTCTCTATAACTGATGCTCTGATACCAATCATCACACCCCCAAAATATCGCAGCTGAACGATAGTGTCATTGGGGTATAACGTCATAGCACAAAGTATGGATACAGAAAACGACCTCTATAATGAGACGTTTTGAAAAGTTTACCATTCGATTTCAAATGTCAAAGATTACACAACAAGAAATCATAAAGTTTGATAATACACAAAGAGTTTACAAAACATGTCGAATGGTAACTGTTAAAAGCACAAGACTCCAATGTATACCATGCGACCCAAAAGCTCCATGAAATGCTATCACCTTAAAACCTGAGATAAACATGCTAAAAAGTGTCAACACAAAGGTTGGTGAGTTCATAGAGTTTGTAACAAAATGATTTGAAATACTTAGAGAAATGTTCACACAAAGCAAAGGCATTGTAAATCCACTCAGTTCCAAGTTCCGCCAATACAAAACTTGCAACCTGTGTGTTCACAACCCATTGCCAAAATATAGTATGTATATCATGAATATGCGCAATATGATAGATAAAAGTATAATTGTCACCACGAGGGTCTTCCAACAACTCATGTTGGGATGTTTGTAATTAATAGCCTTCCAACAACTTAATTTGGAGCCATTAATTCTTGCATGTTTGTAAATTAGTAGCCCTCCAACAACTTAATTTGGTGCCACTAATTCTTGTATGTTTGTAAATTAGTAGCCCTCCAACAACTTAATTTGGTGCCACTAATTCTAGTATGTTTGTAAATTAGTAGCCCTCCAACAACTTAATTTGGTGCCACTAATTCTTGTATGTTTGTAAATTAGTAGCCCTCCAACAACTTAATTTGGTGCCACTAATTCTAGTATGTAATGCAAGTATGCATATGAAATCAAATATAACCCAATCAAGTATAAAACGCAATCAAGTCTAAAGTATAAGTAATATTGTTTGGCAATAGAGTTTAAATGTTTTGATAAATAAGCATGTATCTCGCCCCAAATAGTTTATAGGAATTTAAACGAGTAAAAGTGGGGTATGAACTCACAGTAGTATGTCAAAGTTTAGAATATTTGTGAAAGTAAATGAAAATAGTTTGAGCATGTATCTCCCCCAAAACAGTCATGAAAGCAAGTAAAAGCAGGGGCTACGAACTCACAGTAGTATGTCAAAGTTTAGAATATTTGTGAAAGTAAACGAAAATAGTTTGAGCATGTATCTCCCCCAAATAGTTTGTAAGACAAATAAGTAATAGAAAGTGGGGCTACGAACTCACCTGGTGTGATAGATATGCTAACAAAATGGAGTGCACGAAAATGAGGCTCGGAAACTATCCGCGACCTAAAATGAATGTTATGACTTGAGTTATGATATGTTGTCGTGAATGCATGATTTGAAAACGTATCACCCAATATGCTACTTGAAAATTAGTTAATATAGAAATATTGTTACTTGAATGTGTGACGGTTCCATGTCAAAATAAATACTTTTGAGCTAATGGTGAAAATGTAGTTAAAACTATGTAACGGTTTTTGTAATTGAAAAATCGGTTTACGTTAGACTTGAAGTAATATATACATAGGAAAACTAACTCGTTTTTAAGGTCCGTTTCCCCCGAAACGTCCGTTTAGGCCCTCAAAACCTTAATTAAAAATCCTGACAGCATACTAATGCTGTGAATAGTGTTTTCAGCACGTTTTCGACTCAAAGTTCGGTTAACCATAACTCACTCGTTTTAAGTCCGTTTTCAAGTTCTTTATATCCACACGAAGGTAATTAAGTGTACTAATATATTTTTAAACTTTGGAGATTTCACAGAAAGTTTAAGGACACTGTTTGGTCAGTTGAAAATCGGGACAGCATGTACACTTTCCGGAAAATGGTAGTTTTTAAATCGTAACTTTAAAACCACGTATCTTTTTCGTTATAACTCCGTTTTAGTCCGTTCAAAAGGCCACGTTCATAACTAAAAATCTAGTTTCTAAAACTTTAATAAAACTTATAAAAATGACTAACTTTTCGGACAAATTATAAATTTCGACGCGCTTCAGCTTATTTTTAAAATTACCATTTTTCTACTTGTTTAACCACAACTTCACCACAAAATCCCTTAATCTACTCATCACCAATCCTACTAGTAAAACAACTTCATTTGATCATACCCAAAATAAATATTCATTATGAGGCTAAAAATATATATATACAAACTTAAATAAACATGTATAAAATTTATGTAATCATTTCCTCCAAAAATCACAACTAGACTTTGATGATCCATTTTTCAAACTTATCATTTTTATAAACTTCTAACTAGTACATACTTGTTATAAAAATTAATAGGACACATATGGGTGATAACATTTGATAAACATGAATAAAAACTACAACTTGAGCAAAAATAATCATATGGACTTCATGAAATGTATGAAAAATATATATGAAAAAGTAAGAGATGAAGTTTTATGCTTACAAATGCTTGATGAGGTTTAGTGAACCAAGGATTATCCTAAACACCCTAGGTTTTTATTTCAAAACCTAAACAAAGAGTGTTACTAGATTGTTAAAAGCTTGATTAGAAAAATTTTGATGATCACTCCCTTGATCCTTATGGTTGGCCGGATTTTGGTGAAGAAGAAGAAGAGAGAATAGCTTGACTTCACACTTGAATTATTGAGATGAATGTGTTGAATGTGTAAGTCTTGGAGTGTAGACTTATATAAGTAAAGATCTTGAAAATCTTGGTGAATCTTTCATTTAATAATACATACATATACTTTACATTATATATTATGTTTATAAATGTGTAAATGTAAGAAATGTAAAGTTATTTGAGGATAAGTAGTAGCTTGTAGTATTGTTAAGTAATATTAGTAAGTTGTATACACATTTGAATATTTAAGGTAGCGTTAGATAAAATAAATTTCACGGGTCAAGATAAAATATATTTTGGTCATAAAAATTTTAAAAATACATTTCTTGCAAAACTTGAGTGAAATCATAATAATCGTGTAGTTTTTAAGAAAACCGTCGTAATAATATAAATTTAACAATTTACATACAAAAATGAATTTTAAAACACGAGGTAACTCAAAATATAGTTTTTATAACTAAATGTAAGTATAAAAATGTATCGGGATCATTTGTTCAAAAATAATGTTTACGCGATAATGTTTATTTAATAAGAAAATAACGTTTAATGAAAAATGCAAAACCATGTACGAATCGTTATGAAATGCTGAATGTGAAATATGAGAAATGACCGGAAATTGCGAATTGTGACAGCAGTCATCCTGAATCAAATCCCTCTCAAGGAAAAGGACCCAGGAAGTTTCATTTTCCCTTGCTCTATTAATAATTTACATAATATAAATGCTTTAGCTGATTTAAGGGCTTGTATTAGTATTATGCCATTCTCAATGTGTAAAATATTGAATCTCGGCCCCATCAAACCCCTTTGCTTGACCATTGAAATGGCTAATAGAACGGTTAGCATACCTAGAGGAATAGTTGAGAATGTGCTTATCAAAATTAATAATTTCACTCTTCCTGTAGACTTTGTCATTTTAGACATGGAAGAAGACCTCGACATTCCTTTAATTTTGGGAAGACCCCTTCGGCTCTTGCTCGTATAAGATTAATATTTTCAAAAAAATCATCACCTTAAAAATAAACGAATAGAAAGCTTACACTGAGTATGGATGACGTTGGAAAATGTCACCCGGTTGAAACTGCTTGTGTTATCAAGAAAGGAAAAAGCAAAACTACTCCTCCTACTATCACACACAAGCACTACGCTTCTAATCATCGTAACATGCATGGTAGGAAACCCAAGGAATTCAACAATGAAAGAATACAACGCGATGACACATCAAAAAATACGAAGAACGAGTCCGACGAAGTATGGCACGAAGTTCAGAAAGTAGATTACAAGTACTTCCCCAAATTAAAATATCATTGGTACAGAGCTATCCCTATTGACCACGATAAAGGGTTTGATCTATGGGCTTCATGCAACCCTTACTCAGACATCTGTGACGGGGGACAAGACAAGGAAAGAACAAAAAACAACAAATACTTATGGTCCTCAACCAATGACAAGGAGATAACATTCGAAGTTTGGATACGAATTAAGTATGGAGAAGTTAGCGATGATGATAAAAGAAAAATATGGACTGATCCTTGTCTCATCAAACACAATGAGAATAATCACGAGACAACAACCACCGCCAGGGGTCATTGGTCGAAAGCATTGGTGCGAAATGATTAAAACCGCTGATGGGGATTATTGGGCTTCGTGTAATCCTTACGATGACATCTGTAATGGAGGGAGTAATACCAAAAGAGTAGGAACCAACGAATTTCTTTGGAATTCAACAACTGACCATAAACGTACCGAGGTACAATGGTCAGGCAGATTAAGATTTAACGATTGGGTAAAATCAAGTATGGAAAAGTGGATACATCTACTAAAAACAAAATTTGGAAGGTCCGCAGTTGATAACCAAACGAGAGAAGATTGCAATTACGGTATTGTAGACAACTCATTTGATATTAAAGACTACTGCATTAAAGGAACCACTGACAAAGAACCACGGTACAGGGTAAGTACGACTGACTTTGAAGATGAGGAGTATGCGTAAAATAGATGCAAGTTACTTGGAATACAATACAAGAACCGCCACCTATTATCGCCAAAAGATTCGTATTCACTAGGTATCACTTGGGACGAGATGAAAAGTTTTGCAAGGTTCGGAAAGTGGGAATCAAGGAATACGACCGCACAAATCCCAATGTCATATGTATCTGGAATAACTTGATAAAGGACATTGAAAAGGTCGGGGAAGTCCAAAGGCCCCCATAGAAGCCCCGCGGCTCTGAGTCTAACTTAAAGACTCGTAAATAAAGAAAAGTTTTGTTTCGGGAGTCAACCCGAATTATCCCTTTCTTTTGTTTTATTTCCATTTCTGTAGGGTTTTGTGTTTTCTAACTATTTTTCCAGGAAACGAGGAAGTAATTGCTGCTGTAGTTTGCTGATCTAAACAGAGTTACGGGGTAACTAATCTTGGCGATTACGCCGTGACCAACCTTTTAGCAAAAGAATTCTTGATGTATTACCAATTGCGGCATAATACCATATCAGTGGTTACGCCGTAACCACTCACTTTGCAGCTTATGTCAGGTTTTGCCAGTTACGGCGGAACTACCTCAAAAGAGTTACGACGTAACCTTCCTCTGGTTTAATTATTTCATTTTAAAACACAGTAACCTTGTATTAGTACTTTAAATGAACTTTGTAGGTGTGTTCCCTGTAAACCCTCACGAGACTTCACTCGTCCACTTGGGATACTAAGTGGTTTAAAAGGCTTGTTGCATATGCTAAATGCAACTGTGATTCCTACGAAAATGAGTTAGGTTTGTTTTTCATTTTTCATTTTTCATTTTTTCTTTTTAGAATTATGCTTGTCGGTATTGTGATTTCAGGGATTTAAGTTTGTTCATGATGCTTATGCGAAGGCACGTCTCTTTTTCGTGGGCCTTCCTTCTTTATGGAGCAAATTTTAGGGAAGTTCTCGCTCTAATTCTACCTTTCTCTTCACCTTTATTTAATGTTTAGTAAAAAAGGGACTTTGTACAATTCAAGTGGGGGGACGGGAGT
This sequence comes from Chrysanthemum makinoi, assembly GCA_910596185.1. Classification (NCBI taxonomy): domain Eukaryota; kingdom Viridiplantae; phylum Streptophyta; class Magnoliopsida; order Asterales; family Asteraceae; genus Chrysanthemum; species Chrysanthemum makinoi. The sequence continues at coordinate 14,887,729 of OU343216.1, read as the reverse complement.
AGAATTATCTCTTGAACTTTATTTTACCCTCATTTTTTAGTTTATTTTGAAAAATTATGCCATTTTTAAAAGTTTGACATGTTTTTCTTAACCTAACTAAATTAGACCTTAGCCGAGCACGTACAATCCTTGATATTATATGGTGAGATTAACCTTATCCGTTTCTAATATTTTACCCCAAATCCACCAAATTATGAGTGTGCCGGTAGCTTGTAAACTTTAGAACTTGGCCTTTAATCATTTCGAGACCATAGACGAGGTATGTTGAGTTAGCTCGATGTATTTGGACTTTTCAGTTTTAGAAGGCAGTATTATAGGATTATCACCCAAACAGCCTACCATTGTGAGTCTATCAATTAGTCACCTCGACTTTTTGACCCCCATGTGAAACACTTTTGTTGCACTCACCTTTAGTGCAAGATACGCCTAGATACACCCTTCTAAGCCATTCCTTTCATTTTGTTTACCCAATATATTGTTTTGATACACCTATACACCTTAGCCTACCCTGTAGTCTTTATTTGTGATTGGGATGTCATCATTTGCCTAAGTTCAAGGTTCGAGTGGAAAGGTTCGGAAATCACGCTTTCATCGACAACATTTCTAAAGATCATTGAAGACCCCCCGAATTCTCATTGTTCATCTCAAGTGGGGGGATATTATGTTATGTTATTGTTATGTTGAAAAAAGTGATTCAATATATATATATATATATATATATGTGTGTGTGTGTGTGTGTGTGTGTGTATATATATATATATATATATATAGTTGTTACGATATTGTAAAGTGCGATGTTATAAGCACTGTAGTATGAGATTTATAGATTTAGTATCGAGGAGGCCACCTCAGTCACATTTGAAGATTGTAGTTGGTAGTTATGCCAACAGTTTGAGAAAAGGTAGTGTGCCCATCACGACGTCCTCTAATGACACATCTACCTTGCATTTCATGATCCAGTTTCTTGACTTCAAAGCTTGAACTTTGGGCGGATGGTAAGTGGTGATGACTTGGTTATAGATTTAGACTACCTGGTTGTTTTTTATTTTACACCAATTATATATCCCATGTCTTATCCTACCCTTTAGTCATGAAGCGTATCTAGGTGATGCAGCGAGCAATCTTTGGTGTCTTGGCCATGGATTTAGTCATGTATCATTGATTTTGTCCACTTCGCCGTGACATGTTAGTAATGACGAGTCACCCCTTAAACTTTGTCGTGTCTACCCATATTGCCTTCGAGAATTGTTTAACCCTTAACTCTAGTGGTGGAGATTTGTGTAACCACCAAGCTTATGATAGAATACATGCTATGACTGTGCGATTGAGTGATCACCCCAAAATTGACACTTAGAATAGTTGAGAGATTTGAGTATGTTGTTCTCCTTTCGTGAGGTGATCGGCTTTTTTTATTCTAGCATAAAGGATTTGTAAACTTATATTTTCTAGGTTATGAGAGATATCTTTTTAGGAATCTTTCTAATAAGGTCTACTTGAGGGCAAGTAGAGTTCAAGTGGGGGGATATTTGATAACATCAAATAGTCCTGAATATTAAGTGTCAATTTCCCCGATAATGCTTGTAATATATATCTAAAAGATTTATCACAGTGTGCTAGTTTGAAGAAGTTACGGCGTAACTCATCTCTCACACTACGCCGTAATTATTGCGTGACTCAGAAAACCAACTTATCAGAAGGTTACGGCGTAACTCTTCCAAAAGGTTACAACGGAACTATATTAGGTCAAATGATGTTCCACGCCGCTGATACTTACGCCGTAACCACTGCATCAATTACGACGTAAATGAGTTTATTGAAGACTACGGCGTAACCACTCATTAGGTTACGTCGTAACCAGCAGATCTAGTGCATTATACGAAGAAATAAAAGGTTACGGCGTAACTCCTATATTGGTTACGCCGTAACCCGATCCGCCTATAAATACCCCTAATTCCAAGCATTTCTATTCATTCCATTCCACACACAACACTCACGTAACGTGGGAAAAAGCTCAAGGCAGGTCTAGAGGAGCATACGGAGCTGTCTCCAAGTGAGTAATCACTCCCCTACGATAAGCATTAGTGTTTTATATTTCTTTTACTTTCAATTCATGTATTTCGTACCTTTGAATATTTAATTGATTTGCAAGATTAATATGAGCGGCTAAGCACCTTTTGGTGCTGGCCTAGTTATGATTCCTTAATTGTTTTGTTTTCGTTTACTTTACTTCCGTACAATTATTTTTAAGTGTATGCATGCATAGTTTATTGGTAGCCACCCTTGGTTCGGTAGTTTTGAATGGTGATAGAGGCTAATTGCCTAGGAAATATGACCAACTGATCCTAGGTGAGCGGACTGAGATGGGAAGGGTAAGATATGACCAACTGACGACCCTTTCTACTTGTGCGATTTGACCAACTGATCACCTATCGTTTGGATGAACTTAAGAATTAGGGGGTGCGTGTCTAAGTTCCTAACGGTCGGGCTTTCACTATTATAAATCTAGCATGTAGCGGTACCTAATGACTTGGCTTAGGGGACCAGGAACAAAATGACTTATAAGGGGACACCTGACTTCTCCTGTGGTGGCATCTTTGCTGATAGGTTAGGGCAAATTGACCAAATGATGTCCTCTCGACTCTGACCCCACCTGAAGTAATTGGAAGTAAGTAGACGTAGACATAACTAGCTAGGAGGATTAACTAGGTTAGCACTACTCTCCTCTATTGATTTCCCTTTATCCTTTATTTGCTTTAATTCTGTTTAATTATGCATTAGTAGTTTAATTAATTAAATCCCTCTACACCTAGACTTAGTAGTAAGTAGACATCGGCTTTACCGTTTACTACACTACACACGACCGAGTACACTGCCCGTTAGTGCACTAAGGTACACCATAGGTATAACGAGACATTATAAATATTAAGACCTGTTCAGTAAAACCTGCATCACCTAACTTAGTGTTGTTAGGTTTTTGCTAGTAGGTCTAACAATTATGATGATATGGTTAAGAAATAAGGTTTCCCAAGGTATAAGACTTATTGCCCAATTATGTCATATAGTTGCCCATATTGCATATTAGAGGTTGGCCTGAAGTACAAAAGAAATTGTCCAATTAACTAAACTAGTTGGCCGTATTATATGCAAAAGTGTTGCCTAAAGTACTAAGCAATAATAATGGTTCGACTGTAAAATATATTATTAGAATATTAAAAGGTTGCCTAAAGTACAAAACATAATGCCCAATTAACTAAAATAGTTGCACAGATTACATCTAAAAGTGTGGCTCAAAGTACTAAACTAAATGCCAAAATATCAAAACTAGTTTCCTAGAGAACATCTAAAAGGGTTGCCTGTAGTACAAAAGAAATTGTCCAATTAACTAAAACTATTGCCTAGGTAACATTTAAAGGTGTTGCCTAAAGTACTAAACAATAATAATGGTCCCACATCAAAATATATACTATTAAAGTAATAAAAGGTGGAGTAAAGTACTAGACAATAATAATGACCCCATTGTACAATATATTATTTACAAAATTAAAAGGTTGCCTAAAGTACTAAATTAGTTGCCTAAATAACAAAATTAGTTGCCCAGATTGCAAAACCCATGTTTGGTTATGTTCACAACTGGATGGTAGTTCAAACATGAAATATGAGTTCAGTGCAATACAGTTGACCAAACATCTAAACCACACTAATCCAAAGGTCGTTGACAAGGTTACAATCATCTTCACAACTCAATTCAGTTACATCTAATTGCTAAAAATACTTATACAATTCTTGGGATAATTACATAAAACTATACAACCAATACCATAATAGATTATACTTCCATTAATTCCATTTAGAAAATACATCAATTTAAGACCAGATACAATGTCCATACACCCAAAATACAAAGTTGCAACACGGAGAAAGCGAAAAATACCAACAAAAGTTAAGAAACTTAATCATACTTCCTAAGCTTCTTCGTTATCGTTGACTTGTCAGCGGCACAGCGCAAACTTACCCTCAAGGCCATTTAATTAGGAAGGAAATCTCCTCCATGTCCTCCTTCTGCGCTAATACAAACTGCGCTAAGGGTGCCTCCACAACAAAATGGAAGCCATACTGTTCAAATTCTTGTATGATTGCATGTCTTTGCTCAACGCGAACCTCAATTTCCTCAATCAACTTTTCGTAACCTTTCTCGTCGGCTCGGTTACCATATCTCTCTCGGTGAAAGACAGTATGAATTAACTACCACAAACTGTCACACCCCCAAATTTACGTGTTTTGCAGCGGAATGGAATACCTTGGGGAGGACTGTCAAAACATCAAAGTTACAGTTATATCGAACGACCTAAAGTGTCGTTTAGAAAATACATCGTTTGATTAATTAAAATAATCAGAGTTTACAAAATGTAGGTCCCAAATGAAAATCAATGTATGCGGAAATAGGTTTGTTACAATTCAAACGATGTTTTAAAGTGCGTAAAACCCAAGTGAGACGCATCGTCATCGCGACTCCATGATGTGTCCAAATGCATGCCATGAAGTGAATGCCTTAGATACCTGAGATAAAACATGCTAAAAAGTGTCAACACAAAGGTTGAGTGAGTTCATAGAGTTTGTGTTGAAATGTAAATCCTTTCAAAATCGTTTATGCAGCAAAGGCATTGTAAATCCACTCAGTTCCAAGTTCCGCCCATACAAAACTTGCAACCTGTGTGTTCACAACCCACTGCCACCCTAGGTTTTTATTTCAAAACCTAAACAAGAGTGTGATCTAGATTGTAAATACTTGAGCTTGAGAAAAATTTTTGTTGATCCCTTGAAACACTATCTATGGCCGGTTTGGAGGAGAGAAAAACCAAGAGAAAACACACTTTACTAACTATTGAAGAATGAGAAGAATGAATGAGATAATTGAGTTTGGAGTATGTATTTAGACAATCAAGAAATTTTTACCATCCATTTAATGCACCCTCCCCCATAGGGCCGGATTTGGGGGGGAAATGTTTCAACAATATATATTTTTTTTTTTTTTTTTTTATTGCATGTGTATAATTAAAATGTAAGTATAATGTATAAGTAAAATGTAACTTGTAGGTTTTATATACATTAGTGTATTTAAGGAAATTTTAGGTAAAAGTAATTTTTAATAGATCAAATTAGAGTATAATGAGACCATAAAAATTGAAAAATACATTCCTTGTAACATTTGAGTGATAAAATAATTATCGAGTAGTTTTTAAGAAAAACGTCGTAATAATATAAATTTAACGATTTATATACAAAATAAATTTAGAACACTAGGTAAACTCAAAATATAGTTTTTATAAACAAAATGTAAATATAAAAATATGTCGGGATCATTTTTGGAAGTAACGGATTAAATGTTCAAAATAATAACTCACGCGATAACGTTTATTTAATATAAAAATTTCGCGTTTAAGGTGAAATGAAATGTCATGAATGAACTAATATGATGCAAATGATGCTAATGAAATGTAGACTAAACTTAGTCCATATGAAATGTCCGTGATGATATGATCATGAATTCTCCGCTAAACCATAAAGGTTACGCGAATTTGGAACACGTAAACCTAGTTTACGATAAATGTTGAAATGGTAAAGCATGAATTGTTTCGAGAAATGACACGAAGTACGGGTTGTCACATTCGCCCATCAAAAAGGAATTCCCCCTAATTCAGTTCGTGTTGGTCTCTACGGTTTAGGGTTTGATGTGGCAAACTTTTCCATTCTCGAGCAAAACCTTCAAAAGACTTTTAGGTAACCGATTTTTACTTAATCTCACAACTCATCAAACAAGAACTGCCATGAGATTAGGCTAAATCGGTTTGAGTAACGGGTCTTTTGAAAATTTGGCTCGGTCATGGAATTGCTTACACATATAAGCCTACTACTCCCTTCATTGCATGATTCTTCCTGAATTAGACATAGGTGATCAGGCTATGTATAATTTAGGAGTAACTATGCAATGCTTGGACTAATCGACTCATATGATGTTTGGTGTTGAGTCAACCGATGTTAAAATTGTGATAGGGAATGACAGGGCATTCTTCACATTGGAGTATGAAGAAAGAATAATGGAATGGGTATTTGAAGGCATCTATGTGACAATCGATTTGAAATAAAAGTAAATAACTCGAAAAATGTACGTATAAATCGCTTGCAAAGTGAACATGCACTTATGATGAAATGATGAGATGCTATGATGATGTAGTTATAGTCTAGGGTCAATGATGCAACCTAGTTCTCTATAACCGAAGCTCTGATGCCAATCTGTCACACCCCCAAATTTACGTGTTTTGCAGCGGAATGGAATACCTTGGGGAGGACTGTCATAGCATCAAAGTTACAGTTATATCGAACGACCTAAAGTGTCGTTTAGAAAATTCATCGTTTGATTAATTAAAATAATCAGAGTTTACAAAATGTAGGTCCCAAATGAAAATCAATGTATGCGGAAATAGGTTTGTTACAATTCAAACGATGTTTTAAAGTGCGTAAAACCCAAGTGAGACGCGTCGTCATCGCGACTCCATGATGTGTCCAAATGCATGCCATGAAGTGAATGCCTTAGATACCCGAGATAAAACATGCTAAAAGTGTCAACACAAAGGTTGAGTGAGTTCATAGAGTTTGTGTTGAAATGTAAATCCTTTCAAAATCGTTTATGCAGCAAAGGCATTGTAAATCCACTGAGTTCCAAGTTCCCCATACAAAACTTGCAACCTGTGTGTTCACAACCCACTGCCAAAATGTATATAGTTTATGTGCAACACATGATGTCAAATGAATTCACAATAGTACCTAACTCGACGTAGAACCATAACACATAATCAATAGCACATAATCAATAGCACCTAACTCAATGTATCAGTAGTCAACTGACATAGTACTTTATTCGACGATGTATCAGTAGTCAACTGACATAGAACCTTATATGACGCATGTATCAGTAGTCAACTGACATAGAACTTTATACGACGATGTATCAGTAGTCAACTGACATAGAACTTTATACGACGATGTATCAGTAGTCAACTGACATAGTACTTTATACGACGTAGAACTATAGCACGCAAACAAGAACAATTAATATAGTACAACATTCAGTTTTGAAACAATGGTGATCATGATAGAATTTAGCCTTAAAAATCTAAAGTACTTGTGAAAAATAGTTAAGCATGTATCTCCCCCAAAATAGTTCAAAACAATTGAAAATGGGGCTATGAAAACTCACGGTAATCCTTAAAAGTTAAGAGTACTTATGATAGTAAATGAAAATAATTGAGCATGTATCTCCCCCAAAATTAATTCAAAACGTATAAAAGTAGGGGCTATGAAAACTCACGGTAATCCTTAAAAGTTTAGAGTACTTATGATAGTAAATGAAAATAGTTGAGCATGTATCTCCCCCAAAAGTAATTCAAAACGTATAAAAGTAGGGGCTATGAAAACTCACTTGATGAATTGGTATGATGACAAGAGTGAGTACACCGAAATGTAGCGTGATACTTTAACCTTGACCTATTATGAATGATATGATACGTAATGAGTTATGATGTAATGTTATGCATGCATTTCGTATGTTATTTATACCATTTGTGAGTTTTGAAAATAATACTTATCGTCGAAAAATACTCTTTTGACGTCTTGACCATTCTTAAATCACTTTACAAGTATTTACGTCAAAATGTCATCCTACAATGGTTTCATAATGATTTATGGTGAAATTATCACTTTTCGTAAATTAATGTCGCCGGAATTTTTATGAAAGACACAAAATGGCTTCGAAAAACTAGTCGTAAAATGGTGTACGTCGAACGTTAGGAAACGAACTCAACGGTTTTGGAAAGCTTGCATCAAAATCTAGAAGTTTTAGTACATGAGTTTTCGTCATAGAGGTCTCGAACATAAAGATAATAGGGGTTAAATATGGTGATTTTAGTTACCGTAACACTTATCTCGTAAAAAATAATATAGTTTTTCTAAAATTAATAGTTACGGCAAGTTTATGAAAACGTGTATATCTTAGTCGTTTCAAATCCGCTTTCTAATATTATACGTCCTTAGCTTCGTATCAAAGTATACTAATATATTTTTGATAAGTCGAAATAATTTGTAAAGCTTAGGACTCGTTTTTGACTCGTACAAACCAAAAATAGGTTGCTGAATTTTCTGAAAAAATATATATTTCGTCGTCAAACTTGAAAAATTCATAACTTCTTCGTTATAACTCCGTTTTAATCCGTTCAAGCGGCCACGGATTCGTTTTAAAGTATATTTTCTAAATATCAAGGCCAAAAATTCGTGCCTACTGTCGGATTTTCCAGAAATTCAAAACAAGATCAGACCACTTTTTATACTTGTCGAAAATAGTTTTTCTCGTACTAAACCTATTCCAATCCCTTCAAATCAGCTCCAAAGCTAATCTAATCCTACCATACACCTTCTTAGGGTGTCATGGGTTCCTAAACATCATCAAGACCAAAATATACCAAGGGAATAATTATAGGATGACTTTATATATATATAACTCTAAAAATCATGTAAAATGGTATAAATCAACATAAGTCTTGCATGTTTGCTCCAAAAATGAAGAAATAACTATGAAATGAAGATGAAATATGTAAAATGATAGAAATATGCTTACAAGTAAACTTGATGAGGTGCAAAGAACAAAGGTTAACCTAAACACCCTAGGTTTTTATTTCAAAACCTAAACAAGAGTGTGATCTAGATTGTAAATACTTGAGCTTGAGAAAAATTTTTGTTGATCCCTTGAAACACTATCTATGGCCGGTTTGGAGGAGAGAAAAACCAAGAGAAAACACACTTTACTAACTATTGAAGAATGAGAAGAATGAATGAGATAATTGAGTTTGGAGTATGTATTTAGACAATCAAGAAATTTTTACCATCCATTTAATGCACCCTCCCCCATAGGGCCGGATTTGGGGGGGAAATGTTTCAACAATATATATTTTTTTTCTTTTATTGCATGTGTATAATTAAAATGTAAGTATAATGTATAAGTAAAATGTAACTTGTAGGTTTTATATACATTAGTGTATTTAAGGAAATTTTTGGTAAAAGTAATTTTTAATAGATCAAATTAGAGTATAATGAGACCATAAAAATTGAAAAATACATTCCTTGTAACATTTGAGTGATAAAATAATTATCGAGTAGTTTTTAAGAAAAACGTCGTAATAATATAAATTTAACGATTTATATACAAAATAAATTTAGAACACTAGGTAAACTCAAAATATAGTTTTTATAAACAAAATGTAAATATAAAAATATGTCGGGATCATTTTTGGAAGTAACGGATTAAATGTTCAAAATAATAACTCACGCGATAACGTTTATTTAATATAAAAATTTCGCGTTTAAGGTGAAATGAAATGTCATGAATGAACTAATATGATGCAAATGATGCTAATGAAATGTAGACTAAACTTAGTCCATATGAAATGTCCGTGATGATATGATCATGAATTCGCGCTAAACCATTAAGGTTACGCGAATTTGGAACACGTAAACCTAGTTTACTTATAAATGTTGAAATGGTAAAGCATGAATTGTTTCGAGAAATGACCGAAGTACGGTTGTCACATTAAGCCCATCAAAAAGGAATTCAGTCCCTGAATTCATTCGTGTTGGTCTCTACGGTTTAGGGTTTGATGTGGTAAACTTTCCATTCTCGAGCAAAACCTTCAAAAGACTTTTAGGTAACCGATTTTTACTTAATCTCACAACTCATCAAACAAGAACTGTCATGAGATTAGGCTAAATCGGTTTGAGTAACGGGTCTTTTGAAAATTTGGTTCGGTCATGGAATTGCTTACACATATAAGCCTACTACTCCCTTCATTGCATGATTCTTCCTGAATTAGACATAGGTGATCATGCTATGTATAATTTAGGAGTAACTATGCAATGCTTGGACTAATCGACTCATATGATGTTTGGTGTTGAGTCAACCGATGTTAAAATTGTGATAGGGAATGACAGGGCATTCTTCACATTGGAGTATGAAGAAAGAATAATGGAATGGGTATTTGAAGGCATCTATGTGACAATCGATTTGAAATAAAAGTAAATAACTCGAAAAATGTACGTATAAATCGCTTGCAAAGTGAACATGCACTTATGATGAAATGATGAGATGCTATGATGATGTAGTTATAGTCTAGGGTCAATGATGCAACTTAGTTCTCTATAATCAAGCTCGATGCCAATCTGCCACACCCCAAATTTACGTGTTTTGCAGGAATGGAATACCTTGGGAGGACTGGTCATAGCATCAAAGTTACAGTTATATCGAACGACCTAAAGTGTCGTTTAGAAAATTCATCGTTTGATTAATTAAAATAATCAGAGTTTACAAAATGTAGGTCCCAAATGAAAATCAATGTATGCGGAAATAGGTTTGTTACAATTCAAACGATGTTTTAAAGTGCGTAAAACCCAAGTGAGACGCGTCGTCATCGCGACTCCATGATGTGTCCAAATGCATGCCATGAAGTGAATGCCTTAGATACCTGAGATAAAACATGCTAAAAAGTGTCAACACAAAGGTTGAGTGAGTTCATAGAGTTTGTGTTGAAATGTAAAGCCTTTCAAAATCGTTTATGCAGCAAAGGCGTTGTAAATCCACTCAGCCCAAGTTCCGCTTCCATACAAAACTTGCAACCTGTGTGTTCACAACCCACTGCCAAAATGTATATAGTTTATGTGCAACACATGATGTCAAATGAATTCACAATAGTACCTAACTCGACGTAGAACCATAACACATAATCAATAGCACATAATCAATAGCACCTAACTCAATGTATCGAAGAGTCAACCGACATAGTACTTTATTCGACGATGTATCAGTAGTCAACCGACATAGAACCTTATATGACGATGTATCATAGTCAACCTGACATAGAACTTTATACGACGATGTATCAGTAGTCAACTGACATAGAACTTTATACGCCGATGTATCAGTAGTCAACTGACATAGTACTTTATACGACGTAGAACTATAGCACGCAAACAAGAACAATTAATATAGTACAACATTCAGTTTTGAAACAATGGTGATCATGATAGAATTTAGCCTTAAAAATCTAAAGTACTTGTGAAAAATAGTTAAGCATGTATCTCCCCCAAAATAGTTCAAAACAATTGAAAATGGGGCTATGAAAACTCACGGTAATCCTTAAAAGTTTAGAGTACTTATGATAGTAAATGAAAATAGTTGAGCATGTATCTCCCCCAAAAGTAATTCAAAACGTATAAAAGTAGGGGCTATGAAAACTCACGGTAATCCTTAAAAGTTAAGAGTACTTATGATAGTAAATGAAAATAGTTGAGCATGTATCTCCCCCAAAAGTAATTCAAAACGTATAAAAGTAGGGGCTATGAAAACTCACTTGATGAATTGGTATGATGACAAGAGTGAGTACACCGAAATGTAGCGTGATACTTTAACCTTGACCTATTATGAATGATATGATACGTAATGAGTTATGATGTAATGTTATGCATGCATTTCGTATGTTATTTATACCATTTGTGAGTTTTGAAAATAATACTTATCTTCGAAAAATACTCTTTGACGCTTGACCATTCTTAAATCACTTTACAAGTATTTACGCCAAAATGTCATCCTACAATGGTTTCAGAATGATTTATAGTGAAATTATCACTTTTCGTCAAATTAATGTCGCCGGAATTTTTATGAAAGACACAAAAATGGCTTCAAAACTAGTCGAAAATGGTGTACGTCGAACGTTAGGAAACGAACTCAACGGTTTTGGAAAGCTTGCATCAAAATCTAGAAGTTTTAGTACATGAGTTTTCGTCATAGAGGTCTCGAACATAAAGATAATAGGGGTTAAATATGGTGATTTTAGTTACCGTAACACTTATCTCGTAAAAATAATATAGTTTTTCTAAAATTAATAGTTACGGCAAGTTTATGAAAACGTGTATATCTTAGTCGTTTCAAATCCGTTTTCTACGTATTATACGTCCTTAGCTTAGTATCAAAGTATACTAATATATTTTTGATAAGTCGAAATAATTTGTAAAGCTTAGGACTCGTTTTTGACTCGTACAAAACTAAAATAGGTTGCTGAAATTTCAGAAAATATATATTTCGTCGCCAAACTTGAAAAATTCATAACTTCTTCGTTATAACCTCGTTTAATCCGTTCAAGCGGCCACGGATTCCTTTTAAAGTATATTTTCTAAATATCAAGGCCAAAAATTCGTGCCTACTGTCGGATTTTCCAGAAATTCAAAACAAGATCAGACCACTTTTTATACTTGTCAAAATAGTTTTTCTCGTACTAAACCTATTCCAATCCCTTCAAATCAACTCCAAAGCTAATCTAATCCTACCATACACCTTCTTAGGGTGTCATGGGTTCCTAAACATCATCAAGACCAAAATATACCAAGGGAATAATTATAGGATGACTTTATATATATATATAACTCTAAAAATCATGTAAAATGGTATAAATCAACATAAGTCTTGCATGTTTGCTCCAAAAATGAAGAAATAACTATGAAATGAAGATGAAATATGTAAAATGATAGAAATATGCTTACAAGTAAACTTGATGAGGTGCAAAGAACAAAGGTTAACCTAAACACCCTAGGTTTTTATTTCAAAACCTAAACAAGAGTGTGATCTAGATTGTAAATACTTGAGCTTGAGAAAAATTTTTGTTGATCCCTTGAAACACTATCTATGGCCGGTTTGGAGGAGAGAAAAACCAAGAGAAAACACACTTTACTAACTATTGAAGAATGAGAAGAATGAATGAGATAATTGAGTTTGGAGTATGTATATAGACAATCAAGAAATTTTTACCATCCATTTAATGCACCCTCCCCCATAGGGCCGGATTTGGGGGGGAAATGTTTCAACAATATAATTTTTTTTTCTTTTATTGCATGTGTATAATTAAAATGTAAGTATAATGTATAAGTAAAATGTAACTTGTAGGTTTTATATACATTAGTGTATTTAAGGAAATTTTAGGTAAAAGTAATTTTTAATAGATCAAATTAGAGTATAATGAGACCATAAAAATTGAAAAATACATTCCTTGTAACATTTGAGTGATAAAATAATTATCGAGTAGTTTTAAAGAAAACGTCAGTAATAATATAAATTTAACGATTTATATACAAAATAAATTTAGAACACTAGGTAAACTCAAAATATAGTTTTTATAAACAAAATGTAAATATAAAAATATGTCGGGATCATTTTTGGAAGTAACGGATTAAATGTTCAAAATAATAACTCACGCGATAACGTTTATTTAATATAAAAATTTCGCGTTTAAGGTGAAATGAAATGTCATGAATGAACTAATATGATGCAAATGATGCTAATGAAATGTAGACTAAACTTAGTCCATATGAAATGTCCGTGATGATATGATCATGAATTCGCCGCTAAACCATAAAGGTTACGCGAATTTGGAACACGTAAACCTAGTTTACGATAAATGTTGAAATGGTAAAGCATGAATTGTTTCGAGAAATGACCTGAAAGTACGGGTTGTCACACAAACTCTTTGAACCATTTTCTTCAGTGATTTGATCTAAAATTGGTAACCCAGTCGCCATGAATATATAAACTAGGAGATTATTGTAGAAGAGTAGTGGTTTTACAAGTGACCTTTGGTAATAAAGAAAGCTATTGAGGAAGAGTAGCTACTAATATACTAGTAAAAAATAATAAAAAAGGCACTATACTAAAGTACAAAAACAAGTTGCCCAACTATTCTAACTAGTTGCCCAACATTTCTAACTAGATGCAACAAATATCTACTACATCCTACCCCAACTTGTTATCCGAATATACCCTTTAAACATTATATATATGAAGTAATGTATTATCTAGTTTTGAAAACTTCAATTTTATTTTGGGGTAATATACTAAAGTTAAACAAATGTAAATACCGTTATCAGTTGGGGAAGGAGGAAAAGATTTTTTCTCAAAGTGGTTGTCGAAAGGAACATGTAAAAAAAACATTGAATATAAACTCTAATAATAAACAAACATTTATGTAATTTTAAACCCTCCATTTTCAATGTTTTTTACAAAGAACAGCAGCTGTAACCTATTGGTCTTGTCATCAATACTAACCACGGCAGCAGTATTTTTGACAAAAAGCACTAACATTATGCGTACCAGCAGATGTCTTATTAACCCAAACAACCCTTAAAGTAATGTTACATTGGAGTTGAGCAATTTCCTTCCAAAGTTCCAATGCACATTCCACCTTTAATCTTATTAGATGACTTTTTAACAGACAAACAAAACAATTGCATTCTTCTATGTAACATAATCAAATTTATTTCATTATATCGGTTAAGTCACCACATCATGCTCCCATCATTTTCATGAGTTACAGAAATTCATAAAAACCCCCAAAACACAGACTACTGACAGTAACAACTTCAAACATAACTCACAAACCCACAACCTAATGATAAAGGTCAATGTTATTGAGATGACGTTTCTTTTCATTCAACCTATCATGAAGCTCAACAAGGATGGTAGTAAATGCATCGAGCCTTCGGCGTTCCCTCACTAGAGTCTCCATTAAGCTCTAATAAATGTCGTCTGCAACTTCTTTTTCATCATGATTCAAAGAATTCACCTCCGCCATGTGCTCCTCTTTCTGAGCTATCTTCATGGTCAACTGAGCACATTTCTCCCCAACCCACATGATAACCCCTTCATCTTCAGTAATCTCTTGGCTGAAGAGTAGCTTAAAACATTTATGTAGCTCATCAGAGCCACATACAACTTTTAGTTCATTGATCAAAGGAGTAGGAGTATCAGTCATTTTAGAGGAAGATAGATAACGAGGATGTTATTTTTTTTTAATATAGATTAGGTCAGATTAATGTGTGGATTATAAAACGTGATATGGTATAAATAAAACAAGGGCACGGCAACTGAGGGCAAGCCGCATTACCCCAAACATAGTTGCACAACTTGGATAAAATAACAATAATAAACACTTACATATGCCCAAAGTACATAAAATAAGTGCACTTTACTATTTAAGTTGCCCAATGTACAAAGAATTGTACATGTCGACTGTAAAATATAAGTTGGCCTATGTGGCACAATTAGTTGCCCAAGGTACTAACATAGTTGCCCAATATTTGTAACTAGTTGCCCAAAATATGTTGCTTGTGGACAAGAATTGTTTAAATATAAGACAAGCTTCATTAACTCAATAAGGCTTAAATTCAACTATTCACCACTTGACTATAAGTATTAATAAACTTTGACTGAATTCAAATTAAATCCATTCACCCCCACCCCTTTTTTGCAGACATCACTACCTGACTAAAAGTACTATATTAGTTGCCCTATGTACACTAATTAATTGCCCAAAGTACAATTTCCAAGCAATGAGCTAAATAACTAATCAATGGCCCAATACTTAATTTACAAAAAAATACTATAAAAAACATATTGTGGGTGGGTACTTGTTTGGGATTGTGATCCACTTGTCAATGAGAAATAGACAATTGTCATAAGTTGGTTGTTACAATTTTTGTGTGTCGATAATAGATGACGATGATGGTTGAGTTTCCTGATTATATATGTATAAAAAAGCCATTTTCTTATCTCTATTAGTCAGGTACTTAAATCATCTGCGGAAGAAGTTTTTGGTGATCATGAGGAGGACGCATCCAAGCAGAGGAGGAGTAATGAACAGGATGCAGATTTTTCAGCTGGGATGGATGTGGATGGTTGATAACATCAAATAGTCCTGAATATTAAGTGTCAATTTCCCCCGATAATGCTTGTAATTTATATCATCTATATGGATTTACGCTTGTTTTCTATTGTTTTCCACTTTCAGGTAAATTACGAGCATTAGAGCTAAAGAGACGCGAAATTGAAGAAATATCAAAGATTTATCATAGTATGCTGATTTTGAAGAAGTTACGGCGTAACTCATCTCTCACATTACGCTGTAACTAAAGTGTGACTCAGAAAACCAACTCATCAGAAGGTTACGGCGTAACTCTCCCCAAGGACTACGACGTAACACTATTAGGTCAAATGAGGTTCCACGCCGCTGATAACTACGCCGTAACTATTCCACCAACTACGGCGTAACAAGTATTATTGAAGAATACCGCGTAACCATTCATAAGGTTACGCCATAACCAGCAGATCTAGTGCAAATTATGATAGAATTGAAGATTACAGCGTAACCCAGATATGGCCTATATATACCCCACGATTTCCAAAGATTTCAAAGCATCCCATTCCACACACCACAAGCAAAGAACGTGAGAAGAAGCCAAAGGCAGATCTAGAGGAGCATACGGAGCTGTCTCCAAGGGAGAAATCACTCCCCTTCGATAAGCATTAGCATTTTATCTTTTCTTACTTTCGATTCATGTATTTCATAACTTTGAATATTGAATTGATTTGTATGGTTAATATGAGCGGCTAAACACCTCTTGGTGCTGACCTAGTTTTGATTCCTTGATTATTTTGTTTGCGTTTACATTACTTCCGCATAATTATTTCTAAGTGTATGCATGCATAGTTTATTGTTAGCTACCCTTGTTTCGGTAGTTTTAAATGGCGGTAGAGGCCAATTGGCTAGGAGATATGACCAACTGACCCATGGTGAGCGGACTGAGATGGGAAGGGTAAGATATGACCAAATGACGACCATTTCTACTTGTGCGATTTGACCAACTGATCACCTACCGTTTGGATAAACTTAAGAATTAGGGGTGAATGTTTAAGTTGCTAACGCCCGGGCCCTCACTATTATTAATCTAGCATGTAGCGGTACTTAATGACTTGGCTTAAGGGACCAGGAACAACAGACTTATGAGGGACACCTGACTTCTCCTATGGTGGCATCTTTGCTGATAGGTTAGGGAGAATTGACCAAATGTTGTCCTCTCGACTTTGACCCCACCCGAAGTAATTGGAAGTAAGTAGACGTAGACATTACTAGCTAGGAGGAATAACTAGGTTAGCACCACTCTCCTCTATTGATTAATCCTTTGCTTTAGTAGTTAATTAATTATTTCCTTATCATAATCATATTAAAAACTCTGACACCTAGACTTAGTAATAATCCAACACACATAGCTCTTGGGATGACCTCGGTTTTACCAAATACTACACTACACATGACCGGGTACACTGCTCGTTATTGCATTAGGGTAGACCATAGGTATAACGTGACTTTATAAATATTAAAACCTGGTCAGTAAAACCTGCATCAATTTTTTGGCTCCGTTGCCGGGGAGGTATTTTAGGATTTCACATTAAGTCTATTTTTAATTTTCTTTCTTCTCTTAAATGTCAGGATACAAGACTCGTAGCTCGAGGCCTTTTTTGGCCACCCCATTTGACGATCCGGAGAAGCAATTTCAGACAAGGAAATTTTACTTTCTGGTTCCTATTCACAACATCTTTTAATTTTATGTTAGCATTTAGTAAATCCAGTTATTAAAGTGTCGGTCACCTCAAGTATATGTAATCGTTAGAAAGCTCGTAGTCGTAGTTATTATAAGTTAAGTACTAGTTAGTTAAGTAACACCGTGGAGGTTGGACGGGTCTTTACCCACTGTATGCCTGATCCCACAACCGTTGGTGGCGTTTTATGTAAGACTATAAATACTCTCTACCTCCCAACGTAGAGAGTTGGAGCTCATAATAAGATTTTCACTTTCTCTCACTAAGTTCCCAAACCTCTAACTATTTCTCTCGCTAAAACCTAATAGTGTACATCTCATAGTGATCATGGTTTGATGTGTTTGTGAAATCCAATATGTTACAAATGGTATCAAGAGCCATGGTTTGATCATCTCTCTTACATGTTCTTGGGTTTCTAGGGGCTTTTTATGGTTTTTGAGTTTGAAATAGTTTAGTGGTATTTGCATCATTTGGACCATTTCTTGTGTTAAAGTTTGGATTTTGATTGTACTTTTGTGTTTAGGATCATCATAAGTGTTTAGGTTTTGATTTGGAAGGCTTGAATCATTGTGGTTGGATTGCTTTTGGAATCTAAAGTGGCGGTTTATGTGTTTTGCATGTTAGCGATTTGAGTCTCGGTAAAGTATTTCAAGTGAGCTATTTTTCCCTGTCTAGGAAGCGATTTGTGTCAGTTTCAAATCACTTATTTAAGCGATTTGTCCGGGTAGTGGCTGTACTTGTGCGATTTATTCGGAGTAGCGATTTGCCACTTTCAGCGATTTGCTTTGTTTAAGCGATTTGTCATTTCTTCAGCGACTTGCTTATTGAAGCGAAGTTGTAAGTTTGCTTAACTTGTCTTAACTGCGATTTGTCTTGGTTTAAGCGACTTGCTTATTGAAGCGAGTTCATGGTTTAAGCGATTTTCTTGTTGATGCGACTTGTCACTTTTGAGCGATTTGTTGTTTGTGCGATTTGTCTTGTTGAGCAATTTGTCTCTTGTCACTTGGTGCTTTTCTTCTTGATTGCATTCTACGGTTTTCTCTTTATTTAGTAAAATCCCGTGAAAGAATCTATTTCCCGGTTTAATCATAGAGTTTTAAAATCGCGTTAAATCTGTAATCATGTCTACCAACATACCTACAATCATCTCTTCTGTTTCTGAGGACATTCAAGCAGCTGGTTCAGATACTCATCCACCTATGCTTGACCGAACTGACTATGACTCATGGGCTCAACGAATTATGTTTTATTGTCTGGGAAAGGAAAATGGAGTCAACATTCTCAAGTCAATTGATGAAGGACCTTATCAAGTTGAGACAACCAGAGACATACTCGATCACTGTGCCAGATGGAACAATGATCTTTGGATTGGACAGCACCAAAGATGTATGATGAACTCGTGATAAGGAGAAAAAGAGATTCGATGTCGATATCGTGGCTTCAAACATTATACTTCAAGGTCTGCCAAAAGATATCTACAAGCTTATCAATCACAACACTGAAGCCAAGGCGGTTTGGGATAATATCAAGATACTTCTCTCGGTTCTCAATTAACTAAGGAAGACAGAGAATCACAATTGTATGATGAATTTGAGCACTTTAAGATGAAACCAAAAGAAAGTGTCTATGAATATTATGTGAGATTCCACAAGCTTGTGAATGATATAAGGAATATCAAAATGACCATGCCAAATATTCAGCTGAACTCAAAGTTTGTGAATAACATAAATCCCGAATGGCACAAATTTGTCACCTCTGTGAAGCTAACCAAAGGATTGAAGAACACCAACTATGAGCAACTGTATGCCTTCCTTCTTCAGAGTGAGAGACATGCTATGTTTGAACGAAGGATTCTTGAACAGTTCAAATCTAAGAAAGGAGAAACAAGTTCATCAAATGATTCTACAGCCTCTTACACCAATGTTGGAATTACCACCAAAGCTTCTCAAGTCATACCCATGGGTAATAGTAATTACAAGCTCATCCCTGATCCAAAGATATAAGCCTCCTAACTCAAACACACTCATGGAAAACTTCATCAATCAACTATCTCTTATGGTAAGTCAAAATATGTATTCCCTCCCATACACCAACAATAATCTCAGAACATCATCCAATCCACACAATCAAGCTATCGCCGAGATGGTAAGGTTGTGGTGCGTAATGTGCAAGGAAGACGATATGAACAAAGGATGGTTGAAGCAAAGTTATGGTAATGCCGAGTAGGTGGAGGATATGTGGCTAATCTGAATCGTGGAAGAAATGCCAATCAAGGGCAAGCAAAGCCAATCAAATGCTACAACTGTGGTGGTGAGGGACATATTGCAAGGAATTGCACATCTCCAAAACGTCCACAAAATGCAGAATACTTTAGAGACAAGATGCTGCTTGTGCAAGCCCATGATAATGGAGCAGCTTTGGATGAAGAGGAGTGGTTGTTTCTTGCTGAAGGGAATGCTAAGACATATGATGCGATGTAGATGAGCGACCAATTCAGGAAATAGGTCACAATCATCAAAATGCCTTCAAGTTGCAGCAGGATGAATTTGACTCGATGTCGATGATGAACCTACTGCCCATACAATCTTCATGGCTAGCATCTCACCTATGGTCTCTCCAAAGGTCCCATCACCACACCAGGCTGGTCCATCCAAAGAATCAATCATCCCAGAGGTATTAAAACTATACGATGAGGTTGATGAGCAAAAGATACATAACGGCACAATCTCTTGAAACTTATGATTCAGATATTGATAATGTGGGTAATAGTAATATTATCCCATATGATCAATATGTGACACAAAGTAAAAGTGAGATTGTACCAAGTGATGTATCTTCTGCAGTCAAAGATGACTATGTTTTTATGAATAATCGCATGTGCCCCTAATGATTCTTTACTCCGAATCAATGCCTATAAAGAACAAGTTGCTATTTATGAAAAACGTGCTAAGTTTGAGTTAACTACCCGTGAGCCGGAAATGGATGACCAAATGCGTACAATTATTAGAAAAAGTAATTTTAGAGAAAAAGTGTTAAAACAAGAGTTAAACTCCTTACCAGAAAAGCTTTCTAAAACTGTTAAGCAAAAGCAAAAGCTTCAAGGTAATGTTAAAGTGCTTAAACAAGAATTTAACGCTAAGGAATCAAAACTTTTGAATGACTTTTCTAATCTAAAAAGTTTAAAAAACAAGCTTGAAAATAAGTTGTAATGCATAAGGGAACACTATTCAGACTGCTCACATGGTCACTAAGCATAGAGTCTTAAGCGATAAGCATAGTATTCCCATTATAAAGGATCCCAACCCTGAGTATGGTAAGAAAGCAAGAGAAGCTCATAAGGTAATCTATGATGGCAATGAGATTCTTAAGCCTAGGCAAACACCATCATGTATAGGAATCAAGGAAGAGGATAAAAAATTAGATGATGCATCTAGGGAGAAAATGGATAAGAAGCTTAACGAACCTATGTGTAAAAAGAATAACATAACGATCAAACCCCATGATTACAATAAGGAAAATTGGATCTCCCTGAACATGTTTAAGCCTCAAACTCAATTAACTCCTGAACAGATTTTTTGGAAGAAAGATGTGGATAAACAAAAAGTTAATGTACTTGTTGAAACAAACTCTCCCCTTAGGAAAATGCATGTAGCCTACCGTGTATCCTCCAAATACACCAATGCACTTAGTTCCTAGAACTATTACCACTAATAGCAAGACCTTGATCACCAGATGTTGTTTATCAACTATTCATTGATTTTGAGAAGACATGTAAGAAGAGAATCACACCTGTCAGGATAACAAGGGAAAGGGGTTTTGAGCAAACCAAAGAATGTTATTTAACTGAGCTCATGCCCTTCTTTAAACAATTAAAAGGTCAATTTGAGAGTCTTCAAAAGGGGATTAACTCGGATATCAAAGAAATGGAAAAGGAATTTGATGCAATGATTGTTGAGATAAATGATTATGAACGGGAAGTCAAATATAATGAAATTGAAAGGAAGAACTTGCATATCTTAAATGAGAACTTAGTATTAAGTTGTGTGGCTCAAGATGTGTTTTATATTGTTACTAAGCATTCTATTACCGCCTCTCAATTTCATGAATTAACTGTTGCCTTGAAAGTTTCCCATGATCGTGTCATTGAGCTTGAAATCAAAAACTCTGAACTGAATGAGAAAATTGATCGTGATGATCACGATAATTTGGTAAAACAGTTTTCTAAATTAGAAGTTGAACATTTTAATTTGCAACTAAAATATCAACATCTTAAAGAAAATGTCAAAATCTCAAACATCAAGACATGCTCAAATGTTCCAGAGTTTGATGCACTTTTTGAAATAAACAAACGTGACGAACTGATTCAAGCTCATTGTAACACGATCAGAAAGTTGAAAGCCCAAATTTCACAATTAAAGGGTGAAAAGAACAACGTGACTGGCTCTCATGTGCCTCCTCCCTTAGATTCACAGTGTTCTCAAACGTTTCATCTTCAAAACTTGGTTAATGTTTTACAAAAGGAAAATGAGAGTTTTCTAGAAGAAAATGAAAAGGTTAAACAACACTTTAAAGAGTTATATGATTCAATGAAAGTCACTCGTGACAAGAATAACGAAAAAATAACTTCTTTACAAAAGGATATTGAGAATTTGAGGAGTCAGGAAAAAGGGAAAATGCCACTTGTCTTTAATGAGAATGTTGCATCAAAGTCATCTACAGACTGCAAATATACTGTGACTGTTAAATACATTCCTCCTCATCTTAGAAATAATGAATTTGTGTTTCATAACAATTTTGCTCGTCTTAAGGATATTCTTGAATGTCTCCATGAGATTATAGAAGAGGATTTCATAAACAAGCTACTTGATATAGAAATTAGGTTTGCTTGCATTCAGGCCAAACGATCTGAAGAGCTGTTAGAATGTTTAATAGCAACATGTCCTAAATCCTTAGGTGCGAAAGGTAAAGCTGTGATGCCTTGCTCGATGCCTAGTCATAAGTATGCAACTCATTCTATTTCCATTATTAAGCAAGTAAACTCTAGAGTGCCTTCAAGTAGTTCAGATCCCTGCACATCTAGTTCAGGAATGCAAAAAGTAGCAAAACAACTAATGTTCCAATTCCCTCTACAAGAGTAAGAAGTGACACCAAAGCGAGCGGGTCAAAGCCTCAAGGCAACACAAAGAATGATAGGACCTTGCATGTTAGGAATGTTCAATGGAAGAGAGTATTTGAATAAAACGAATCGTGTTGATTCTAATGTTAGCTCTAAGCATACTGTAATTAATGCAAATTCTGCTACTTTTGGCAAAACATGTAATGATGATTGCGTGGTTTCTGTTACTAATCTAGAATGTGGTGTGAATGATTTGATTAATGCTGTTAAATACCCTGTTAAGATAGTTAATGCAAAAAATCAAGCTAAGAAGGCTAGAAAGCAATGGCGGAAGAAGGTTAGAAAACATTGGAAACCCACAGGAAGGAAATTCAGTAACATAGGTTCTTAGTGGATACCTATTGGCCGCAAATTCAATTTTAAATGATGCGCCCTAAATTATCTAGATCAATGCCCATTAGGAAATGGATGCCTACTGGTAGAACTATTCGCTTAAGAAGTGAACATACTTTGAATAGGTCAAATACGGACACTAGCACTGCATCTATCCCTGATGAATCCATTGTTTCCATTTCTGATGTGGGTGGTACAATCAATGTTACTAACCAAATGGAACCCATTCTTGCATGGGGATCCCACTTATCCGTTATCCATTCTGTCTGTGTTTCAATGCAGATCATTCAAATCGTTCGGTACCGGACTCAGGCTGTCCAAGCATATGACTGAGACCGGTCGCGGCTCATGAACTTCGTGAGTAAATTCATCAGGACTGTTAGATTCGGGAACGATCATTTTGGAGCAATTAAGGGTTATGGAGACTATGTTTTTGGTAAAAGTGTAATCTCCAGGGTATATTATGTTGAAGGTCTTGGTCATAACTTGTTCTCTGTTGGTCAATTCTGTGATTCCTATCTAGAAGTGGCTTTTAGAAAACACACATGTTTCGTTAGAGAACTTGATGGTGTGGAATTGTTAAGAGGAACTTGTAGTTCAAATCTATACACCATCTCTATCGAAGACACGATAAAGTCTTCTCCTATATGCTTTTTGTCAAAGGCTTCAAAAACAAAATCATGGTTATGGCATCGTCGTCTCAATCACTTGAACTTCGGCACCATTAACAATCTTTCCAGAAATGATCTTGTAAGAGGCCTACCCAGATTGAAGTATGAAAAAGATCATCTTTGTTCAGCATGCCAATTGGGAAAAAGCAAGAAACATGCCTGTTAGGTTCCCAAATATGCAACACAAGTATCAAGAGAATAGATAGAGAAGAAAGAAGATCGGATGAACAATAAACAAACCCACGCACACGTAAATACTTAGCCGGTTATGCGTAGAGTGTAAAGGAGAGAATAAATTGAACATCCAACCCTCAAGTGAGGGTTTACAAGAGGTATTTATAGGAGGGAATCTAGGGCAACACTCCTAGTTCCCATCCTTTTCCTTATTGGACTAGGCCTAGGCTTATGGGCCTTCTACATAAGCCTAAGGCTAATTACTAACATAAAGGCCACATTAAGCTAACTATTACATATGAATTACTAACACTTGAATTAAGGTTTAGGATTGATTCCAACAATCTCCCCCTCAAGTGTTGGTGATGAATACAAACGGTGAAAGAGCTGATGTAATAGTAGCTTTGACGTCTTCTGACATTCTTCTTTCTTGTGAGAAAAATTTCCTTGATTTGAACAATCTCCCCAGTGTAGAGAAATTGTTTTCTTTAAACAGTTCTGCTTTGACGTCATCTTTATCTTTGTTCTTTGATCATTGTTCTTTGTGATGGTAGTGATAGTATGTTGTTGTTGTCTGCATCAAGTCAACCTCAGGTCTGCTTCACTGCTCCAGTGTCTCCACGTCATTCTTCAACATGCTCACACACTATTTGATGTTGGAATTCAGTACTGATGAAGTTCTTTAAGTCTTTAAACTTTGTAGATTCTTTGATTTGACGTAGAATCATTCTGACTTTTGTGTTGCCTTTCGAGAGAACTTCCATTAGTGATTATGTTGGTATGAGCATGTGAAGAATCTGCACGATCAGTCCGCTCCAGAGCTTCCATAAGAAGTAAACATAAGAAAGGTTAGTAATAAGCGGATTCCGGCACTTACAAGTTTGAACTTCGAGAGTGTTAACAGCATAGTGTGAAAACACAACTCTAATTCTTACAAAGGCCGTTCCTGAACTAGAGTCCCAAAAGTGAGATAACACGATGTACCAAGTACATCTACGATTCAGATGAGTCGCTGAGGTACACCGAAGCATCACCTCACGACTGTAGACCGTTTGAGACCACTAAGCGTAATCCACGGGGAGTTACCGAAGCGACCCGCTGTTAGGGTTGTTTGATGTTGACCCTGGCAGGAGTTTCCATTCAATCACTAAGGATCACAATTGTGAACCTCTCATAAATGTTCTTGACAGATTGCTAAGATCTGTGAAGGACTCAATAACGTACCACTGACGTTCTTATTGTTGAACGACAAGTGATGAAATGTCAAGTTTACCTAAGAGATCTTTAAATGAATCTCGTGGCTCTAGACTCAATAGTGCGTTATGGTATTCCTGAGCGGAGACCAGGGAGAAGGTCTCCTTCTTCAATACAGCATCTCTAAGAGAAAGTGATAGTTTACGTAGGGTTCCTGTGAGAGAATGAAACAAGCTTCTTTGAGAGAAACTTGAGTGGCTAAGAAGTTTAGTGCATCGTCACCGGGTCCATGACGACTTTTAATCTTTCAATACCGGCCATCAAGTGACAACCAGTAGCATATGAATTGAACCCGTGTCGCCCTAAGTTGAATAATCTGGAGGGCTATTTCTTTTCACCCTTTTCTTTACATTTCTTTTTAATTCTTCAACTCTTTCTTTCTTCGATTCTCATTTTCTCCTTTTTTATAATCATACCTAAGGACTTCTAATTCTAACTATTCATAGTGTCCTTGGGTAGATCCCTCCGGCTCAAGATCGGGATCATAGGAGTATTCTAACCTTAATCACCTTATAACTCCATTGCCATAAAACCATTTTCATGAAAATCTCTCAAAGTGTTTGTGAATGAAAAACATGTTTGAACACGTCAAGAGTTTTAGATTTTAGAAATCCCCTCCACATGTGCTTAAGAGTTTTAATGGAAATCTGCACAGTGAGGAAAGAGTTCGCACTTTTTTAATTGATCACTCAAGATAGACAATTCCTAGCGAGACACGATTATGTTGCATAGTTAAAGAGATACATTGTCAGCTTTTGGGTGACAACTGGCTCTAATAACTACCTTGAAAATGTGGACAACCCCGAAAGGTTGTCAAACCCGTCAAAGTTCATGTCTATCAAGAGCTTCTCGAATGGTTACAATTTACTTGGATAAGTCTTGGAAGACAAATATTTTCAATGTAAGACTGTTTAGATCCCGTCAATTCATGGGTTAAAGTCTTTTCACACGAGAATTCATGAGCAAAACACAACATATTTCTTATCACATAATTTTCTCCCCCTCAAAAATGGCATATAAATGTTATTTTTGAAGAAATGTTCAGAATAAATATGACCATTTTGAGTTTTGTAGGAAGATAACCACTGAGAACAATTTTGTGAACAAAGATTTTAGTCAAATACTCCCCCTCAACAAGTGATATAAACGGTTGAGGTTTTGAAAATCATAAGGGGAAGTACTTGTTCTTTTGAGCAAAACCTTGAAAATTGAAAGGTTTGTAAGTTTTACTCAAAAGTAAGAAGCTTTCGCTCCTTTTTTAAAGGATGCGGCATGAAGCGTACCACGGGGTCCTTTATTTACAAGAGCGGTTGTACATGTAATGTGTGCAAAGCCATAGACATAAAAATCCACAACCTAAATTATATGAAAATGAAGTAGTTCAAAGGGTACCGGAAGTCCATCAATATTTCCGAAATGCAAGCAGGGCATTGATAGCCGTGAGAGCAATCTCGGGACGCACCGCCTACAAAGCTCTCAAGAAACTCAATGATCCTTCGATACAACTTTCATCAATCTTTTTTGATGATCCTCCTTACATCCCGCTCTTTCCTAGAATTCCATCGCTGTTGTAACCCAATTCCTTCATGAATATCCTTCAACCTATAAGCCAATCCGTCCCTAACCTTCTTCAATGTGTGATCCCCCAACTTGTGAAGATCTCACACGCATCGTAAGCAATTGCGTTGTGTTTCACTAAGGTAAACCACTCGAATGATTGGCCTGATGAGTGTGTATTGAAGTTGGTTGATGTCGGAAGATCTAGTTGAGGTAGAGTGAAGTTGACACTTTCCGATATGATTCAACGCAGTGGAGATCTTCTACACGTTCTTTGATTACTATTCTTCTAATGAAGATAAAGAAGGACTTGATGAATTCACGTTTGCACTTCGGTCGAATTGTCTCATGCGACTTTGTACTTTGGCTAGGTACATGTCTTCAGTCGTTGATAGACAAATTCTCAAAGTCGCCAAGAGAATGCATAATCCCTTTCATCTTGCCTATTGACCACG